>WOVY01001162.1:725000-1072869 GCA_013436015.1 Rhipicephalus annulatus | reverse complement strand
CCAGTCTTTGAAGAGGTGGTGCTAGTATGCTTTGCCTGAATAAATCGAAACGGTGACAATGTAATAAAAATGACTGATCGTTTCCTCTTGATTACAGTAAATGCACATAGGGGGAATTCAATATGCCTGATCTATGCAAGTAAAAATTGAGGGAGGTAACGCGGCAAACGAAATTTCGTGATGACAACTTCCATCATCCTTGATTTAGGTCAGTTCACTGCGCCAGGGAAATAACAAGTGTTTGTACTCTGGAGAAGCCGTCAGTGCAGGGTCAGATAAATTTTGCCTGATTTTAAGTGTGCGAAATCGCGCCACCGTAATGTATACTGTATGAGGGAAAATAGGAATAATTGGTGTCGAAAGGGATGCCTTCGCAAGAGAATCAGCTATTTCGTTTAACAACAAACCTTTGTGCCCTGGTGTACAGATTAAATGAATACTTCGGATATGACAGGGGATCAACGATTTAAAAAGTTTCACTATAGGTGAGTGACCAGATGCGGACAGAGAAGAGCACACTGATAGTGAATCAGTTATGATACTGCTACGACTGGAATGGAAATATTTACCCTTTCGCAAAGCTAACATTATTGCCATGAATTCAGCCAGAAAGACAGGAAGAAAGTCCGGTAAGCGAAGTGAAAATGACCAATCAAGTACGGGGCAATATATTCCAACGCCTGATTTTTCATGTGATTGAGATGCGTCCGTTGCTATAATGACATTTTGTTGGCAGAGTACTTAAATGGTCCTGCAATAAACCATTTAAAATGCCTGTAGGTAATAGCTTTGCGTGAGTTGGGAAGATATCATGGTAAACAATTTCTGGAGAATTTTGTTGCTCAGTTAAAGGAATCAGATCACGAACGTGTACATTTAGGGGCTCAAGTAACGATTGAACAAATACTATTTGTGGTTTGGTAAATCTGGGCCAATGCACGGAGAAGAAAAGGTCAGGATTGGAAATAAAATAATTTCGTTCAGGGTTAAACGGTGCTTCATATAGTCGTAAAAAGGTCTGCACAGTAAGAATGTTAAAGCGACATAATAAGGTTGGTATTCGTGCTTCAAGGTATAACACTGCATTTGCAGTATACTTTGGAAGTCCTAAGCAGAGCCGTAAAGCCTCTCTTTCCAACAGAACGAGCGGGCCGGAGTTTGTAGGCTGGCGCACCAGAAAAAAGAATGCAGCCAAACTCCAAGACAGGTCGGACATACATTTTATATATAATCAAAAGTGCCTTTCTTCTCATACCTGATCTACAATTGCTCAACCTCCGCAATACGCCCATCGCGCGTACTGCTTTTTGTCGCGATGTATTCAATGTGAGGGCGCCAATTTAGATGCTCATTATACATAACTCCAAGATATTTCAATGATTGTACTTGTGGGATATCTTGAAGCTTGTAATTAATAGATATGTGCACGGGATCTTTAATTGGAAAAACGAGTATAGCACATTTACCGGTATTCAGGTTCAACATCAATCCATCCAACCAATGTTCTATTTTATTAAGATATGTTTGCAAGATAGTGTAGAGACAGTGGAAGTCATGTGCCATAGCAAAAAAAGCAATGTCATCGGCATAAACATAGGTTTCACTTCTGGATGAACGGGGATGGTACTAAGCAATATGTTGAATAAAACCGGGGAAAGTACTGACCCCTGAGGTACACCTCGGGTTTGCTTGTGCTTACAGGAAGAGAAACCGCCTTGATAACAATAGAATTCTCTTCTATTTAAAAATTCCGTCACCCATGCTACTATATAAGGTGGAAGTCCATGACTCCATAACTGATTAGTCAAGATAGAATACTCTACACTATCATATGCTTTACATATGTCTAACGTTACTAAAGCCGCAAAGTGCTTTTTGTGGACGGGCAATATGAATACGACTTTCCAGATCTACATGTGCATGCCATATGGAATATCCAGATCTAAAGCCAATTTGGGAAGAACTCAACAGTTGTTTCTCGTTAATAAACCTAATTATACGACCATGAAGTACCCTTTCAATAAGTTTTACTACATTAGATGTTAAGGCTATCGGTCTTATGTTGTCTAAATTATAGCCTGCCCCCTGTTTCTTAAGCAATGGTATAATTTTCGCAATCTTCCATTCAGAAGGGATCCATGCTCTTCTAAGGGAATAATTGACTAGACCTAACAGATCATTCGGATATTCCCTGTGAAGTATTTTTAGCATTGTATTTGTTATTCCATCGGGGCCTGGTGCTGCATTTGGCAATCTTTCCATAGCCTGATTTAATTCGGAAGCCGATATTTCTGTGTAGTCATAGATGGTTGTTGTGTAAGCCGAATTAGGGAGATGCGTTGAGAACCTGTTTTCTAATTCTTTAGGCCAACTGATTCAATGATTCCTGTAGTTCCTGTGAGGTGTAAACTACTGAGTCAACGTTTCCTGGTATAGGGGTCTTCTTCCTACCACGAAGGAAGTTGAATAAAGCACGTTTGTTATTTGATTTAGACAGGTACTCGAAATGTTCTTGGTCATATTGCTCTTTCGCTCGCGATACAGTGCGTTTAAATGTTGCCGCAATGAACTGATAATCCTTCCAATTTTTTGGACTCTGATTACATATAAGTCTTTTCCATGCAGCTTTTCTTCTTCTATAATCTCGTGTGCACTCATCATTCCACCATCTACTAGGTTGGGCACTTTTGGATGACGACGAAGCAATTACAAATTCTGAAGTGTTCTTGGAGATTTTTAAAGCAGAACAGAGATTTCTGCCGAGGTCTTCATTTTGACCACTGGACACTGCCCTAATGTTGGAACGCAAGCAATCTTTAAATTTTTTGTAATTGATCAATGTTTTCTCTGTCCTTTCAATAGATTTCACAGCACATGAGATTTCAAAGTATACAGGAAGATGGTCACTGTTTGAAGAGAAATCAATTGTTTTCCAAGACTTTATTGAAACACTTGGGCTGCAAATCGTGAGATCTAATACCGATCGTGTCCGTCCGCGAATAAATGAATAAATAAAGGCGCAGGTTCCCCATCTCACTGCAGAGGGTGCTTATAATAATGATGATGATGATGCGCTTGATCATGACAATAACGCTGATGATAGTGATGCTCTAAATGATTATGCTAAATTAAGACGATCATGATGACGATACACATGACCTCGCTAGCCAATCATATACACTCACACGCTTACGGCTTCGATGTCCGACAGTTTCGACGGCGTGGAAATGTTATAGTATGGTATGGAATGATATGGTATGGCATGGTATGATAAGGTATGGTAAACTTTATTTGGCTCCTGAAGTTCAACGCTTAGATTGACGCCTGCAGGCAGCTCCCATGTTGGGACAGTGAGGTTTAACCTTACCACCTTATCGTGGGCTTTCTAGATGGCCTGTACACGGCGTGGAACTGGCTTTTTTTTCTTTTTGTGCCCATAGTTTTTCTTCCCACAGACACCATCATCTCGAAGACTTCCGGGAGCGAGCTGGAGTGCCAGCTTGCCCTGGACCTCGAGAAGCTTCACATCTGCAAGCAGCAGGTGGACCTGACGCACTTCAAGTGGTCACAGGCGTTGCTCATGGTGCGCCAGGCTTGCTCCCAGTTCTCCAGGGCGCTCAAGAAGTGGAAGGACCTCGACACTGTCCCCGAGAGGCACGTTTTATGCACGCGAACCTTGAGACCTTCCTTTGACGCCTGTAGGACCACGGTTATAATTGGTTGCGTGGCAGTTCGCTTTTATTTACTTTGGGTCGTAAGCTTGGGGAGGCATGTCAGCCGTTGGCAGGCAGTATTGCATTAGTTGCACTCGGTCGAAGCGTATCCAACCAGATTTTCCGTGAACTGTTGCGTAGCGTAGGTTTATCAGCTCGCGACTGCTTCTGCGCAGAGCTGATAAGACGAGCGGACGAGACGACGGTGAGTTAAACAAGGTTTATGTACAGCATATATACAGAGGCGTTACAATTTCGGCACTGGGGCCGACAGAGACTCGAAGAGCCGAGCTCTCCTCTCTAACACATAGGTCAGCTTTTCGCCTAAGACCGCCGACTCACACACATGTCGGCTCTCCGACACGGGGCCTCCTCTCACTCACATAGGACCGCCGATCGCGACGCGCCGCAGGGCTTCTTTTATTTACACCGGGTCCAACCAAAATGTCCAATCAGAAGCGCCGCTGGTCGCCAGGGCAGATTCCTCCAATGGGGGGTCGCCGCGCCATGCGTCAGACCACCAGACACGAGAACGCCGGCTCGCTGTCACGTGCGGAGCTGACTCAATGCACGTGGGCCAGAGAAGCGCCGCGCGTGTTCACGCCGTTCGCGCCAGGCCGACTGCGGGCTGGCCTTTACCCAGATTGCCTTTTTCAGAGGCACGGACGTTTGACGAGGACTCGCTGGCATAACAGCACCCCCGCCGCCAGACAATGCACCGGAAAGACGAGCTGCTTCCACGGGGCTCGGATGTCAGGTGCGCTCGTTCGCCAGGTCCCTCCAGGTTCGCCTCCAGGGCCATGGGGAGAATACAGCTCCAGACTGTTCCGGGAATACAGCCCATTCTTGACGACGGATCCCAGCTCCACTGGCTTGTCGCCACAACTTGTCGACCAGCTTCACTCGTCTCTTCTGACCATCTTCGGCTTCAGCACTTGTCGATGGTTCTGCAACTTGCTAAGAACGGTTCGGCAACAAACAACACACGACACAAGCAAGTGCCCTCGGTCACCCGACAGAACACCAGACAAAGTATAGTACAACATATACCTATCTACGTGTCTATCGGAATTTTGTTCCCTCTACATCAAGAGGCACATGTGGGACACAAGACTCTTAAAATGACAACTCAAATTTTTTTTTCCACGTACAACAACGTAACGAATTAGAATACCACATAAAGTTGGCCCCTTGAGATCACATTGAACGAGAGCGCTCAGCCCAGGTCATGATGAGGTCAAAATTTTACCCCGAATCGCCAGCGAGAAACCGAAAAGTTGAGAAGTTACTAGCTGGAACGCACTGCTCAATGCACCTGCATTAGCGTTTACCTTTCCTTTATTTTTTTTTTGATAACAAACGTCAAAGTTGCGCTGTGGAGCAACATGCTCCACTTCAGTAACCGGCCACTTTTAGGCGACGATACCTATGCGGCACCAAGAGCGGCTCACACTTTCGACGTTGCACAGGGGAACAACGATACGGCTTGCTACGGATTGACTCCTCACCGCTTAGCTCGATATCGTGTTCGATCACCCTTGTGTTTCCGGGGTGGTCCGAAAACGCGTCTTCAAACTCGGAACCAATCTTTCTGAGGTCCTCGTTCTCAGGTCCTCCTTCACTTAAGCTAGGCTCTAGGTTTATCTGCTCCCGGATTACTTTCGATCCCCCTTCGGTTACCTCACTAGAACTCAAATTTTCTGCTTCCTCTTCCACTGAAGCATTCAACAGCAGATTTACGACCGCTTGATGTTGAACGTATGGTTTCATCAAGTTGTAAATTTTGTCCGGCCGCCTTCCTAATTTCACTTCATAATTTGAATCGCAAGGCTTCGATAATACGTTGGCGGGTCCTTCCCAATCAACCTCAAGCTTGTTCCTTTTGAACGGCTGCAGCAGCATTACCTGATTATCAACTTCAAAAGCACGCTTCTTCACCGATTTCTCGCAGTGCTCCTTCGACAGCACTTGTGCCGCGTTTTTGTGGCTCTCCACTAGCGCTTCAATTTGGCTTTCCACTAGCGCTTCAATCGAGAGGTCCTCACGCTGCTCTCGAATGAGCGTCTCTCGATCAACTCTCGGCGGCTCGCTCCAACTTTCCGCTACAGGCGAGAGCGTTGCAACCCTCTCGCTCTGACTCAATGGCGCCATGTCGTCTCCCCTTACCGCGCTGGCCGTGTCGGCGACGGGCCGCTCGCGTGACTGCTCACATGACTCATGCGGAAACCTTCCTTTCTGGGGTTCCGTCGACCCGCCGACAAGGTCACTTGAGAGTTCACCGCATGGGACCAGGTCCAGCTTCCGCGAAAGCTTTCGCGCTTGCGATCGCGTGAGAGCCATGCACGCTAAGTTGGGGAAGAATGATTTGCCCTGCTCTTTGAGAAGCTGCTCCGAGTTGTTGGAGAAAAGATAAGAAAAACGATCATTTAGCGCGGCAGACACAGCCGCTTCGGTGCAAAGCTTACCGAACGGGCCTTCAATGACAACCGTGGCGATTGGTAAGCGAACACTCTGCTCCTCGGCGACTTGCCTGATCCACGCGCATTCTCCTGTGAAATCATCCGGAGACACCAATGAAGGATGGACAACATCCATGGTTGCCGCTGAGTCTCTAAGCGCTCGGCACGTTTTCTTATTTACTTTAATTTCTTGGAGATACGGCTCCAACAACCGCATGTTTTTTTCTGATTCTCGGATTGTTGCGAAGGCAAATTTTTCCTGACAGTTTCTCGCGATGTGCCCTTCCTTTTTACAGTTGTAGCAGATTAGCGGCTTCCGTTTGTTTTCCGATTCAAATGCCTGTGTGGTGGAAACCTCACTCGATTTCTCCGCTTCTGTTTGCCCTTCCCCTACACTGTCCTTCGTAAGAGACGGTTCCTTCTTGAAATTACGGTGCGGAGCGGATTTCCGTTGATCAGGTTTCCTTGAAAAGCCCTCTTTCCTTTCATCCTTTTCAACGCGCACTGCCCTGCTATGCAACTTTCGGCGAGCATAATACTCCTCAGCTAACTCAGCTGCCTTATTTAACTGTACTTCCCCAAGTCTGTCCTGCAGCCAAAGTCTGACATCCTCCTCGATGCAGCGGTAGAATTGCTCCAATGCAACGCATTCCACCACTTTATCGCGGTCGTCATAAACACCTTCGCCCTTGAGCCATTCAATCAAATCGGCTTTAAGACGAAACGCGAAGTCAACGTGTGACTCATTCCCCTTTTTAGCATACCGGAACCTTTGCCTGAAAGCCTCGGGTGACAACTTATAACGTCTCAAGAGCACTTCCTTAACCTCGTCATAGCTCTCAAACGCTTCCCTCGACAAGCAAGTTATCGCGTCGGACACTTCGCCGGGAAGAAGAGCTAGCAGGTTCCGCGCCCAAAGAGACTGCTCCAAAGCATTTCGCTCACAGACGTGTTCAAACTTGACGAGATATTTCGCCATGTCCTCGCCTACTACGAACGGTGGCAATTGGTCCCTGATTCTAAAACCGCTGACCTGAACTGTTGGAGAAGCTACGCTAGGCGCCTGCGAACACTGTAGGATTGCCAATTCTAGTCGTTTCATCTCAAGGCGCTCCTGTCTCTCGGCCTCCTCGCGCTCGCGCCGTTCACGCCTTTCAGCTTCCTCACGTTCGCGAGCTTCTCGCCTTTCAGCCTCCTCACGGCGTGCTTTAATATCCGCCCAGGCCTCATCGACTTCCTCAGCCGACACTCCCTCATCCTTCATGATCTCAAGGATCGCTTGCTTTCGTTTCGCACGGCCTAAAGTAATGCCGAGTTCCTCACAAATTTCGATGAGTTCCTTCACTTTAAGGTTCTCCATCGTTCACACTAGCCTCTTGCTGTTTGCCCCTGTTAACAATTTACTTGCCGTACCCACTATAAGCCTACTAGCAAGACGCGCAAGCAATTTTTCACACTCCCGTGTTTACCCCCTCCGCATTAACTTTGGTTTCAAAGCACTTCGACTTTGCTTGAAACGATCAAAGCTCACTACAATGCTTCACACAGCCCTTCTCTAAACTACTACAACCTGAGCTAGAGTAGTCTGGTGAACTGAGGGGAAAACATCAGGCACTCACGGCATCGATGTCGCTGACGCCGGCCGATCCCGCAGCTGCCAACCACTGTTGCGTAGCGTACCGATCCCGCCGCTTCCACCACTGTTGCGAAGCGGACCGATCCCACCGCTGCCACCACTGTTGCGTAGCGTAGGTTTATCAGCTCGCGACTGCTTCTGCGCAGAGCTGATAAGACGAGCGGACGAGACGACGGTGAGTTAAACAAGGTTTATGTACAGCATATATACAGAGGCGTTACAATTTCGGCACTGGGGCCGACAGAGACTCGAAGAGCCGAGCTCTCCTCTCTAACACATAGGTCAGCTTTTCGCCTAAGACCGCCGACTCACACACATGTCGGCTCTCCGACACGGGGCCTCCTCTCACTCACATAGGACCGCCGATCGCGACGCGCCGCAGGGCTTCTTTTATTTACACCGGGTCCAACCAAAATGTCCAATCAGAAGCGCCGCTGGTCGCCAGGGCAGATTCCTCCAATGGGGGGTCGCCGCGCCATGCGTCAGACCACCAGACACGAGAACGCCGGCTCGCTGTCACGTGCTGAGCTGACTCAATGCACGTGGGCCAGAGAAGCGCCGCGCGTGTTCACGCCGTTCGCGCCAGGCCGACTGCGGGCTGGCCTTGACCCAGATTGCCTTTTTCAGAGGCACGGACGTTTGACGAGGACTCGCTGGCATAACAGAACGCAGACAGTAGGGCGCAGCATGGTAGCCCGCGTAGTTCCGCAGCGCCGAAGACGGCCGAGCGTTACGAGTTCCTGTTAAGTCAGGAAAAAGAAACCAACCCCCACGTGGGCAACAGGGATTAGAAACGTCGGCGCATCAATGGGCCTCTTCTGAGACCCAGAGCGGCACAGTGACTCTTCACTCCGGTTCATCTGCAGCCCAGCCGCATGCACTGTTCGCACACACCGTTTCGAGGCAGCGCGCGTCGCGAAAACTCGGAGGTCACCAACAACCTCTTGTCCTAGCCCGGTTTAGCTCTGGTAGCTTTCGGAAGCGGGTGGGTTGGCGACACGTGAGAGGGTGGCTGATGACGCGATGATCGGGTTCCCAGTCAACGATTTGGTGCGTATTGTCGCAGTGGCATGTCTTCGACTGCTCCCGCGCAAATGAGCTCGTAAGTGGAACCACGGGTGGTCACCGAGCGGTTCCTCTTACAGCGCACAGGGGACAAACTGATTATTGCCCCGTCGTCAAGAAGTTGACGTGTTACAGGGAAGTCGTCCTATGGCCGCAATACCCAGTACGTCAAGCTCTGTCTAAATAATTGTGCGCCACGGAGCTTGCCCAAGCCTCTATGACGTTTTCTTGTTCTGTGTTATTTACATTTTGGTTGTGTTATTCCGGGAGAGGGCATGAACCCCTGCGAGCACGAAGGTTGCGTCCTTGTGTCGGGGTTTTCGATCGACCAAGTGTGTTGTCCTTTCAGTAAAAAAAGCAGGCCATGATTCGCCGAGAGTTGTGTAAGGGCGGAGCAACGAGGAAAATATAAGAGGCCCCGAAGCTCTGCCAAGGGTTTTGAAACGGGCTTGAGGTGTTAGGCACCATCGACTCTGCCGAATCCCGTAGGGTCGCCCTACAGAAGACGGTACATTTCCAAAGTGTTTTTCTTTTGTGTTTTGTAACGTTGATGTCCGTACTTATGTAAGTTTGTACAGTTTGTAAATAGAAGTTTTTCTCAACAGAAGTTCTCCAGCGTTTCTGCTTCATCTTCAAGCGACCAGCAAGTCAATCGCCGCTATTGGTATAGCGGCAGCACGTTTTCTTCTCCCACTTTGCTCTCGGGTGCCGGGTGGTGAGGATTGGTTTCTACAACATCACAAAGAACCTGGATTTTACTACGCCGTTTTTCTAATCCGCATTAAAGCGAAAGCTTTATATATTTTATCACACAGGAAAAGTGCCACCGTCGGCGGCCTCAACACGAGTGAAGAGATTGGGAGGGGGGGGGGGACAACTTTTCCCACTTTGCGCCACCAACTATCAAATTTACTTATGTCTGTATATACACGCACACATACAAACGCAAAGCCCCCCCCCCCCCCTTCACCCCGTTCCGCTCCCGCTCCAATAAATATTTCTGGCTACCGCCCGACCATGGGATTTTTGATAATCTTACATAGAAGGCCGCATAACCATGGGAATTCATAGACAACAATGCCGAAGAAAGTCTATGGGAGTTTATTAGTTGTAATTGTTACGTAAATGTGGGGAAAGAAATGTGGACGAAAAGATAACCTTCTAATAACGCGTCCTATGCACTACCAACCTAGCTACCCCAGCACAAATCTCTCCGTCCACTTTCTACGTATATATGTATATTTTAAACGTATTAGTGTCAGTCAGGGTCGAAAGATGGGCCAATAGGGCGAGTGTGGAACACTCTTTTTCTGCCCTTTGGCGTCACGCAATACGTGATGTTATGACAAGCTGGCAGGCCGAAGTGTACACGAGGGGCAGTAGTGATGATCTTTCCTCATACATGACAGCCACGAATCTGTAAAAGCACTCATAGCAACCGACCTTCAAGAAATGTTTTTTGCCACGCAGATTAATAGTAAGATAAACATGATAAAATTAGTTACCTAGCGTGCGTTTCAAGATAAAACTGACGTTAGACACAAACCTCTCCGGTCAGACAAGATAGATTAACACTGAGACATAAATAGCGCAGACAAAATAGCATAGCATGCACGGCGGGAAGTCTAATTACAACCATGCGTTGAATGCGAATTTCGCTAGATAAGCTTTCTTTTTTTTTTCGTTTGTTCACTGCCAACCACCGTAATGTATAGATTCTCTCTCTTTTTTTATCTCTACAGCGACGAGAAGATGCGGTACTACTGTGCAGCCGAAACAAGAAACAACCTCAGCGCTGCCTTACAGAACTTGCAAGGGGCTCAACGTTATCTAAAAAATATCGAGTTCCCGTACTGCAGCCCCAACGAAATCGAGACGGTCTACAAGGTACGTTTTCTATAGCTCGATGCCTGCGCAGCAGAAAAATCAAGGCTGCATCTCGATCACGTAGAGGATGTAGCGTCCGTATCATGGTCAAGAGATTCACACGCAGAGCACGTGCTCGCTGTTTGCATTGCCAATAGAGACAAATTGAAGTCGCATATCGAACGATGTCCTCTACGCTCAGCAGAGCACAGTGCATGCAGCCGTAGGATGCAAAATGCGCAGGACGTACCCTTATCACGACGCCATGATGGATGGAAGTTGGCTGATAGGCACGGGGAGACCGAAACCTGCGGCGTAAAGTAGAACGCGACGATAACTTTGTTTACTTTATTCTATTTTATTTTCATTTTTTTCTGCTCTGTCTATTCGTGTAGCATTCGCCTATGCGTACATTCAGTCAAATTGACTTGCGCTATGTGCTCGTTTAACGCACCCTATTTGCCATATAATCTATACATCTGCAGCGATGCATGGCTGTAGATAGCTTCAGTGTGCAATTTCACGCATTGGACTCTTAGAATTTGTGCATGTGCATCTGTAGACTTAGTCGGTGTATCTTGTAAGGAGAGCGACCACTTACTGCAATTAGTAGTGCTGATGAAACTGCGTTACTTTGTTGTACTATCGAGTATACTCATTACTGCCGCCATTAATCATTTGCCTTTCGAGCACAAGTGCAACTTTTGTTGTTGTCATTGCTGTCGTCGTCCCGCTGCGGAGGTCTAATGGTTAAGGTACTTGGCTGCTCACCCAAGTCGTCGGATCCAATCCCGGCTGCGGCGGCTGCCTTTTCGATGGAGGCGAAAATGCTATATAGGCTCATATGCTCAGATTTGGGAGCACGTTAAAGAACCCCATGTGGTCGAAATCTCCGGAGCCCTTCACTACAGTGTCTCTCATAATCTTGGTGGTGGTTTCGGGACGTTAAACCCCACATATCAATCAATGCTGCCGTCGTCGACGTTGTTGTGTCGAGATATACGAGAACTGGTACGCCACAACTCCACGAAATCGTCATGAACATACCGAGTAGGTAGCATAGATACAAGCATGCATTTCGCAGTGTATACAAAGCGGTGCAAAACAATACGGCGACCATCTCGCGGCCGTAAGTGTGCGCAAGGTTTCCCTTCAGGCGGGTGGAGGCTTATCGCTGCATCCCCCCTCTCTCATGTCAATGTATGGGGCAGACGTTAGACATTGCCCCCCCCCCCCTCTTACCTGACTAGGGGGGGGGGGCGCCCTTCTGTCCCCCGTGCGTATACACCCAAGTCTCGCGCAACGTTTACTACTTTCTCTCCATGCTCCGAGGTTTTGTTACATCAAAGGCGCCCATGCGCGGACGCCAGCCACATAGTGCATATTTCTCTCCACCTTGCAGGCCGTCACATATACCTTCTCGGACATGAAGGCGCCTGAGAGACGAGAGCACGCCTATAATTGCTACAACAGCGCTTACAGAAGAGCAGGAGCGCTCAAGCAATGGCTAGAAATGGTAAGTAATAATGGATTGCGACATGCCGATTTTTTTTTTCACAATGTAACCGATTTGAATATGGCACCCCCATTTAATTGTTTCATGAAATCAACTCGTGTCTACTAGATAAGGTATAAAAAAAGGTCGCTTAGAGATTTGTCGTCATTTGATTCAAAACGCGAGCGTAGCCGCACAGATGAAGTACTTTCTTTTTTCTTCAAAACTAAGGTCATAAACGCATCTCCTTGCAATCAAGATACGCATAATCTATTGAGGTTTGCGAGATGTGACCTGTGAAAACAAAACATATTGACAACAAAGAGAAATATCTCCTACTAGCATGCCAGCCGAATATTGCTTATACGCAGCAGGCGGGCCCAGCTATATTGGCTAATTTTAGTGATGGCGAGAACTTTCTCGATAGTACCGTTATTGTTAATAGAAGAGTCGTCAAGGTCGCTTTCACATTATCTAGACGCTCTGAATAGCATACCAGTTCAAAGTATCCTCTAAATCAGTGTAAACGCATGATAACTGAAGTACCAACGGTGCTATTTTCTCTCTCTGCACCATACTGACCAACTAAAAGATGAAGATAGGCCCGCCGTGGTGGTCTCGTGGCTATCGTACTTGGCTGCTGACCCGCAGGTCACGGGATGGAATCCCAGCTGCGGCGGCTGCATTTTCGATGGAGGCGAAAGTGCTGTTGGCCCGTGTGCTCAGACTTGGATGCACGTTAAAGAGCACCAGGTGGTCGAAATTTCTGGAGCCCTCTACTAATGCGTCTCTCGATGGTTTTGGGACATCAAACTTCACATATCAATCAATCAATCAATCAATCAATCAACTCAAAGATGAGACGTCTCAAAAGAAATGCGAAAGGAGTAGTATAAAGAGATTATTAAGTGTACAGTTCAAACACTCGAACAAATCACTCGATTCTTTTTAATCAAGCGCGATGGCACTTTGGAAGAATGCAATGAACTCTTTGTAGTTGTAGCATTGCGAATGCATATACACTTGCTAAGGTAGCAAAGATCATCATACTGCAAGGTTATCATGAATATTGTATTCGGCCAAGAGCAGAATAGCGGGTATTACGTTATGCTGACTATTTTTGTCATTGCTACAGCACCCATGTTACTGAAAGAGAGAGAAACATCGAAATTAAGGCACCCAGCGTTGCTCAACAGATTAGTGGTAATAGAAAAAACACTTTGAGCTCATTGCTGCTATAATTTGTTGCAGGTGATAAATAACATAATATACCACGACCTCGGCATTTTGGAAGAGCGGTGTCGAGAAAAATCCGCGCTGCTGCGAAAGGAACGAATACGGCTCATAAAGGATTCAATCAAAAACACCACGGGCAAGGAAATCAAGCTTGACGGTGGTAAGTGAACTCAGCATATGAAGCAGGTTCACCTCAAATGAGGTAGTTATTCTTAAGACAGACAGACACACATGCAGAGAGAGAGGGAGAACTTTATTGGGCCCTGATAAACGCTACTCCTTCAGAGCAACAGGTGTTCATGTAATCAAGGTTTTATTTCGCGGCAGGGGGGGGGGGGGGTGAGTATAAATGTGCGAGTCGTTGTTTGTAGTTGTGCGCGTACAAGTAGACACAAACAAAACAACTTGGAGTGGGGAGAGGTTTGAACCTCTCCCCCAAGCTTTTCAGAAGGTCTTAACAGTTAGCCAACATCTACAGTTATGGGCACGTGTCATGCGGCTTGTGATTGTGTAGCGCAGAGCTTCCGAATGATCAGCTGTTCGAATTAAAAAAAAAAAAAACTCGATGTAAACACAGATATTCAGTCCAGTAGTTTACAAGTGATGAAACAGAGCAAGATTTCTTTTTCTTTTCTTTTTTTTCGGAGCTTTATTAAAGACTGGAATAATTCCCAGCCTTGAATATGCTGCAATATATGTCTTTTTTTTTTTCAGTCGACTACCACATGGATGCTGATACGGACACATTCCAAGACGACGACACTGCGCAGCTGTTTTACGCTGAAAGGGCACTGAGTAGGGTGGGTACACTAATCGGTATTTTTTGCTAGTTAGTTCTGGTGTCAATTATCAAGGGTTCACGAATACATGGCTGTAAATGATGCCAAAAAGATCAATTCTGGTTAATTTTACTCTCTGGCAATACATGTACATACAAAAACATTATTACATAACAAAGCTTTGTAGGCAAACGGAAGAAACGTTTGATTGCAGCGAAATATACGTATTTGATCGTTGCGGCGCATTTGTCGTACATGAGTGCAAACTGGCCTTCGTGTATTACATCTGTCGAGTTTTTATTGCCACAGAGCTCCCTCGTGACTCCAGATGTCGGCAGGACGACGCTACCAACGCCGGTGCCAATGTCTGATCTCGCTCCGCTGCCTCCCACGGAAAAGATATTTGGTACGTTAGATCAAGCGTAGCACATTCGTTAATTACCTGTTTAAAATACTTGTGATTTTGTTACGTATGGGGGCACTTCAGGTCATCAGAGATAAGTAGATCATTAAGCACGCAATCACTCACAGCGTCATGAAATACCTCGAAGCAGTTTCAGGATGCTTTCACCAAAACAGCAGCGTTAAACTGGACCATGTTTTCAGGGAATCATCGAATGAACTGAGTATCGAAGTTTATCAAACTGTCTCACGGACTACATGCGGCCTGCCGGTTGCCAACCTTTGTTATTATACTATGCTGCTGTTGACTATACAACGTAAAATTCTGTTCTCATTTACCAAATGTAGGCAAAGTGGCAGAGCTGCGCTACCAGCACAACGAGCAAATGAAGGTGCTCAAAAGAGTGCAAGAACTCCGTCAGGCGAGACTGAGCAAAGCACTTCAACGGAAGCTAGAAGCACGTCGTCGCCGGAAGAGCACCGCGCCGCACGCTCGAGAAGAGTGACCACTTCCGGGTTCAGCTGTTGTAAAGTCGCTGGTGAAGGTGAAGAGAGGTTGAGGTTTTTGTTCACTTTATGAAGTTTATTTCACCCCTTTTCTGTGATACCGACTGAAGTGTGGAACATTGGCGAGAATTGTTACCTGTTATGTAATAGAGCTGTAGCGAAGAAAGAGACTATAGTTAAAGGCATGTGACTGTTAGCAGCGACTCGACGTGACAGTGAATGTACCTGAGGTGTCGCTGACGACTACGAGATAAAACAATGTCAACAAGTGCGAGTGCGCCTGCAAACTGCCAATCACCTTTCAATCAAGCGTTGCGCCTGACACCCCCACGCGCATTTAAGATTTCATATTTTCAATTTCCATTCTGAACATATATGCGGGGAATCTTTAAAAGGTGACCTATTTCTTTGGGCTATTAATTTCTTATGAACTATCTGATATTATAGCGGTTTGCAACAAAATCTTGAGAAAGGACGAGAATTCACTAGTCTTTCTTTTTGTGTATGGACAATCCAAAAAGCAAACAAACAGCCAAATGCGCAACATTTCGTGTACAAGAGAAACTATATACTGTTGACATCAAATCAGCTTCACGTTTTTCGAGGCCATTTGAACACCCTACATGCTGTAGGGTAAATGGTTTACAACCTTCAGAAACCTTCATTCGTCCCGCTTAGGTGGATTGCATGGTCATTTGAGTTTTGAACGTTTTATAGGTGCAAGCAGCATTTCCAGTTTTCGTTATATCTTACTTATTCGTTTTTCTTTTCAACTTTGCTCATCAATAACCGGAATCGGCCACTAAATGGTCGTTCTTCCAGCATCGTCCCCACAATTCCCATTAAAATCCCACACGTTGTAACAAAACTACTGGCCGACGAATTAGGTCCCTTCTAGGATTACTATGTGCTTTGCTGTCATGGCAGCAATATATGGTGTAGGAAGGTGTGGAAACGTTGTACTTACACCAGCAGCGATCAGTAAAATCTTAATAAGACCATGTGATAGATAAGGAGGACTAAAAGTAGGCTCCACATGTCAACATATCAGAGTTATGAAAAAGCACGCTTTACAGGAAGCTTATCGCAATGAAATTCTGGGCTACATTAAAAGACTTGTACCACATGGCGTACTTATAGAGGAGCCTACGAGAGAAACTTGACCCTTGAAATACGAGTTAGTGTTCCGAAAATTCTAGCGAAAATTGGCGTCTTTAATCATAAAATTCGCTTTATTTCATTGCCCAGGCTTATGACAGCCAGGCTGGGTTGGCCTTCAGCTGACATAAGAAATTCAAAGGCTCCTGCGAATTACTGAGGCATGCTGAAAAATCCCGAAAATGGCGTGCTGACGGTTGCATCATATTCACTCATCACCATGTCTAATCATACTTCACTCAAATTCTGGACGGCTGCTAAAAAGAAAGTTATAAGTCAGCCAATCCTGCAGCTTTTCAAAAGATTTGGTTGCAGCTGGAGTTTACAAGGAAAACACTACAAAAACTTTTTGAATAATAAAGTATGCGTGTATACGGGAAAAGTACTTGCACTTTTGAAGGAGCTCTACACCACGCAGAGTATCTCGTACCTTTCCTCAAGGCCAATTGCATAAGTTTGCTTTGTGTTTTGCTCTCATTTGCCTTAAAGATTGTGAGGTGCACAAACACATGTTTAGCATTGCAAGTGCGGAAAACTCAAAGCAGACCAGGACAAGAATAAAGATGCTTGCAAATGGACGTTCTATGCTGCCCAGAAGTGGAGGTACCGCAATAAATCCACTGGGCTGTCTGG
The DNA here is from genome assembly GCA_013436015.1 of Rhipicephalus annulatus. NCBI lineage: Eukaryota > Metazoa > Arthropoda > Arachnida > Ixodida > Ixodidae > Rhipicephalus > Rhipicephalus annulatus. Next base: position 1,055,920 of record WOVY01001162.1, on the reverse strand, counting down.
GCTACATTGCAGAAGCGAACCACAATTATAAGTAATGAAACATGTGTTCACAATTACACGTGCCGCAGATTACTGCAATGTAAAGATGAATAAAGCTACAAAAATTTATTCTGTACACTTTATTAATGAGAACAAACAATGATGCCAAGGAAAGTATAGGGGATGCTATTAGCAGTAATTGTAATGTAAATGCGAGGGAAGAAAAGTGGACAAAAAGATAATTCGCTGCCAGCAGGGACCGATCTTGTGGCCTTCGAGTAACGTGTACGATGGTCTATCGCTGAGCTGTGGCGGCGGTCATCCCTCCGTTCACTTAATAGGGTGTATATGATAATTTAGACGTGGGAGTGCCAGTCACCATCGCCAGTAGCCATCCTGGCGAGTTTGGAACACTCTTTTTTGGTTGTTGGCCTCCTGTTGCATGCAATCTTAAATACAAGCTGGAAGCTGACCGATACGGCAGCAAGGTAACTTTTTTTGTTTAGATTTTTCATAATAATTACTTATGGTAACATCCCCTGTACTTTTTATGGCATCACTGTCTACTTATTCTCATTAATATTGTGTCTAACGAAGAAAAACGAGCCCTTCAGACTTACGTTTTCTTTCTGTACACTTTGTCACGTGCCATTTTACGTCGTCACCGTATGACCTGTTGTGGTGTTGACTAGCACACACTGCGTACCCTGCAACCTAAATCCTATTGTAAAGCGCCGCTATGTGTGCGAGTTGCAACTAATCATCCGATAGAGATGCCTAGATTCCTGATACAGGCAAACACACTGTTATTTTACTATGATTAATGTGTATAATTTCATTGAAAGTTACAAAATGGGTCAAGTCAAGCTTAATAAATTGTCTTTTTTATTATCCTTGTTCATCATAATGTCTGTAATAGGTGATATCAGGTGCGGATCCATCTTTTTTTTTTTTCAAGAGAGATCCGACTTTCAAGTAACGACTAGTGATGATGGTTACTGAGTGTATGTGTTTGGTGAATAAGAATAAGATATGTATATAAATTATTCCTGTCATTGCACCTGTTCTAATGATACATATATTTCTTTGGCGAGAATGAATTAGACATGAAATATTTCCATGCGAAGTGGCCATTCCACATGCCATAAGCGAACATACTGTTTGATGTAGAACTATTTGTTCCAAGTATGCCTTAATGCATTGTACAAGTGCTACACAGTGGCGTGTCAAGTGGCAAGGTGGGCCCCAAAGTAACAGTGGTCATGCAGTGGGAGACTTTCTAGAGTCTAAGGAAATTCAATAAGTTCATCTTTGTGTCCCTCCCCATCAATAGGTGCGCTGTTGTAAGCTCTAGTCGTCATATGTTGCCGTGACTTGGCATAACGCAAGCAATACTACATATAGCCATTTAAGGCGAAGTAAATATATGTAGAGAGGCGCAATCAGTTTCGACTTCACCCGTCAAGTTTGATGATGAATATCTCAAACTACGTGCAACTTTTGTAATTTTTGAGAAATAGGTATGTGTTTAAATTGCCATGCAGTACAACTTTGTAATTAGACACCTGCCCTCAAGTCAATTATTTAAAAGTTAAGTAACAATTTTTTGTTCATTAGTTGTAATGTGTCAAGTTAATTGCAGCTTTGACATGGCAATCATGTGCGAGAACAGCAGGAACCTTACTGCCGTAGAATATTTATAAAAAATCTGCATTGCTTAAAATGAAACACCCTGTACATATAAAAAAAATTGAAAGGAGTTGCACAAGAAAAATCAAAACATAGATATTGTGCCAACTGTGGATGGTACCATCAGGACATAAATGATGGTAAATTATAAAATACATCCTATTTTTATACGATAGATGGCAATATGTCAATGTTTAGTTTTCAGTGTCAACAGGATCTAGTAACAAAAACACTTGAAGTAGAAGTCAACAGCACACAGCCTTATTATGCAAGTATACACTATAAGGAAACAAGTGGAACTCACTTCATATTCTTTCTAGTCGTTTCAATGGCAGTGCTTCAAGAACTGCCCATTGTATAAGTTTTGTGATGCAGTGCAGTCGGTAATACCTGTATACAGTACTGCGAATGAACTGTTGGTTGCCCTTAACCCATAATTACGCAGTCCAAGCTTGGCTACAGTGCGATGACCAACTTGGGTCACCAAAACATGGAAGGGCTGGCATATATACGTTACTAGCATATATCTTGGCCATACAAAATTCAACGCCAACACAATACGCGTGTCATGATTGCAATAGACATAGCACATAACTAAGGTATCTGCTTGCTACATGCAATCCTTTTATGACATCCTTATGCGGGGCCCACTGGTAATAGCCCACCACATGCACATCAAAATCAAACTGCTGTGAGAGTTTGAGAAAATTATGGATAATTTATTGTTACTATGTATTTACAGAAAGTGGTTAACCGGGTCCTTCCTGTTACGTCTTCGTCCAGGCGTAGTTTAACTTTCCTTTGGCTTCTTCCATTTTCCAGCAGCCTTCTCTTCCTTTCTGTACTGACTCCTGAAGAAACATAAAAGGAGGCACTTATCCTGTGAGTTTCACACTGTGACTTAAAACACAAACAAGTTTCAGAAGTGACATATTTCCAAGCTTTCCTTATTTCTTAGCTTCAATAATGTTAGAGTAACTTGTGCCACTAATATTGATGGCCTAAGAAAGATCAATTAGCTTCAATACAGTTTAATTCAATGACCTTGCACATTAAGTCATAATTTCAGTAGTGATATAAACAATATATTGCTAAATTTATACAAATGAGTTAAAGGTTATAACTTACCTTGACTGCCATCTCCTGCCAAAGTTCCACACACGTCCAAATGATGGCAGCCATTCTTCCGAAGTCTTCGAAAAGTGGTCGAAATTTGCCCCCACCCTGTTTGGGTTGAGCTTTTTTCTTTTCTCCAGGAACACTGAATAAATTGCACATACAGAACCTTTGTAAGGCATGTAACTCTAAGTATAGTGCAGAAAACAAATGACACTGAGCTGGTACTAGATGTGCGGATGCAGCAGAGAGCTCTAGTATATAATACCTGATACATGTAAGATGGTATGCATAAAAGCCTGCGCATGAAAGCTGTTTAAACACTTTACGAAAGAGCATGTTTGTAGACAGGCTTCCAAGCTACACTATGAAAAGTGCATCTCCACACAGATGATGTTCGCCTCATTAAAATATATGATTCAAATTATACAGTGTTATTGAAGCAGAATACACACAGCGCTCTCACGAAAAATGCCATATTTGGGGACTCCCATGAAAATTTAGCCCTCCGTAGTTTTTAAATGTTCCCCTAAACGAATGCAAATGAGCATTTTTCCAATTTACTGTAAAGAGAAAAAGTGGCCCCAAAGTTAATTTAGACTGATAACTGATACTTTAAAAACTTCAGTGTCATTAATTTTACTAACCCAGACTGAAAAATAAAAAAAGAATAGTGCAGAAAGTATCACTTACAAGCCTCCTACCACAGTCTTTGATAGTGATGTCATAGGATTTCAGTGATTTTCCATATTTTGGTTACATTGGCCCAACGAAATTTCCCGAAACTTGGTATGTTGTGTCTGTGACTCCCTCAGAAAACAATGTGCTTCATTTTTTACCAATTAAAAAGTACATGGGCTCTAGCAGATATGATCAAAATCTATGACATCGTGGCGACTGGTGTGGGAACTTCAAGGTGGCATTGCCCCGTGCATTTTCGTTTGGTTCATTTTCTCATTTACCAAGCACCTTCTTGCAGCAAAGCAAGTATGATGCCTTTGGCGTAGAGAATGATAATTTACTAATGTAGGAGAAACCATTTTTCTCGTTAGTGTCCCTTCAGTTAAATCATCGACATTGACTGCACAAGTGCAATGCCATAACCACTGTGCAACCACAGCAGGTAGCATAAAATACTACCACAAAGAGTAACCATACAATGTTTCTGAAAGTCCTCCATCGTGGGTCCAATGGGAGTTTTAGAGACCTCTCCAAGGCGTGGACGTTTGGGCATGGTTGGCTCCTCCTCATCATCATCATCTTCCTCGCTTTCTTCGTACAGCCAAGGAGGCTTTGCACCGGTGTGGATGTTGCCCATCGTCCCTTGCAGTATCGCCCACTTTAAAGACGGAACAAAAACGATCATTTTTATCGGATAAATTTATACAGAGCACAGTATGACATAAGAACGCTACATGTGATGGCACCCTGTTAGTAATGGCCTGCTATTTAAGTGTTATTAGACTCTGCATTTATTTGCAAGAAAGAATAATATGTATGTGGTGATTTGATCACAACCGCATATCAAGCACGAACACCAAAGTTTTTCAAAAGTGTTCTTCGCAAAGGAAGCAGTATGCAATGAAGCCATCCCTTGTGCAGACAGTTTCACCGTTTGATACAGAGTCGGCAATGGCAGAATGCTCGCATTCTCATACAAAAATACATAGTGATGTGTGAAAGACATAGGTGGGTAGCAGGCAACTCTCCACAAAGTAACAGGTTGAATACCTTTATGTTGCAAAATGTGGAAGCTTTATTATAAGGAGAACGTTGTACCACTGGCCATAGTTGACAACAAGAAACCGACAGTACTCTAGTGGCAGCTGCCAGAGCTAGCAAATAAAACATACATATGTTGTATACCAACGGAACAGAGGTGCACAAATACATAATATGGTGTAATGTTAGGCCTATAAATTTTAGTTGTAATAAATGAAACAGTTGTCTCATAGAAAATGTTGTAAATTAATAACTAGACTGTGAAACGCACAGTACCAAACTTTTGATAACCACTCTACAGTCGAATCCCGCTACAACGAAACTCACGGGGCACGAAAAATATTTCGTTGAAGGGACAATTTCGTTGTAATGAAATTAAAAAAATACAGCTGATCTGAGCTAGAAAAACAAAGGAATGTTTATTCTTAAAACTAAAAAAGTGTTCACTGCTTCCTATTCTTTTCCAGCAGCGTAAAGACGTGATTCACAGTCATGCATAGCGAGGCCATGGTGAAAACCATGCTGAAACATTGCCTACAACCGCTTTCGTAAACATACCAAACAGTTGCATTAACACATTACCACCAGCAGCTGTCCACCATCAAAGTGTATCCGACAGCGCCGAGATGGAGGCAGGGTATCGTGGGCTTTTGCCTTATTCTATGTCATTCTTATCATCCATCACTTACGGCTAGCTGATTTGGTTGATAATGCGGACGAACAGCCGCTCTGCTTAGGTACCACACTGGCCAACCGCGATTAAAATGATAAGCATTGGAATCGGAAAAGCCATCACTCTGCGGTTGGACCCAGCTGCTGCGTGAAAGAAACCAAGAACTGAGCGAGTGAGCTTCAGCTTCTCTCGTCGCGGCTCGAAAGCAAGCCAGTGGCAAAAGCAGGGCAGTCTCATTGCCATCGCTATCGAGCAATGGCAGCGCCCATGCTTGCTGAGCAGCGGCGGTTTCTAGTGGTGCCAATGCATGTTTTAAACTTCGTCGACGTATTTTCAGGTTCTGAAAATGCATCAAAGTGTTAATGATTGGGTTTCCTATATAGCAATAAACATCTGAGCCTGGAATCGCATTGTAAAATTTCGTTGAAGAGGGACGGCAGGAGAAAAACTTTTCGTTGCAGTGACAATATGCATTGACTCGTCTGAACTGCTGACGGGGAACCGTAAACTTTTCGTTGTAAGAGGAATTTTGTTTCTTTGTAGTGGGGTTCGATTGTATTATTTCTTGCAAAGCATCTGGGACATCACTTACTAGATGAGATATGAAGTACAGTTGGAGTGCAGTACCCTCTAAGAATTTTCACTTGTATCCTTGAAAGCTTATCTTGTCTGAGTGCCTTTTTTTTCTGAATGCTAAGCACCTGGTACTTATAGATCATGAATGGCACACATTATCAACATGGCTAAGAATTCCTCACAGGAACATAGAGGGCACCCTGTTTTCAAAAAAAGGAAACACAAGCAAGGCAGACAATTTACTGCTTGTGATTCAAGATACATCCCGGAGGGAGTAAAATTTTGTTAAAGCGCACGCGTGATGCACGGAAGCCTGAACAGTTCGTATGAAGACGAGAGCTGCTAACCCACCTTGTTGTGTTTTTGCACTACTATGCGCATACATGAAGCAATAAATTGAGAATGCGGCCTCTGGCATAACACAAATTCTGTCAATGGAAAAACTATTTCACAGGACTAACCTGTTCACAGGATGATGAGCTTCCATTTACCGACGACCAACTGCTGCAACCAGGTTGGGGCTGGGAACTGGCGTGTTCGCTAACCGCTGAAGAGTACTGTTGTTTGGACATTCAGGATTCACAGCACATTGAGAGCGTAAGCATTCCAAAAAAGCATTCAGGCAGTCCGATAATACCCACACACTGAGGGACTTGTGGTCACACTACACATTGTTCACTCTACACAACGTTCAAAGTATGCACATTAGTGCCTCTTGAAATATACAGCTTCACACTCTTAAATGACTCTTTATGTTCCCTTATGTAAATAAAAGAATTTGTTTTGTCTTATGAAGAAAGCTGGTTATGGGAATTTCTGAAAGTCTTGAACAAATCAAATACTGCCCTACTTAATTTGGTCAGTAAACTGCATAGAAGGTATTACTAAATATGAATGCCAATGAAAAACTTTTCAAACTTGCAAAACATGAGCTCTATGCAATAAACCTGGAAAGCGGAGCAGAAGTGTGACAAATTCTTGTCGCCATAATAGATGTAAGACATCATAAATTGCTTTGAGGAGCATGCTATATTGCCCAGAGAGCCCAAAATTCATGGATAAACAATAACAATTAGGAACTCTCCTAGAGTGCTATGTGAATGAACTGCTTATTTGTTGGACTTTTCCAGCTATTCTTTTAATAAACAACAATATCGGGCAGCGTGAGCAAAGAAACTGGCCAACGTAGTGAACACACTAGGATACGAGAGCCTTTTTATAATAATGATGCAAATGGCCCCACAATCTGAAAAATATTCTATATTCCATCCCACCTGTATACACCACTCAAACTGCTTATATTTATCCTGGTTGTAAAGATTACCGTTTGCATGTGCACTGATGACTATGAGCTTAAAGTCTGATTGCTCAGTGAGCAAGATGGGAAATGCACAGAGTGTAGAACGTATAAAAAAGGGGAAAAAAAGAGACAAATGGCAGGCACTATCAGTTAAATTTTTGACCAAAGGGTCAAACACAGCATTAAACATAAAGGTTTGGGGTGTGATGTTAATCTACTTTTGTCATTTGACTCAAGAACATTCATGCTTCAGTAGTCTTCAAGCAAGTCTTGCTAATGTCTAATTAGACTGCTCTATTATGAAGTTACCTTTAAACACTTAATTCAAAATGAGCTTTCACTTATACTGCATTCATCCTCTCATGACCCAGTAATGTGATTGTAAAGAGCAGGTAGCAAGGGGATAATCAAAAAGCCTGCCTATATTCACGTTGCTGAACATATAGTAGGTGCGCACGTAGAAGTACTAAAACATTCTATTTTGCAAAGCAGCAAGTTCATACATAATTTCATCAAAGAATGTGCAGTTGGAGGTAGAAAGAAACATTGGCTTTATAGCTTCTTACATTTGTTTTAGTACTCTTCCACAAGCACTAACTTTATGGCTTTATTCATGCATTAACATATATATAACAAAGATTCTTAGTTTCCCAAATGTTGTGATTTGAAGAATTCCGAACTCTGCTTCAACATCCAACACTGCCATTCAAAGCAGTCACAAGACAGCCACCATTTTCATAGTGTGCCTTCAACTACCATGGCATACAAATATGATTTCTTCGTAGCTGCAAATATTTTTTTAGATTTCAAAGAGAATGCAGATGAGACTACTGCTCAATTGGCCTCAAAGGGTCTAGTTCCATTTAACTTAAAGTTGCATGATCAGAGCTGCACAAGGTACCATATTTCCGTACTTCCATCTTTTAGTTCTGCTAATTAAGCTCCGAGCAAATTGGAAAAATTCAAGCAACAGAATGAGATGCACAGTAACGCTACACAATGCGGATACGTTTCATCCAGAACAAACCTCGAGGCGGGCTTTCATCACAGTGTCCTCCCGCTGCTTGTCGGCTTTTAGGATGGCTGAGACATTCTAAAGAAAGAGGGGGGGGAAAAGAGAATGGGTTATGACTGTGTACACGGTTACGTTACCTCACTTTACACAGAATGCTCATAAAACATGACAAAATCTGTTCATTTACGAACATCAGCAACTTCCGTTACTAAGTGCATTTCCACGACTTGATGCCGAGGCCGACGCTGAATGCCAAGAGGACAATTCGAACATGTAAGGATGCAAGTTTGTTGAACGATTACATATATCGGCTGAATTCAGTTTGTTTATCATTAACTTCTGACCAAACCGATTGATGAATTCTCTACCTGTAGCGCAACTATCTGATTTCAGAGACAGGATGCAAATTTTATCTCAGCAGAAGTGAAAGTGTTTAACTAACAAATGCAAAATATACATGAAGACAACTGCTAGTGAAATACTTACTACACTGTAAAAGGCTTCATGTTAGAAAAAAAAAAAGAAAGTTTACAGTTTCTTACTAACCGTTGAGAATGTGACTAGTCATGGATCGTGAATAGAGGTCCTTATCATAACAAAAGGCGTACTATCTAAAGCAATGTAATTGATAGTTTTTAGTATGAAAGCTTATCTTCCCATAAATCGGTGATCGTTACTGAGTGATGATGCACATTTACACATGTTAAGATGTGCTCAATGCATTGGCTTAGATGCTGTTTACGGACCTGAGTGCACCAATGCTATGAGAACAATTCTGAAGTCAGCCAGCGCATACTAACATAAGTACAAGCTGAATGCATATGTCTAGAAGAAAGAGCACGCCAAGCAAACCACACTCCCACCTTTTGATGCAGCCTTTCCATCTCCTCAAGGTAGGCCTTTTCTGCAGCCTTAATAAGCGGCTCTGCTCTGTAAAATAGCATGGTTGTTATGAATAGACTGCACAATAATATTAAAAAAGTTATGCAAGCTTAACAAGATCATACTTAGAAACGACGTCGCTGCTGATGACATACAGTTTTACTGATGCCTTGTTGATTTTGTTCTTCCAGAAAAAGCTTTTGCAGGCTGCTTCGTGAGCCGGCCTGTAATAGAAAATTCCAGTTAATGTGACATGTTCTATTGCAACACAAAAATTCCTGTTAATGTGACATGTTCTGTTGCAACACAAACCTACACAAGATTGCTGCGAATTGCGTAGCAGAGCAGATTGAAGCAGAAATTAAGTCAGGGAATATTAAAATGCAAGTGTTCAATAAATTCCTGTAAAGAATGGTAATCTTTTAGGGCTACAGAAAAACAAACTGAGTGAAGTATTTATTTTCTGAGCTATTATCAGTGTCACATGCTACACACGTGTCTGCAATAGATTGCTTTCTATGGTAATCCTCACAAAGCCTATATTTAGCTGGCCATCTGGCACAGCGTACTTATACTGTGTATTGTATTAGCTGGCTTCGGAACCCACTAGTCAATGATTTGTCTATTTCAAGCTTCGCTTCCAACACCTGCTTAGGCTGTGCTAGTTTTCTGCAGCTTCTGTGACCCAGTAAAAGGCTAATGCGCAGTTGTGCACAAACGATTTGCTATGCTTTTGAACACTTCAATGAGAACAATGCAAAACAGCGCAAGTTACACGAGTGCACGGAAAGAACGGTAATAAAAAACGCAAGCACGTGCTGTAATATCCAGTTCGTGAATATTGCGTGCGAATAATTCATGAACACTTGCATTGCTGTTGACATCAATAAAAGAAATCTTGCATCAGTTAAACACGACACTGTACTTTGCCCTGCACCAACACTCAGTATCGAACTACAAGCTGTTGCGATTCATTGGTCGGCAAACTCCCTCATCAGTCGACTCATTCAGACTCGGATATAGCCGCGAGTCTGAGCGAGTCCAGGTGAGTAATATTTTGGCGAGTTTGAATACGAGTGAGTTCAAGTGAGAAAAATTTTAGTCAGTCTAAATGAATCCTGTTAAGCAAAGTTTTGGCGAATGTGAGTCCGAGCGAGCCTTAATGGCGAGATGCACCTACTTCATGAGGAAGTCTGACCCCCGTATTCTAGAACGTCCCTTCACTCAACGCTTCACCTTCACTTGAGAAAGCCGATGGGAACGCCGTCTCTAGGCACGGCAAGTCACTGCATATCAGCGACAATCTGATGCGATTCTTGAGTAGCGCAGCATCATTTTCAACCGAGCGGTGGCGCAGTGTTCAACTCTGTCAAGTGAAGGGTGGAAGTTGAGCCGAGGAGCATTTATGAATACGGGGGTGAGCGAGCTCCGCATCAAACAGCTAATAGTACGTACGCTAACAGACTCGTGACTCACTCACACAGAGCCGTGAGTGAGTACAAGTGAGTAATATTTCGGTGAGCTCGAGCCTGACCGAGTTTGACTGAGGAAAATTTTCGCGAGTCCGAGTATGAATGAGTCAGGTTGAGGAAAAGATTGGTGCGAGTTCCAGTGCGCCATGAGAGCGCAGGTATATTTCCTAAATCACAGTGTCTATTCTCCCGGCAACCGGAATTATTGTTAAAAAAAATTTCTTTCGGCGGTCACCTCCCATTGGCTCTCATATGTCACGTGACTAACTGCCGTGGGGAGATGAAAAAAACTGGCTGCTGCGGGACAGACTGGGCATATTAGCCTAGCGTGGGTTAGGTTAGGCTGCGAGACAGACTGGACAGATGTGGTCCAGCGTGCGTTGGGTTAGGTTACGTTACGTTAGGTCAAGTTCTACCGACTGCGGGGAGAATCACACAAAAAAATTTATCCCGGCAGTTGGTCACGTGACTTATGAGAGCCAATGGGAGGCGACGGCCGGGAGAAATTTTTTTTGATCAATTTTCCACCCCCTTTATGAATTAGTACGAGTTAGCTCTAAAGTTTTTGACGACATATGTCGTGAACAGTCGACTGGCTCTTTTGCCCGCACTGAACAAAAAATGCAGACGGCAGAGTTCCCGGACAAAATTTGTTGAAACACGGCACACTGTCTTACGACGCAGAACTTCTTCGAATTGACTTAAGTTTTAAGTGGAATCTCGACGCAGTATAGTTCCTATTCGTTGGCATGTCGACAACCCGTAAATCCTTTAATACGCCTTTCAAGTATGCGGGCCCAAGATACAACGCATCGCATAGTTTGTGCTGAAAGATACTTGTCTGTAGCACGTCCAAGCACCAAAATAAAAATATCCAAGCGGAAAAACACCGGTGATGGCACAGAAACTAAGCGCACGAACACGAGAGCACGTCACTTACGTTGCGAGATGCAAGAGAAAGTTGTAGCTACGAACGCTCAAAGCTTCGTCAACGTTTCTCCCGTGTTTCTCAATCTCCGCAGCGCAAAAGTAGCACCAAACTTTGGCTCCATCTTCCCAAAGCAAATCGTGCACTTCGGGTTTCTTCAGGAACTGCTTCGCTTCATGCACCTAGGAAGAAGGATCGTGTGTGGAAACGAAGATAAGGTGACACGACAACTTCGGGCGTCAACGCTTACTTTCTTGAGGAACTTCGCCAACACATTTCTGACAATTTGTTGATGTTTCTTCGAATACACGTGCTTCTTCCCAACGTTGTGGCTCACCCGGCAGAGCTCACACAACGCGTACTGCATGAACGATTCGATGGTCGCCATGGTGCACCATAAATACCGATTACGAGAGCTGGGTTGAGTGCTAAGAATTCACGCAGAGCGAAATAAGCCAAACCGATCGCACACGAAACGACATATGCCACCGATCTGGACACTTCACACAGCGAAAGCCCAAACTGATATTTTGGTAGGAAATGTAAACAAATGTACTAGGTGTTGATGATGATATCAGTAACAAAAATCCTGTAGTTATTCGTATCAAAAACGTAGAATGCTGTACAAACTTTTAAAAACAAGAAAAACACTTAAGTATTAAGAAAAACAATAAATAACAGTACATATAAAGATTTTGTACAACTGCATTGCTAAAAAAAGTAAAACCGAAACATCAAAACTTGACATGATTTCGGCTTAGTTGCCAACGCTGGGCAGAAAAGCGCGCGCAAATGCCGCATTTTTGCGGGAAAGAACAGCTTGTGCGGGTAACAGAGGGCCACCTGCTAGTGTGCGTTAAAAGTTATTCCCCTCTTGAAAACATAGTTGCGAGACTTTGCACTGCGCCATGGATGTAGCAGACCTTCGAACAGGACCCGTACAAGTCAAGGATGACATTGGGGACCGCTGCCAGAAGTTGTTTCAAGATTTTCTCGAAGAGTGAGTTGCCGTCGCTAAAATGGTGGCTCTTTAAAAATGTCGCGGACAAAGGCGCTCTCGCTGTCGCTGCTCCCCGACTTCTTGTGCGCGATCGTAATTGTTTCGCTTTATACGGGTGTTTCAAATAGCCCTTGCTAGCAAATAAATTATCCTTGAAGCTACAGCTATTATCGTTTGGGAGCATTTTGTTTTATCTGTAGAATTATGTAAAAATATTCTCAGGTAATGCACATGTCTCTCCTCAACCATATTCTCCATAAATGTGCGGCGGTTTCTTTATCACAGAAAAATGATTCGCGCGGTTTACACACGCAGTTCCGTTGCCTGAGACTGTTCTTGTGTTCAGATCTCAAGGTTTGAGATCTAAAGCGAACTTGTTAGATCAACTATTCATGCCGGATGCACGAGTCGGAATTTCATTCGGGGAACTTGCGGCACAGGTGTATATTTTGCGTCTCGTAGGCCTCCTAAAGGCGTGCTCTGTTGAGAAAATTTCCTGATGAGCTAAGCAAGGCTGAGTTCCTTGTTTAGTTTCCAATGTTCCTAAGTTTAGCTTTTGGTTTGCCTGGTTGGTTTATCTTACACGAATACATTGAAGGGACTGAGGAATTCTTGCACAGAATATTTATTGGTTGTCTGCACTAGTTTCTTGTTTTTATTTAAAGAGTACAGCTGCTAAGATTTTTCCTTTAATAATAAAAATGCTAAAAAAAGTTCACCAGGAGTGGCAAAGAAATATTTTATACGTAGTGTAAATGCACTAAATTTCTGTAGGGGTCAAAGTAGTTGTGCAGGTTGATGCAAGCTGAAAAACAGAAGCATGATATTACGTACGAGAGAAGGGTTTTATAAGGTTGCTTGACTAAAACATTAATTGGCACACATTTTTTGCTCTTTGTTCACCAAACGAATGTTTGTGATCCTTGCTTTATTTCTTTATTCGTGCTTATATTCCTCACTTGGACAACTTGAGAGATAGCTGGTACTTTTCTGTAAGCAAGACATACCTCTCAATGAAACTTAGCCATTATGCATTATAATCCACACAATGCTTATTCGTATTAAGTTGGTTATTATTCTTTTAGCCATCTCGCTTCTTCGTTTTATTGTACACTTATTCATTGTGTCACTTACTGAGGTCCATAGTATTGTAGGTTGGATGTTGTCTCAAATAGTTCTGTTTTGGCAAAGATGTACTGGAAAGCCTGACTTCACGCTTAACTGTATTTATAAATATATTGCTTGCAGATGCAAGAATGAACGAAATGAGGTCAAGTATGTTGAGGAAGCGAGGAACCTGGTGAAGCCAGAGCGTAACACGCTCGAAGTGAGCTTCGCTGACGTTGAGCGCTTCAACCAGAGCCTTGCTACTGTAGTCCAAGAGGAGTATTATCGGTGAGTCACATTGATTACATTGGCTTGTTCTGTCTTGTTTATTAGTGGGAAGACAGTTTGCTACCCTTCCGATGATAAGTCACTGTGGCATTCCACTTTTTGTGAAACCCTCCTTTCACTTTCTCATTACAGTGTGTACCCCTACCTGTGTCGTGCTCTACGCAACTTTGTCCGGGACCATGCTGAAGTGAATGTCGAAAAAGAGTACTATGTCAGCTTTGTGGACGTGGCTACGAGGCACAAGTAAGTACTTAGTGTGTAAATAAAAAAAATAAAGCATTGATGGTTCAAAAAACCACAACATTGTTTGGGTAGCTGCACATACAGGGTCATATACTATTCGAGGTAATGCCTGATCGGTATTGGTCAGTACTTTTATCTTGCTATAGCACAGGGGGTATGCTCTTGACGTCATCCGCCAGGATTGCTAGCGTCGGTGTCGCCATTTTGAAGGTTGGAGTACTCACATAAAACTTGCTTCATGTGCAGTGTCCGATATCCGTACGGTTACTTAGATGTCTAAAGACCCCTGCATTTCGTCGTGCAACATACATCTCGCACGGACAACAGGACGGGGCATGCAAACGGACCTTGAAAATGGCATGGCGATGGTATTGCCCCCTTGCGAATCTAGGCTCAGTGCATACTTATTATTGGCTGATGTCTGTGTCTAAAGCACGATCAAATTAAGGTGGCAGTAGAAATTCTATTTCCAAGTGCCTATTACTGGGTAACAAGCCTTCTGTTGGATGAACTGAAGCTGCCATAAATGAAATAAGCCTCGTTTATTGTGAATTAGCTCATTTGCCATGAAGACCATGCCAGCTTAACAAATTACAGTATGTGCACTAAACAAAATCTGTTATACCTTACTTTTGCCACATTGTAACAAATAATTTTGGCAAAAACATGAATTAGCAATTGTGAAGAGCTGTATAAGGTTCCTTGTGCTACTGTCAACTGGCACTTCAGCACTATTTACGTCAAGCTTTTCGCTACGCATTTTCATTGTCAAACCCCCCTACATGTTGCAGGGTGCGAGAGCTAACAACTGCTAAAGTTGGCAGCCTGTTGAAGATCAGTGGCCAAGTCGTGCGTACTCATCCGGTGCACCCAGAGCTTGTCAGTGGTACATTCACCTGCGTCGACTGCCAGACAGTTGTCAGCGGTGTCGAGCAGCAGTTCAAATACACGCAGGTAAACCGTGGCTGACACTCCTTCTTATTCACCAGCTTTTACTCATACCAGTACTAAACCTAACCTGCTCATTCGAGCAGCACAGGCTACTAGACTGATTACCTACTATGTTCGCTTGCTCATGTGCCCCCTTTTTTCTTTGTCTCTTTATCCTGCGATTACAGCCGACCATCTGCAGAAACCCTGTGTGCCAGAACAGGACACGTTTCATTCTTGACACAAACAAGTCAACGTTTGTGGATTTTCAAAAAGTTCGCATTCAGGAAACACAGGCTGAACTTCCGCGAGGAAACATTCCACGCAGGTATGAGTCCATTTGCGAAATTCGCTTCTTTCAGTATAGCATGCATTACCAGCAAAAGCAGGATTCAGATGAAGACAGGTCTTGCACCGTTGCTGGTTGTAAAGAGAGTGAAAATGCGCTGACCTTGCTTGCCCCTTCTGTAAAATATAAGAATAGGATTGCAAGGTTCACCCAGTATATAAAAATGCATTCATGTTTTTTTTTTGATAGCCTCTTTAACTCCACATTAGTGAAATTATGAGATTGTTTCCCATATTGTTAAATTTGAGTAAATGAATTTTTACTCATTCAAGGGCTACCCTTTTTGTTATATCCCTTGTGTGGTCAGAAGTACTAAAGTGAAATGTTGAAGAGAAACAGTTTCCCAGGCATGTATACGTGCTTTAGAGCTATGAACGGCTTTGCAGTATGCGTGGTTGGAGGTTAGCAAAGCCTGCTTTTATTTCACCATTTCTTCTGCTAGTACATGTTTACCATGTAATCTAACCTGACTTCTTTTCTCTTTTATGCAGTGTGGAGGTTATTGTGCGTGCAGAGGCAGTCGAAGTAGCCCAAGCTGGTGACAGGTGTGATTTCACGGGCACGCTCATTGTAGTTCCTGATGTCAGCCAGCTAGCCACACCAGGTGGGTGGAAATGCACTATGAGCAATGATCACACGAGCTCTAACAAAATGGTAACGAAGAAAAGCCATTTATCTCATCTTAGGCGATTATTCATCGCGGTGAATGTGCCTTTTAAGCCGTGAAGGCAGCTTTTAGGCTTTTTTTTTTTTTGCCTCGTCAGCGCTCAGTTTTGAAGATCCCTATACTTGGTACTGCTGTGAGTGATACTGTCCCAAAAGTGCTTAGCTACGCAACAATGTTTTTTTTACTTAGCAGTCTCTCGGTCACGCCGGTTTTCGGGCACCAAACTACGGCGACCCGTTACAAAGGGCAAGACCACCAATCATCATCAGTGTAGATAACAATTATGAGTTATACGACTTTGTGGTTTCACTTTTGCCCTTTGAAGCATTTCATTGCTGAGCACTTGAAAATTGAAATGCTATGCTTATAAGTCTAACTTATCATGTTAATTAACGTATGCAGATTCTTGGAAATGTAAAAATCGTACTGCCTATGCTGACTCCATCGAATTACCTTCTCCACTTTAGAGGCATATACGTGCATGATAGTGAAAAGGAAGGTAAACAGTGTGTAGAATGAGCACAAAATGCCATAGTGTCTGCCCACGAGGTAAAACCTAGTAGGAACTATGCATTTAATATGCTAATCTTAGAAAACGTCTCCGTATTTAAACTGAGATCTATAGTAACTCATGTATCTTTACTATCACCTTTTTATAAAGTGTAGCGATCTGAATTCCTAATTTTTCAGGCACAATTTTATCTGTTCCTTGATTTGAGCACAGAAGCTTATGCAAGCAGAGGTTCCAACTTTGAGCCCTGTCTTTTCTACTTCTTCCTCTCTTTGTCATTTGTGCATCTTCCTTGGTGCATGAAGTGCCACAAATCAGCTTACTTTTTTTTTCATGCTTTCTCCCCTTCCCCACTCTACTAACTTCTGTTAAGGTGCCATTAAGCAGATGCGTGCCATTAAGCTGTCATGAAGCAGCCAGCTTCATTTCCTGTATTCTGTCCATCTCTTTTTGTTCTGTCCCTTATTCGTCTGTTCATATTGTGCTCCAGGTCTGCGCACTGAAAGTGCGGCCCACCACAAAGGCATGGAAGGTTTTGAGACCGAGGGTGTGCGCGGCCTGAAAAACCTTGGTGTGCGTGAGATGTCCTACAGGCTTGCCTTTCTGGCCTGTACTGTTGAGCAGACCAATCCCAGGGTGAGCAGGCATCCATGCACTGTGCTGCAGTAGTGACATTTTGTTTCTTGCCACCCCACCCAATAAAAAAAAAATGAATAAGGTTGAACTGGCTGTACAACACTTGTGACATACTCTCTACAAGGCAGCGGAACCTAATGGTTGTGCCAGAGACAGCTTTAAAATGTGACTGGCAGAGAGGTTCCTCCAGTCTGCGACTAATCTTGACTCTGCTGAACTTCACAGAAGAATTATTACAATTCAATCCCAGATATATCGAACTGAAAGGGGATCGCAAAATAGTTCGATATATCAATAACTTGAAGTACAAAATATATACATATATGGCCTAAATTCGAGCATTTCAGGCTTTGAAAAAGTTTTTGAAGATCGTAACGAGCGCTAACATGACGATTCGCTCACAGTATAATAGAGAATAAGGTGCGAACGTCTAATTTTGCAGGTCCTCTCACTTAATTTCGTATGAAAATAGCTTCTAATCTTGTCTTTCTTTTTGCATACCACCAAGTTCAAGCCATTCTCAATATCATTGAAACTTTCCAAACAAGCAAACTTAGTCTCTTCAGCCACAATCGCGGTTATCGACACTGAACATCGATGCAGGCTCCGCAGTGCAGTAAAAGGTTGGTTAGCGGCGGCAGTGCCAGTGTTGTCATGTTCACAACTGCACGGGTACACTTCCGCGGCACCAGCATCGTCAAACATGATTTAGGCATCGATGCAGTCAGAAACAGGTACGTTGTCATCTGCACCGATGAAGACGCTCGTTGTCCAAGATTGTGCTCAGGAACGCTTATGATTTGCAGGATACACTGAGGCTTCATACGCCATTGTCAGTGGTCATGACGCACCCAATGTTGTCACCTGGCACTGAAGCCCACTAGGAAACAGTTAACGACTGTGCTTTATTCGACATTGCTCCAAGCGCCAGTCATAACTTTGATCACTACGAGTGGGTCAATGCTTAGTTTGACTCCCGAATGAGGATTTATGAGGAATGAGGGTGATTAGGCGAGAAGTACACAAGCCGCGAAAGACAACACCACAACGCTGCCCACAAACAGCAAAGAGAACAAGTCCCCGTTGTCGATATGTTGGGGATAGTGATGTCACTCTGGGCTCGACAGCAGGCAGCTGCTTCTTTGGCGCGAAAAGCTAAAAAAAGCGTAGTCTCAAGATGTGTGTTCCAAAACTGAAAGCACCAAAAATATATCACATGGTTAGGCGTCCCAAAGGCCGTGCTTGTCAAGCCCACATGCCATTGTGCACGAACAAATGGGGAAGGAAATGCAAAACAGGGAAGAGTCACATCGCATTCTCATTTGGTGTGCTCAGCAGTAGGTCTTTTTGAAGACCACTATGCCCACATGCTACAGTTAAACCTGCATATAACTAATTCCTCAATATAGCGAAGTTTTTTTATTTCCCGGCCATGTATTTGTGACCTCTATGTAACAAAGTACCTGCTGACTGGAGTGTATTGAGCTTGTGAATATGGTACGAATCTTTATTTTCTCTCTCTTGCAAACCGGAAGTTTGACTGAAGAATGTACAGTGGACTCCTCTTAAACGGCACAAGAAGGGGCAAAAAAATTTGTTCCATTTAGGAGAGGTTTTATTTAAGCAAAGCCCACAAAATGAATGAAATATGACTTTATTTCAAGATCACCAACTGTGACTGACTGGACAGAAACATTTTGAAGTATGCAATACTACTATAGTTGATTAGAAGGAAAAGTGTTTCTAATATTGCTGACTCGGAAAAAAGGAGGTGATAACAATTTGCTTGACCTTGTTAGAGCACTTTCTCACATAGTAGGAGCCCATTGCTGAAAGGCTGGGCAGGAACTTTTTGCCACCATCATGTTCAAAGTAGTGCTGCAACAGGATGGCAGGATCTCTTGCTGCACTGTCAGCCACTGAAATGGGCTCGGAATCACTCACCATCTCATTAGCACTTGAGCACCGGTCCTCACCTTTAACTTCAGCTATAGGTTCCTCAAGGCTGTCTTCTCAAGTTCACGACAAGACGTCGATTGCTGCTCGGCATAAATACTTGTGCAATCGCTGGATTGGCTTGGCTATGCTAGTTTGGCATTTGTTTTATGGTTGCTAGACTGCCGTGGCCACTTCCGCCATTCATGGATTTTGCCCGTTTTAGTTTCATTTAACAGATGTAAGCTAAAAAAAAATGTTCCAATTACCTGAAACTTTTTATCATTAAACATATAGGAGACCAACCAAATGGGCCTAGATAGTTTCGTTTATGCGGCTTTTTCGTTTAACCGAGTTTCGTTGAATAGGAGTCCACTGTATAGTTTGAGATTGTCAAAGTTGTGTCCTGCTACATTGAAATGCCGTGCCACTGCTTTCAGTAATCTCTTTGCTGTGTCCACACAATGACCATTTAACCTAACATTAACAAGCTGTCCTGTTTCGCCAATGTACTGTTTATGACAATATGACTGTTAATGACAATGTTCGTATGTCGAGCCGATTTTGTGGTTTTAAAGAAACCAGCCTCAATATCTTCGTGCCTGCGCTTTTCATGCAGTTGGGAGGCAAGGCAGCATCGGCCGAAGAGCTAACCCCAGAAGCCATGAAGCAACAGTTGACCCCTGAGCAGTGGGACCGCATTTACGCCATGAGCCAGGACAAGAATCTGTACCACAACTTGATTGCAAGTTTGTTCCCCACTATTCACGGTGTGTACGCAAGTCTGCTTGTCTTACAGTTTCACTTGATCGAAATTCTGTATTGCTGCTTTTCTGACTGCAGAATTGGTGGATGTGCTGACAGTGACGATGTAACATTAAAGGGGTACTGACACAAAAAATTTGGCCTCGTGTTTTTCTGCTGCAGTGCATTGCTGTAGGGCTGTTAGTCATGACACGACACATTGTTTTCTGCAGGATGGGGTTTTCTAGGCACTTGGATGTCGTTATAAGTGATTGTATGTACTGCCTTTCTGTTGAAGGTACAATATTTTGAGTTCGGACTTGCATATGCAATCATGAACCGAAATTTCTTCATATCTAATTACCCTCATGATTGTCAGTGTGGCTATTCCCCTAAGAACCCAAGTATAATATTCAGTTTTTTCTGGTTTCTAGATGCGAAATTTATGCCCCATATTATATGTGGATCCCAAGAATCGTCCACCAAAAATCGGTTTCGATTTCGGCAATGCGTGGTGCTATCATCATCATCAGGCCTCTGCAATAGGTAGCGCTAGTGTTAGTCGTACATCATGACGGACACGATTTCCGAAGGCGGTATTTGGCTGCTTTTAAAAGAAAGGTCATGTCAGCTGCCAAAACAGTATTTTCCCTAATAATTACAAAACTCTTCTCAGTAGATATTTATATGCCATTTTGAAAGACCACCTGGCAAGATTAGACATAAAGATTGTAATAGCAACGGATGCTTCAGTTCGCGAAGAGAAGGCAGGAGTCGGAATTGCATCTTCAGTGTTGGATTGGTCTTTTTCGATTCGTTTACCCGATTTTACACCTATTTATCAAGCGGAATTACTATCAATTCTCTAAGCGTTACGAAAATTACCTCAAGCAATAACAGATGCTATTATTCTTTCAGACTGCTTGTCTGTGTGTAGTTCATTAGCTGCGCCTAATATGTCCAATGCTTTAAAAGTATTTTACGACCTTGCCTCAAGACATTTACGACTCATTCGCTTAGTGTGGATACCAGGGCATAAAGGTTTAACCCTCAATGAATATGCAGATGCACTCGCAGTGGCCTCACATAATTATCCCATAATTTCTGTACTACCGACGCTAGCATTTATCGCCGTGGCACGCTTTGAAAAATTTGTCATGTCAGATCACTTTGAAAATTCTCGATTGGCAACGTCGGATTTTTCCCATCTTAAGTACCCTTGAAAAAATCGATGGTGCTCCTCTAGAACGGCGGAGATATCAATTACGAGACTAAGATGCCGAGTCTCCCCTCTGAACTTTTATCTACACAGGTCTGGTCTGGCACAGTCTCCCCTATGCCTCCACTGCAACGAGAGTGAATCCCTTCACCATTTCCTCTTAACATGCAGGTTATACACAAACCAACGGAGGAGACTGTTAGAAGAACCTCTCCGTAGGTTGGTTCTAAATTTATCCCTTCCGGTGGTCCTCTCCTTTGGAGCAACTGAAAAGGGATTTAGCCACAGGAGTGTTTGCGAGGCCGTATGCGACTTTCTAAAGGCAACAAAACGATTAGAATGTTAAGCTGAGGCATAAATTCACTTTATTTAAAATTATATTAACCTGTTCGTTCTTTTTATTACCTCTATTTTATTTCTAATCTATCGTTTTCCAATTGGTTCTTTGTTTAAACATCGTTATCTAAATAATCTGGGTGGTAAAACAACTCCACCTCACAAATGAGGCACCGTCCGTTTCATGGCCGATCCCCCGTGGTGGGTTGCGCCAGGACTCTGAGGAACAACCAACAACCAACCATAGGCAACTGTGCTGCGGGGTGGCCGTTCAGCGTAGATGAGCAAAGCATTCGTGGCGAGGGGAAACGGAAGCCCTCCTTGTGTGCAATGTCCCGAGAGTAATTTCTCCAGGGGCCAGGAAATGGAGTTTTCTGGTACTGAACAAGAATTGATGGACTTTAAGAGCAATGGAGCACTGCTCAGGCTCCCATCCATACTTATGCTCGAAGTGTTTTGGTGTCGCCTCACTGATGCGACTGCTGCATGACTTCTGGGCCGAGTTCGTCGTCACCCCGGTAGGACATCCCGACTGTAGCCGCTTGATATGTGCCTGAATGAGCCATTTAAGTACCACATCAAGCACATGTTAGTATTAGCATAGCTTTGTTCATAATGCAATAGATTGTTAGTGTGCACCACCTTTTTGTGCTTCCTTATCAGTAAATATGTGTACTATTTGTTTATTATTATTTTACAACTTATGCCTTCCGAGAAGTGCTATTGTAGGTGTCTGTAAATCTGTACTCAGTTCAACTGGCTTATGTCTGCAAACATTGCAGGAAAAGAGTGCAAAAACGTCTTTTTGTGCTTCTTGTACTTCACTCCACAGGCAACGACGAGATAAAGCGTGGTATCCTGATTATGCTCTTTGGTGGAGTGCCTAAGACAACGGAGGAAAATACCACCCTGAGAGGCGACATCAACATCTGCATTGTGGGTGACCCCAGCACAGCCAAGAGCCAGTTTCTCAAGTAGGCACTGCGTTTGGTACTTATGGATTTAGCGAGCATGCTCTTTAGTGGCCATCAGCATGCCCGCTGCAAATTTTATTGCTATACAGCCGCACGACATGCTATTGCTTTCACGGCCTATTATTATTTAAAAGTTTAGCCAGCTCCACTTCACAAGCACCGTCGAAACAGCGAAGCCTATGCATGTCTTTCAACAAGCTATATCGTACTCTTATAGTTTTCAAGTATTCCTTTCGTCAACACTCAGCTTTGACCTCTTGCACGAATATCGTCGTTGGCTGGGCCACCACGTGCCTGCTCTCGTGTCAACGCTTGCTGACTCACACGTCAGACACCTTCTTCATCGAGAGAATGAGAAATGTTTGCTATCTTGAAAGCACCAACTCCTGAACACTGGCACTGATATGCTCATTCATACTCCACTGTGCCTCGCTGTCAGCCCATCTTGTTGCATTTGTCGAAGGTTCACGCCCTTCAACATCCTCCTCCCTCCACCTCGCAGTGCATGCTGTCTTTCTCTTCCTACCGAAGCTCAGTCTCGCCACAATGCAAGGCCACGTGATCAAGGCTAACACAATGCCAGACATGAAAACCTCGGCTAAAAAGAGCTTTTCTGTTAATACATTCGAAGAGGCATTGGGTATTGTCGGGTTTTAACGACCCGAAACCACCATGCTGGGTAAATCTAGATAGTCAACATCCTACAAGAGTGCATGTAAAATTTTTGGCATGTCAAGCCAAGATACAATTGAACACATCCCTTAATTGATCGTATTTGTATGTATTGATTGCAAAAATCGAGTGCTGAAAACATATTTGATTAGCTCATTTTGTGCATGATTCAGCTGTTATATTGATGACATTATCTGCCTACCGATTATATTATGCAAGTTTACTTGCCACATTCACAGAATGTTACAGGAGCGCTTGAAGGTAAATCCCTGATACACCAGTGATTTTCATGTCACAATGTTCAAGCGCTCTTATGCGATGGGCTTTAAAAAAATGATCAAGACAGAGACGGGTGGTCAGATAAAGTGAGGGTGTTTTGATATCAGTACACTTGAACCTCATTATAACAAGGTTGCACCTCACACCTCACCTCAAGTTCGTTGTATCTAAAAATTCGTTATAAAGGATTATTCCTAACACTACATCTATTGCAAGACTATTTTTCATTTACTTCGTTATAACCAATATTTTGTTACATCGAGTTACGTTATATCGAGGTTTGAGTGTAGTGCTTGATAAGAGAACATGATACTGTTACTATTGATGAAACTATCTACAAGCACGTGATAGATTTGTGGGTTGAACAAATAGTACCTGGATGCAACCTTATGCATTAGGTACTACAGTTGCCGACCATTTATTCGGACGCTGTAAATTCGGACACTCATTTATTCGGACACCTTTGCAGCTCCAGAGGCCCTACAGTGCATCATTCGAACACCCCATTGTGTGTCAGACTTTTTAAACTCTAGCTGGCTGATCAAGTGCGACGTCGAATGCCGTGACAAGCTGTCTGCGATGATTACCGTAAATACCCGTGTATAATACGAAATTTCTTTTCCTAATATTGCCGTTACAAATTTCCGCTTTGTACTATACGTGCGGATCCGAACGAAAACTTGCTCGAAAAACGAAGTTGTGCTTGAAGTTTCGGTTTCATAACTGCCGTTTGGCTACGACTTCATTTTGTCTATGAGTGGCTACGGCTTGGCTTTGTTACCTTCTTACCCTCGCGTTGCAAGAGTGAGCGCTAGAACCATTTCTTTCTTTGTTGTTGAGTTTTTTGAGCGTGTACTTGGATAGCGGACGTGTGAACCTCGCTGTGTTCTGTGCCTCACTTCGCAAAGGTGCGACATGCCAGGACACCGAAACCAGTACTTGGCTGCATTCAAAAGAAAGGTCATCGCAGCTGCTGAGGAAATCGGCAACAGTGCAGCCGGGAGACAGTTCGGAGTCACCGAGGGAAGTGTCCGTGGATGCTGACGACAGAAAGAAGCCTTTTTCGCATGCAGTGGAAAGCCAAAAAGCTTTGCGATCCAAGGAAGGGGCATTTCCAGAGATTGAACTCGCACTGACAGAGTTCGTTCGACAGCAGCAAGCGGCGCACTTGCCAGTCAACATGGAGTTGATGCAGATGAAAGCGAGGGAGCTTGCAAGAAAAAAGGGGATGTTGAGCTCTGACTTGAAAGCCAGCAATCAATGGATCTACCGTTACATGTGCTGAGCAGGATTTTTCCTGTGCTGGCGAACCTCCATTTTTTAGAAGCTCCCTGAAACCTTTGAAGAGCTTCTTATCTCATTTCAACGCAATGTGATTATGTTGCTCCTCTCGCAATACTTCCAGCTGGGACAAATCGGCAACGCCGATCAAACGCGAGTTTACCTGGACTTGCCATCGCCCCTTACAGTTCACGAGAAGGGCTCGAAGCAGGTTAGCGTCTGTCTACCACCGGCATTGAAAAAACGCGTGTTACAGTCATTTTATCATGCACGGCGGACGGCCACAAGCTCCCACTTTATGTCGTCTTCAAGTGCAAGACAATGCCAAAAGGGGAGGAGCTACTGAAGAATGTGATCGTGAGATGCCACGATAAAGGCTGGATGAACGAAGATCTTGTCCTAAACTGAGTAAAGTCTGTGTGGTGCAGACGGCCTGGCGCCCTGCTGTCTTTTTCGTCCATTCTGGTGCTGGAAGCGTTTCGCTGCCATTTGGCCGATTCAATGAAGAGGCTCTTGTGCGATTGCGGCACTGAACTGGTCGTGATCCTGGGTGGGATGGCATCTCGATTGCAACCTCTTGAAGTTAGTGTAAATAAGCCGTTCAAGTATGCGGTTATGCATTGCTATGCCGAGAAGATGCGCTCAGGTGAGCCTGCAGTGACGCCGACCAGGCGGCTTAAACGGGCATCGCCGGCCACGCTATGCAAATGTATCGTGGATGCTGTGGGGATGCGCTATTTCGAGACCCCACAACATTTGGGCAAGCATCCCAGAGGACCTTGTTTGCCGTTCCTTCAAGAAGTGCGGCATCAGTAATGCCCTCGATGGCACAAAAGACGAGCATCTATTTGAGGATTTGTCTGACAAGGAAATGTCCGAGGAAAGCGCAGTTGAAGACGACAGCAATTGACATGGCGGATGTGTGATCAATAAATGTGTTTTCGTTGACCTTTCCTACGTCGTTTTATACGCGAGTACTTTTTTTCTTTTCGCTCCTTTAAAATTTGGCTTCGTATTATATTCGGGTTCGTATTATATGCAAGTATTTACGGTACAATATTATTCCTATGTTGCCAGCACTGGCTATGGCTGGAGATAGTTCCAGTGTAAAAATCTATGCAGAAATTACCACTGTTGATTTTGAACACCGTCTTTGTTGATTGCACCTTACGACTTTATTCAACTAAGTATCCATTGAATGGCTACCACGGCCAAATTGCTAGCCAAGCCACCTTCAGAGTCAACTCTGTGGGGCATATGAGAATGACTGCACGTATGACATGGAGGAAGACAGAACTACCCAACTACACCGACTACTCCATAAGCACTGCAGCACGATGTAGGCCAATGTCATTCGCTTTTGGTGCATGAGAGTTGGTGTTGTCAGTTGTTTCTGTTGCTATGCCTGATTTTCATCTTGTGCTTTGTATCTCACCCTCGTTTGTCGCTTGACGTGCAAGGTTTAAACTGCTGAACGGCTTTGACAACATGCACTCTATCCGCATCGTTGGTGCTAAGAAAAAAAAAATGCGGCAACTACAAGACATAGACGACAGCAAAGAAAGGTGGGATTATTCACCAGGTGTTAGG
The DNA here is from genome assembly GCA_013436015.1 of Rhipicephalus annulatus. Lineage (NCBI taxonomy): Eukaryota > Metazoa > Arthropoda > Arachnida > Ixodida > Ixodidae > Rhipicephalus > Rhipicephalus annulatus. The sequence goes on along the minus strand of WOVY01001162.1, from coordinate 1,029,807 downwards.
CGGCTGACCTCAATCTGATGATGCTCAGGAGTTTTTCCCAAGTTTGAAGATGATGAGGTCGTCGGTCAGGTCCTCAAACTAGCACAGGTGGACAGCAGCTTCCATGAAGTGTTGCCCGCACTATTATAAAAAATGTGTTAATATATAAAGGCACTTTTTTGAGAGTAAATTGCTGAATAATTTTCTTCTTTTTTTGGACTCGCAATCATTTGCACTTTTCAAGGGTTCTCGCTGAGTCCGAATAAACGGTCAACGACTGTGTTGAGTTTTGGTCTAGTGTTTGGTTCCCGTCACCATTTTTCGGCTGAATCAGAGCAGCTTACTGTTGGTACTTTCAGGCAAGTGTCCGAATTCGCACCGCGAGCCGTATACACAAGTGGCAAGGCATCAAGCGCAGCCGGTCTCACAGCAGCTGTCGTTCGTGATGAAGAGTCTCATGAGTTCGTCATTGAAGCTGGTGCACTCATGCTGGCTGACAACGTAAGTGAATCGCTCGCATATACATCGATCCTGTGCTTCTCCAAAGGACACCTGTAAAGAAAGATATTTCACCGAAACGCAATAATTTAAAATATGTTTTTAAAGGAATGATGTTTCTCAATAAGTGGTGTAAAAATTACTGTTTTATGATTACATGACGAGGCTCGTTCCACAACTCAAACGTTTTAAGAGCCATTGAACTGTTCTCACTCATTGTCCTTGCAAATTTGTTTTGTTGCACAACTGCTTTTATGCCAACCTGAGTAGTCGCGGAGTTCTAAATATGAGGACAGCATAGTACATATATAGATGAGTAAGTCCAACTCCTATTTCACAGATGATGTGCTATTTGTTGACATTGGCTAGAAAGGAAGGTGGAGAAAACTTGTGCTTCAAAGAACTGCCGTGGATCGAGAAGCTCTGGATTTGAAATGGCACAAGTACAACATTGCTTACGAGCTGTGGCAGCACACTCAATTAGTGTTGCGATTCGATTCTTGTCTATTCTCGAGAAGAAGTTGCAGCTTTGTAAGTTAACACGTTTCCTGCATTCACTCTCAGGGTGTCTGCTGCATCGACGAGTTTGACAAGATGGAACTCCGAGATCAGGTTGCCATTCACGAAGCCATGGAACAGCAGACTATTTCAATTACCAAAGCTGGTGTCAAGGTAAGCTAGCTTTTTCCCATCTCCATTTCATACATCAAAGCTAGCAAGACTTCTTGCAGTAGACGCTTTTGCACCAAGAAATAGCGCAACGATTTGACAACCTGTAGTGTGATTTTTTTTGTTGTTTTAGAGTGAGTAGATGCCTCGTGTGGTTGAAACAATGGAAAGATGCCTTAGAAATTTGTGGAAAGTGTGAAAGAGTGTGACGGTTTTTCGTGCCTCAGAAATAAACCCCCTTTTTTATGTGGTTGTCGAATAGTTGTGCCCAATCACTTAAAGGCTCTTTGTTTTTGCATTGTAGCCTCCATGATTAGTTCTGGTAGCGCGCGGCTGGAGTCATTCATGGAGGCCACATTTACAATAATGAAATCCAAGCATGAGATGTGGAGGCTTACTCATTTCGCTGACCAACCAAACTTCCTGCACGGCTTTCACATGATTGCACCCAATGTATAAAAATGGTATGCAGTATAAGCACATACAATATGTATGCATTACTGACTGCTTCTTTGTTTTGCAGGCAACTTTGAATGCACGAACGTCCATCCTAGCAGCAGCCAATCCAATCGGGGGTCGCTACGATCGTACCAAGTCACTGCGACAAAACATTGCATTGTCGCCCCCTATCATGTCACGCTTCGATCTTTTCTTCATCTTGGTGGATGAATGCAATGAGGTGAGCTTCTTTATTGTTTCTGCTTTTTCACTTTGGCTAGCACTGGCTAACACCTCACTTTGTAAGAGCTTACTTTCAATACCTGAGCACAAGACCCATCATGACTGAATATTGCAAAAAAAGAGTTTTCTTGTTTTTGTCTATGATAGCAGGGTCTTTTTAAAGAAAAGATGTTAAAAAAACTGTTTTTACTTATAGCGTTATTACAACATAAATTACGCTCACTGTATTTACTCAACTGAAACGTAGGGGGTGGTTTAGGGAAAAAAATAAAAAATACAAAAGAAATGTGTGCATAATTGCACTTTTTAGACATCTTGAACTTCAGTATTTGGATGTAACGTGAGGGTCGACGTGAGGTAGCAAAAGTCTGGAGGAAAAAAAAAAAACTTGTATTACATTTGAGTAAATATGGTATGCCCTTTTAGTGGCATCACCAACAAAGAAACAAGAATTTTGCAATGCGAGATATGCCTGCTTATCCAAGCGCATAGTTTGAGGAAGTTTGAGTGAGAGAAAGAAGGGAAGGGTGATAGAAGTCACTCAGACGAAAGGTTGCTTTGCTACTCTTAACTAGAGGTGTGCGAATGCATGATAGAATGAAGGTGAGAGATTATCTTTCAGACAACAGCACTGCAGCAAGTCGCCGAGTCTGGTGTTCCTTCAGAACGTGTAGATGCGGTGGACAGGGCACGTATGTGTGATGATATGTAGAAAGTGCTGAAAACGCTTTTAATGATACATGCTATGAATTTATATCGCAAAAGATCACACTAATGATGGTACTGATAAAAGGAAACGTAAGCCTTTGTGCATTTTCATGCATGTGCATATTTTACTCACTGTACATTTGCAACTGCCAGTCTCTGCATTGGATGTGCCTTTCAAGGTAACTGTTCTCAGGTTTCAAGGTAACTGCTCCTGCTCCTTGTTTCTGTAATGGAAGCAAAATAAACTTCAAACTTCAAAACTTCAAAACTTCAATAGCGCCAAAGTATACTGTTGATAAAGCTGTGATATAGTAAAAGCTGTGTTGTAGCATACAAGCTGCTGATACTGCCGTGCTTTGCATTTATCGACTGGTGCACGATAAGTTGTTACTAGGCTTGTGCGAATAGTGATTTCGGTCGAATAATTTTCAATCAAGTTTAAATAGTATACAGTAAAAGCTCGTTAATTCGGATTTCACGGGACCAAAAAAAACTGTCCAAATTAACCGAATGCCGAATTAACGAATGAACAGGGAAAACAACATTTAAAATCAAGCTGCAGAAGCATACCTTTATTTGTTGAAGTATTTTGTAATTGTCGTCTGCGTTTTCGCGCAGATTCCGGCTGACATCACTATTTTTCTTAACTGTTCCAAATGGCCAACAGCACACAAGCTGTCGGGAGTGTTCAGGCAAGCGTCCTCTACTATTAACAGCGCCTCCGAGACTTCCCGTGAGGTGCGATGAGGTCGCGGCTGTATCTCCTCGCATGATTCTTCATCGGAATCGTGGTCTTCATGGGCGCCCGTGACATCATTAATAATCTCTTGATTGGTTAGGAGACCACTCGTGGCGACACCATGATCAATCGCGATGTAGGCCTGAAAGGTCACATCTGTGGGAAGGACAGCATCGAAAGTCGGGCAGTCATCCTTGGAGGACTCGGCTGACACCTCCTCGATGCCATCGTCAGCTACTGCTGCATGCTCGGGCCTCACAAACCACTGTGCCGAAAACAGTTGGCGATGACTTGCGGCGGAGTGTTTTTCCACACGTGGGCGATGATGTGCACTGCGCCGAGTAAGTCCACTTGATACAACTTTCCAGCTTCTGAGGATAGGATCATTCGCTCTAGCAGGTGCTTGCGGTACTTCGACTTCACGTAGTGAATGATACCCTGGTCCATCGGCTGAAAAGCAGACGTAGTGTTGGGGGGCAAAAAACGACTTTGATGCTCTTCAGTTCGACTGTACAGTTATGGGCACTGCAGTTGTCAACAACCATAATTATCTTGCGGTCCTTCGACGTGAAGTGCCGGTTCAACTGCTGCAGCCAGCCGCGAAAAATGTCCGATATCATCATGTCCGATGTCCATGTCTCCTGTTCGCTGTGTACTCGACAAGAAGGCTTTTCACGTTCTTAAAAAAACGTGGCTTAAGCGCCTTCCCGACGACAAGTAGTGGCAAGCGCTCCGTGCCAGTCATATTGGCGGCAAGAAGCACAGTTATCCTTTGCTTGCACTTCTTGCCACCAATGCACAAGTCCCCTTTGAAAGTCACCGTCCTGTCGGGCAGAGCTCTGAAAAATAGAGCAGTTTCATTTGCATTGAACACGTCACGTGGTTCATATGCGGCGATGTGCTCCAGCAGCTTCACATTTCTCCAATCTGTGGTCCCGGCTTTCGTCAACACTGGCCTTTTCGCCGCACACACTCCTGAAGACAAGTTCGTGTCTCTCTCGAAACCTCGCAAACCACCCTTCTGACGCTTTGAACGATTCAATATTCATCATTGCAGCGTACTTCTCACCTTGTGCCATGATGAGAGGTCCTGCTCAAAGGCAGATGCGCGTTGCAACAGTCAGTAATCCACCGGAGCAAAGCTTCTTCGAGCTGGGGATGAGCTGCGGTTCGCAACCCCTTTCTAGAAGCATGAAACTTCTCGCTTTCGAAGGCTTGTCGAATCTGTTGTTCATTTTTCACGTACGTTCCCAACGTGCTCCGCTTCACGTTGTACTTGGTCATAACCTGCTGTCGCGATTCGCCGTTCTTCAGTGATTCCAAAATTTCCACTTTAGTCGCCAAGTTCTTCGCGTCGTAGTTCTGCCGCTTTTTCGGCGTTGTCATCACTGTAGCGCACGATGGTGGTGGCATGCAAATACGGTCACAATGGAAGAAAAAGAGAACTCCACAAGAAGAGATGGTCTGACTCGACAACACAAGGAAAAATGGCGTCGGAGGCGCTGAGTGGAGAAGAAAGAAGACGCCGACGTTCGGTGACGCTGCGATCGCCCCCACTAATTGATGATGATGGCGATGCCACTCAGGTTTCAGTTTCACTCCAGTGGTGCCAGCGCTGCTTTATCACTTTTTTGTGTAGCAGCAGCCGTCAGCATTTGTCCGAATTAAGCGGTGCGGAGCCGAATTCCGACGAAATAACGAAGGTTTGGTCCAGTAGATTAACATGCACTTTGGCCGGGACTAATAGAGCCGTCCGAATTATCCGAATTTCCGAATTAATGGGTGTCGAATTAACGAGCTTCTACTGTATTGGCATATAAAGAAAAATGGGCACATTTATCATGACCTAACTAACCTGCACAATATTTTTTTTAATTGAAATGAGGTCTCTATGCATATGCCTTTTTTTTTTTTCATTCAAAGGAAGTCTAAACAACTTTAAACAATTTTGTGTAGTAGCAAGTTTTGACGTTCTGTAGGATGCGAGTGATGACCAATAAAATATGTATTATTTTAAAATTAATTATACTTAGAGCATACAAGCCATTCCAACAAGCTTTTAAGCTTTAAGAAATGATAGATTGATTTGAGGGCAATCATCATCATCATCAGCCTGACTACGTCCACTGCAGGACAAAGGCCTCTCCCATGTTCCACCAGTTAACCCGGTCCTGTGCTTGCTGCTGCCAATTTATACCCGCAAACTTCTTAATCTCATCTGCCCACCTAACCTTCTGTCTCCCCCTAACCCGCTTCCCTTCTCTGGGAATCCAGTCAGTTACCCTTAATGACCAGCGGTTATCCTGTCTACGCGCTACATGCCCTGCCCATGTCCATTTCTTCTTCTTGTGTTCAGCTATGATATCCTTAACCCCCGTTTGTTCCCTAATCCACTCTGCTCTCTTCTTGTCTCTTAAGGTTACACCTACCATTTTTCTTTCCATTGCTCGCTGCGTCGTCCTCAATTTAAGCTGAACCCTCTTTGTAAGTCTCCAGGTTTCTGCTCCGTAGCTAAGTACCGGCAAGATACAGCTGTTATATACCTTCCTCTTGAGGGATATATGTTCATTTAAATTCGAATTAAAGCTTTGCGGCAGAGCGTGTTTCTCCTGGAAAGGTGTTTTCGCGGCTTAGCACTTCTACATTGCAGTGAAACCATTTTTACAGGCAGTTACGTGCGGACTAATATACATCTATTCGTTCACTGTGAATACTTCGAAATTTTCAATACCTTAAATTTGAATCGAAGCGAATTCGAAGTAGTCTACTATTCGCTCGATGATTCGAAGCATTTGAATATTCGCACAAGCCTAGTCGTTACAGCTACTGAACTTATGAGGTGAAATGTTGACCGAAGCAGCCTTTGCATTTTAACTGTACACACTCAAACCTCATCATAACCAAGTTACATCTCACACTAAAATAGCTTCATCATATCCAAAACTTTGTTATAAAGGTTTATTCTTAACACTTTGTCTATTGAAAGACTTGAAAAGGGGTTTATTGGCGACTGTTGCGACGGTGGTCCTACGATGAAACACGATCGGGAAAGAGCGACGGTCAAGCAGATGCCGGCGATGATCAGCACGAGCCGAGCGAGAGAAGCCCAGCACCCAGTACCCAAGCGGTGGCGATGTTGCTTGCCACACAATGTTTCTTCTTCACAATTTGCCCCCGCCGAAAAAGAGCAATCCTGGCGACCTAAGAGTCTGGAGGCAGAGGGCTATGATATGGCTTAAAGCGGGCGACGTGGACGATGTCACGTCCACGCCGGCGCATGTCGTCAGTTGGAGAAAGTAGTTCAATGAGAAAATTCACCAGCGAGGTTTGCTCCAAAACGCGGTATAGGCCCTCGTACTTTGGAACGAGTTTTGAGGAAAGGCTGGGGTTTGGTAAGGAACAGCCAGCCATACAAGTGATCCCGGGGAATAGCTGTGGCTTTGTGAAAAGTCGGCGTTGTTTTCTTTCTGGCGCTGCTGTTCTTGTGACGTAAAGGTGCGTGAGAGTTCATGGCACTCTTCCGCATTTCGGGCAGCTTTGGACACAGATGGGCATTCGGATGCGTCAGGAATGGTATGGAAGGAGAGTGTCGATGGTGTGGGATGGTTCGCGTCCATAAAGAAGAAAGATGAAAATCCAGTGGTAGACTGTGCTGCGGTGTTGTATGCGAATGTGATGAATGGAAGAATGCGATCCCAGTTAGTATGATCGGATGTCACATACATCGCGAGCATATCTCCAAGGGTGCGGTTAAATCTCTCCGTGAGCCCGTTAGTATGCGGGTGGTATGCTGTGGTCTTGCGATGAACAACATGGCATTCAGAAAGCAGAGACGTGACGACTTCTGATAGGAAAGCTCGACCTCGATCACTTAGTAGTTCTCGAGGTGCACCATGTCATAGTATGAAGCGATGAAGCACGAAGGATGCTACGTCCCGCGTTCTGGCACTTGGAAGGGCGGCGGTCTCAGCGTAGCGTGTTAAATGGTCCACAGCGACTACGATCCACCAGATTTTCATCTGATGTTGTCGGTAGAGGGCCATAGAGATCAATTCCGATTCGATCGAAAGGTTTGGCAGGGCACGGAAGCGGTTGAAGCGCACCGGACGAGTGGAAAGGCGGTGACTTGCGGCGTTGGCAGTCAGGGCAGCCCATAACGAATTTTCAAACAAAATTATACATTCCGCGCCAGTAGAAGCAATGGCGAATGCGTTCGTAAGTTTTGAAAACTCCGGCATGACCACATTGGGGATCGTCGTGAAAGGAGGCGCAGATTTGTGATCGCAAGCTGCGCGGGACAACCAAGAGCCACTTACGACCTTCAGGGGCGTAGTTGCGTCGATGTAGCAGCCGATCACGTATGGCGAAATGAGCAGCTTGACGTCGGAGAGATCGTGGTACCGCAGTGGTTGACGATCCAGAGAGACAGTCAAAAAGGGAAGCTATCCACGGGTCCTTGTGTTGTTCACTGGCAAAGGAGTCGAGGTCGAGAGATGCGACGGAGTTGGTACCAGTGGTTCTGCAGGCTGAGTCGGGAGGTAAAGGCGAACGCGACAGGGCGTCGGTGCCAGAATGCTTGCGTCCGCTGCGATAGATGACGTGAATGTCGTACTCCTGGATTTGCAGTGCCCACCGAGCTAGGCGGCCAGAAGGATTTTTCAATGTGGCGAGCCAACAAAGTGCGTGGTGGTCCGTTACCAGGTCGAATGGGTGACTGTACAAATAAGGGAGGAACTTGCGAAGCGCCCACACTAGCGCCAAGCACTCCTTTTCAGTAACGCTGTAATTGGCCTCAGCTTTAGTAAGCGTGCGACTCGCATAAGCAACCACGTATTCGGAGTAGCCCAGCTTGCGTTGGGCGAGGACACCGCCAAAACCAACACCGCTGGCGTCTGTGTGAACTTCCGTTGCAGCTGTTGGGTTGAAATGCCGAAAAATTGGAGAAGATGTTAGCAGAATACAGAGCGTGGCAAACGCAACGTCGCAGTCAGGAGACCAGGATGAAAGGTCTGCGTCACCGCATAGGAGGTTGGTCAGTGGTGACATGATCGACGTAAAATTTCGCCAAAGCACCGGAAGTACAAGCATAGTCCAACAAAACTGCGTAATTCTTTCAGTGTAGTAGGTTTCGGGAACTCAGCGACTGCTCGCAGTTTTGCAGGGTCGGGTAGAACACCATGCTTGGACACGATGTGTCCCAAGATGGACAGCTCTCGCGCGGCGAAGCGGCACTTTATAAGGTTCAGTTGGAGCTCAGCGTTGGTTAAACACGTCAGAACCAGTTGGAGCCGAAGCAGATGTGTAGGAAAATCGGGAGAGAAAACGACAATGTCGTCGAGGTAGCATAGACACACAGACCACTTCAGTCCACGCAGTGTGTTGTCCATGAGTCGTTCAAACGTGGCAGGAGCATTACAAAGCCCAAATGGCATTACGTTAAATTCGTACAGGCCATCTGGTGTAATGAACGCAGTTTTCTGGCGATCAGCTTCTGCCATAGGAACCTGCCAGTAGCCCAATCGTAAGTCTAAGGAGGAGAAGAATTCGGCTCCTTGGAGGCTGTCAAGGGCGTCGTCGATGCGCGGTAATGGATAGACATCTTTCCGCGTCACCTTGTTTAATCGCCGGTAGTCGACACAAAATCGAATCGATCCATCCTTCTTTCAAACTAGAACGACAGGAGATGCCCAAGTTCTGTGCGATGGTTGAATGACACGACGGCGTAGCATCTCTTCGACCTGGTCATTGATGATGTTCTGCAGCAGAGACACGGTACGGTCTTTGACGCAATGGCTGGTGCGAACCGGTGTCAATGTAGTGGTGCACTGCGAAAGTCCGATGCAATTGCGGCTGAGAAACGTTGAATGAATTCGCGAAGTGCTGGAGGAGATTAAGAAGCTCGGCGCGTTCATGGGCACTTAAGGTGTCGGCGATGGAACTCGAGAAGGTGTCACTCTACGAGCATTCTAGTGGGGAAAGGGCGTGAAGTTCGGTCGAGGCGCTACTGCACGATTCGTCTGGCATGTTAAGGAATAAAGAGGAATTGAGGTACTCCACTCGACCGAGACATTCGCCGGCAAGTAGCGTAAGCGGTGCAGAAAGGTTGTTGTGGACGAAAATATTGCTTCGGTCAGCAGCGACTCAAGTGTAGCGAAAGGCAAGGAAACGGCTCTGCGGCTCATGAAGATGTCGGAAGGTGTAAACATTACTGTAGCATCGTTATGGTCATCGCAGCAAACAGGGACAACGGCAAGAGAGGCTGACGGAATTTCAGTGTCTTCATGCACGAGGAGTTTCGGGGACCACTCAAGAGTTTCGTGCAAAGGCTCGTCAGACAGGTGCAAAATTGAACTTCAGCGCGTGCGCAGTCGATGACGGCATGATGATGTGACAGGAAGTCCCACCCGAGGATAACGTCATGCGAGCACACCGAAAGGACGATGAACTCGACATTGTACATAGAGCCTTGGATGAATATGCGGGCTGTACAGGTGGCGAGAGGTCGAACTGGTTGTGCGCTAGCCGTACGAAGCGATAGTCCAGAGAGCGGCGTGGTCACTTTGCATAGGGAGCGGCAGAGCAGGGCGGCTATAACAGAAACGGCAGCACCTGTGTTGATGAGGGCAAAGGTAGAAACACCATCGACAGATATGGCGACGACGTTAGCAGGTGAAGTGCGAGGACTTGGGCATTTCGACGACGGCGCAGTTCTTGCCTCTGGAACTGCGGCGTTCAGTTTTCCCGGTTGGAGGAAGCGGGTCGGGGACGCATTGGGGACAGAGATCGCCTGCGAGGAGACGGCGAGCGGGGAGAGTGATTCGGAGATGGGGACTGGGGTGACTGAGACTCGGAAAGGTTAGTGTAGCCATACTGCGGTAAGGGGTAGGGAGCAGGTAGGTGCGTGGGCTGCGGATCATACGGTAACGGCCAAGTAGCGTTGTGTTGCCATTGGAAGCGACGACGACAATATCGTGCCACATGTCCTGGAGTACCGCAGGCGTAGCAGATTGATCGATTGTCAGCAGTGCGCCAGGAATTGCTGACTCGCGGTGCGGCCCAAGGTGTCGAAAGAGGGGTAGAGTGGGGAGCAAGTGCAGACATGGGGGGCAAATGCTGCTGGCGGGGTCTGCTGCGTACCACCTGGGCATAAGTAAGAGGCGCGGCCACGGGCTGCATAGCCGGCGCATGGGGAACAGGCATGGCCACTGGCTGCTGGTGGGCAGCGATGGGAACAGCCTGAGCTACCTCTTCGGCAATAATGTCGCAAAGTGGGGAGGGCAGACGAGAGGACGGCGGCTGCTGCGTGAAGGGAATCAACGACAGCTGCCGAGCTACTTTTTCACGCACAAAGTTTTTGATCTCTTGCAGGGTTGTTGAGTAATCAGGAACAGAAGTAAGACTAGATAGTGAGTCAGTGTGTGAGGAAAATGGCAGAGTCAGGGCGCGCTGCTGTCTCAACTCGTCGAAACTTTGACATAAAGTCACAAGTTCCGCAACGGTGGCAGGATTGCGCGCCAGCAGCATCTGAAATGCGCCGTCATTTATCCCTTTGAGGATGTGTTGAATCTTCTCTGACTCGGGCATGGCGGTGTTCACACCGTTGCAAAGACCAATAATGTCTTCGATGTAACTGGTGAACGATTCAGATGGCTTCTGTGCGCGAGTCCGCAAGCGTTGTTCGGCTCTGGACTTGCGGACAGCGGGTCGGCCGAAAACATCAGCAAACGACGTTTTGAAGATGGAACACGTCGTAATGCCGTTTTTGGGGTTGTTATACCACATTTCGGCCACGTCAGTGAGGTAAAAGATGACGTTAGTCAACTTGTCTGCGTCATCCCACATGTTGTTTGCGCTCACCATTTCGTAGTTAGCGAACCAGTCTTCCACGTCGGTCTCATCAGCTCCGCTAAAGACCTTTCGCTAGCGAAGATTGCCGGGGTTGCTGGAGGATGGATTGGAATAGCCAGGTTGCGCGTTGTTGGTTGCCATGATGCGAGCGAGGTAGCGTTCGGTTGCACAGATCCAGGTTTAGGCGACGGCGAATGGCAGAACCCAGGTTCGAGCAAAGGGGAAGGTCAGCACCCTCCACCAATTGAAAAGGGGTTTATTGGCGACTGTTGCGATGGTGGTCCTACGATGAAACACGATCGGGAAAGAGCAACGGTCAAGCAGATGCCGGCGATGATCAGCACGAGCCGAGCGAGAGAAGCCCAGCACCCAGTACCCAAGCGGTGGCGATGTTGCTTGCCAACGATGCGTTTTATTCTTCACAGACTATTTTTAATACTTCATTATAACCGGTGTTTTGTTATATCTGGATCATTATTTCGAGGTTTGTGTGTACTTGAGAAAGTTTGGTTGAGCACACCTGTGCTAGTCTAGGTGCTAAAGTTATTAGGATGTAATTGTGACCTTACATCTGCAAGATCAAAATGTATTTAATTAATTTTATATTGTGCCCTAAATCATAGGTCACAGATTATGCAATTGCACGGCGCATCATAGATCTGCACTGCAACCACGAAGATAGCCTCGAGAAGAAATACAGTCATGAAGACATTCAGCGCTACATCCAGTTTGCGCGGATGTTTAAGCCCAAGGTGAGTAGATCACTGTCATTTCAACTGTGACAGCCGGCACTCATGACAGCTATTGGATATAAATGCAGAATTACGGTATTGTTTCCAGCAAGAGTTCTGTACTAATAACTTTTCAACACTGTCTGTGACATCACTGTAGGCCTTGTTGCAGCTTCTCGGATACAGCTAGTAGTCATCACTATAACGCACCAAGGATTAAGTTTGCTTGTCGAAGACTGTAAAATGTATATGCCAAAACGAATGAGTCTTGTGAAGCAACATTAAAGCTAGGATATTTTCCTCTGAAAAGTAATGCCGCAGCTTGAACTGCCCAGGAATTACGAAAAACTGTGCGTGTAAGACAGGTAGGGATCTGATGCAAATTTAGTTTTCACTACATTATGCTGAGAAGGTTTGAATCCTCTGTTATTTTCATTGGTTTGACATTTCATGGCTCTTTATAGTTTTTGAGCAGACTCTGGTTATTCTTCAGTGAACAGGGTTTACAGGACAGCTCTCTGTATGCTAGGTCAGTACAGAGGCACGGGACTACCTTGTGGAACAGTACCGGCAGCTACGACAGCGTGATGCTGGAGGCCTGTCGAAGTCATCGTGGAGAATTACTGTGCGGCAGCTGGAAAGCATGGTTCGCATAGCTGAGGGCATTGCTCGGATGCACTGCTCAGACCAGGTGAGTGAACGTGAACTAGGGAAATTTATTTCGAGGTTCTCTTGGCATGCTTGCTCTTATGACTGCCATGTTTGAGAAATTATTCATGGCTGTCAGAGCAAATTCATTGCAAATACAGTCGACTACTGGCATTTATTCACTAAATTCATTATCCTCCTATAATTTAATTATTTGGACAACCACAACAGTTCCACCCACACGTGAAATAAATATAAATACACTGCTGGAATTTCGGAATTATTATGTGAATACAGTAGAACCTCTATATATCGAACGGCACGGCGATCGCGAAATAGTTCGATATATGCAGAATTCGATATAAAAAAATCACGAAAAAAATGCTTCAACAGCTTGGTGAAAACAACCAATGAACCGTTCAAGCGTGGTGCAGTAAATACTCACTTGAAGATTCAAACATAGTATTTATTGTGTTGGTTTAAAATATTGAAAAAGAGTAGCCTGCTCTTTGTTGGCCATGGCGTGTTTGACGACTGCGTCCTCAATATAGTCCAGGCGAACCATAAGTGACAGGCCGGTGCCTTCAATCGCGCCGCAGTGGCGGCGCACAAGGGCCGAGGCAGTTACAACCTCAGCTGATGTCGGGAGCGGGGCACCATCCGCGCTTGCGGGATCCACCTCGGCAGAGTCTTCATTTAGCTGCTCATCAGTAGCTTCGGCGACAATCTCCACATCTGTGAGCTCCGCCGTTCGGAGTTAGGCCTGTCGCGCACCAGAGCGCGCGACAGGCCTAACTCCGAACGCACGAACGCTGCGAGCACAACGACCGATGCTACGGGGGAGGAGCTTGCAACAAGTGCGCAGTGGGCCGTTGACACCATAGAGACTGCAAGCTGCAAGGCTGCGGCGTGAGTCCGGGTGTAAAGCGCGCACATGGCACGCCCATGCCGGCTCGCCTGACTGCTTTCCCTTTCCCGGAGGCAGCGCGGGCCGCGTCCGAGACAGTCGTCTGCGTCCTTTCTCTCCTATACTTTCCTCTTTAATCTTTACCTCCCACTCCCCCTTCCCCGCGCGAAGCCGTGTCGGTGCCTTTGTATTGAAAGACGATAACAGCTCCGCGCTTTTCTCTTCTCTTTCCTCATTTAAAAACCTCTACCGCAAGGCTGCGGCGCGCGTACGCCGCTACGTTAAAGTGGCGCTCTCGGCCCCATCGATGTGTGCAGCATTAGTAAACGCCCTCTGCTCTACCGCTACCTTCGAGAGTTGCGGGAAAGCTCGCCGCCTGTCGATGGAGCGCGGGCGGTTTGGGGTGGCTGAGTTCGATATATCCATTATATGTCAAACTTTGTTCGAAATAAAAAATCAATGCATGCGATTTGCCGCGTGATATAGGAACCGTTCGATATAGGCAATAATTTGATATATCCGTGTTCGATATATTGAGGTTTGACTGTACAGTGAAACCTCGTTAAACTGTAGTTGGCCGGAGCTCGGAAAAAGTACATACTAAACGGTCGTACTACTTAACCGAAATAGCGTCAGGTCGCTCACTTACCTTTCAAAAAAAGAAACCTTCAGAGAGTGCGATGAAAAAACAAAAAACGTGCCGTAATTTATTAACTTTGCGTGACAAAGTCTGTAATCTTAATTTGACGATGCGGCGGCCTAGCAGCAACGACAGCGGCCTCAAACTCACTTATGCTGTGAGCCAGCTTTTCCGTCAGCCTCCTCTTCTCGGCAAATACCCGCATGATGCTGACGCAATGCAAGCTTCGGCCACTGTCGGACCTGGATCACCCGTGTTGTCGCTTTCCATGTCGTCCTCATCACTATCATTTGGCGACACTGGCAACCCAGGCAACAATGGCTTCGTTGGATATGCCTGGAGATGTCTGCACATCGCTGTCTGTGTCTCCTAAGTCGGGGTAGGAAATGCTTTCCGCAACGCCCTGCCGCTCCAGCACTTCAGCTGGCAGAGTTTTGCAAGCTTCGTCTACGATGTCCGAAGTCTAGTTGATGGTGTCACTGGCATCATCTGCGTCGCCCGCACACACACTGAAGCCAGCACGCTTGAAGCAATTTTGAACTGTCCTTGCTTCAACCTGCCGCCACGAGTATTCAAGCAGGTGAATCGCGCCAATCAGGTCGATGGAGAATAATTTGCCACATTCAATGGCGAGAAAAAATCTGCCCAGCAGATTCTTCTTGTAGAGCTGTTTTACAGCTCAAATGATGCCTTGGTGCAAGGACTGGGCAATCGCTGTTGTGTTTGGTGGCAGTAACGCCGACTTCACAGCCGTCGGGTTGTCCAGGGCGACGTGCGCCGAAGCGTTGTCTAAAATAATAACAACTCTTCTGCTCTTAGCTGCAAAACGACGATCGATGAGGCGCACGTACTCCTCAAAGAGTTTTGCCATCATCCCTGCTTTGGTGTTGCTGCAATAGATGACCCCTGATGGCAACCGGGCGCCTTTAAAACATCTAGGCTTCACCGACTTTCCAATCACGAGGAGCGTAGTTTTGTCGGTTCCAGTCATGTTTACGCAAAATGCCACTGATATTCTGTCTTTTGCATGCTTGCCGCCAGTGCACGTCTCGCCTTTGAACGCAAGTGTTTTGTCTGGTAGCAGCTTAAAGAATAGCGCCGATGCATCCATATTAAAGATGTCATCAGGTGCGTAGTCTTCAAGATGTTCTTCAGCTAACCGTTTTGCCACTGCTCCACGCCATCCACGTCAGCAGCAGCACCTTCTCCAGAAACAGTCCTCGTGGTAATGCCATGCCTCGTCTTAAATCTGGCCAGCCAGCCATTGCTGCTCACGAAGTTGTCATGGTTGAGCATCGAGGCAAAAACCAGGGCCTTCTCCACGAGCAGGGGTCCGCTGATAGGCAGATTTTTTTACTGTGCAGCTTTTAGCCACTTCACCAGCGCCTCCTCTACATTGGAAAATGCCGAACCGCGTAGCCAGCACCTTTTCGCAGTTGCAGCAGCACTGCCGAGCAACTTCTCTCTGGAATTCCAAATTCCACACACCGTGGTTAACGGCAGGTCCATTTCGCGTGCCAGCGCCGATTTTTTTGTGCCACTTTCAGTAGCACCAATTTCTCCTCTATTTTCAGCACTCTATGCTTTTGTCTCAGCTTCGGCATAACGCAAGTATGAAGCAGCACAAGCACACATAACAACACGTGAAAAACGACGCGAGAGCTGTACGGCACGGATCAACCAGAGAACATCTATGCACGGCGCCAAAGGAACAAAGAAAGCAAAGCAAGCGCACACCGTATTTGCGTATTTGCGCAAAGCGCCATTGTGTGGACAACACCAGAAGCCTAGCCGGCCGAGTGCTTCTTTTTGCAGAAAAATCCAAGAGTTGGCGCTCACCAACACAGCCGCCATCATCATCAACACAAACAAGCGAGGCGTGTTTCGATCTCTGGGGCTTGCTGTTCTGTCGGGACGCCCAGTGGGGGACGACATGCCGCGGCGAGTGCGCAACGAAAATTGGAAAAACTACTTATTAACCGATACATACGCGATAAGCTGGTACGGCTTATGCACATACAAAATGCATTATGTTCAATGGCCGCCAAGTCGGGGATTTGACTTCACTACTTTTAAAACGAAACTACTGTTTACGTGGGTACGGTTTAACGATGTTTCACTGTATTTCAAGGTGGAACTACACAAAAATTTGTTTGTCTGTAGCTATGGCAATTTTTGTACAACAACAGTGCAGAGTTGTTTGCAGTGTACCTACAAGACAAAGTTTGCGATATACTTTTCATAATATGCAAGTGCTCTTCCCTGTGCAGCATATTTGCTTTCCTTTGCTGCATAATCGCTTCCCTGTGTTGCACATTTGCCCAACTAATGGCGGAATGTGCTTTGCTTCATGTGGAGACAAGGTCCTGCCATAGTTGCATGTGCTAGGGCTTGTCTATTGTGCCTGTTTATATCAAAATGGCTGAGTCTACATTTTCAATGTCATAGTGCAAGTGGGCTGCACTTGAACACGCTGTTTTTGCAGTCAGTGACCAGCCACCATTAGGAAAGCCAACTTCACAATAAAAGCTTGCAGTTGGTGTAGTGATAAAGAAAAGATTCCTCAGCATTTTTTACAAAGGTTCTGTTTTTGTTGAATTTGAGTGCGATTAATTGTTTTGTTTTTTAATTAGGTTTTTATATATCAATATATACCTGTTTTCTTCATAGCGAATGCATTCTGACTTTTCGCCTTCCCTTGATGGCAAACTGCCGACAGGTTCTTCCCAAGCATGTGAAGGAGGCATATCGTCTGCTCAACAAGTCCATCATTCGTGTGGAACAGCCAGACATTCATCTCTATGAGGATGAAGACGAAGAGAGTGAGGCAGAAGGTGGAGAAAACGCAGAGGATGCCATGGAGGTTGACGAGCCACCTGTCAATGGCATTGCTGGGGATGCACATGGTGATGGAGACGATGTGAATGACATTGGCATCATCAAGCCTAAGCAGAAGAAGGAAGCAAGTGCCAAGAAGCCACATCTCACAGCTGCTGCAGCAGAAGGCTCTTACACTTTCATACGAGGACTACAAGAAGACCGCGAACCTGCTTGTTTTACACCTGCTGCGTGAGGAGACTCGAATGGAAGGTGTGTGCTACTGGCTTTTTTTTTCTTTCTCTCTCTCTCTGCTAGTAACCTAGCGGACAAGACTCATGCTGTGCTGTACTCCCTGACATTTCTGATGCCTGGTTCATTTTACATAACAATATTATCAGCACCAGCAGCGGCATTTACTAGTTGCGCTCTATCTGTAAACGTGTGAAAAGTGCATTGCCTGTGACCAGGATGTTGGCTACTGCACAGGTTGTTCGGAGTACCTTTTGTATGACATAAGCAGCCAATTGTTTTCTTTTGTTACCCATGCTTCACGTTTCTCAAGGTATCATGTTGCACTCGGCATGCCATGCAGTTGCGACATGAATCGTGATATTATGTGTGTGCCAACTATCCCAGCAACAAGTGTTCCTTGTGATGTGTCATTTTTTGGCATTCAAGTTCTGCGTGTGTTTATTTTTTTGTGTGGGTTTCTTCAACAGCTGTCTCACACAGTCGGAGCCATTTATAAGACACTAATGTCAGAGACATTAATTTAAGAGACACTGATTTAAGAGACAAATGGGTGTAAGAGACGCCAGTGTGCCAACATTAGGATAGGGATTGATAAGAAAATGCTTTCGTGGGCACCCTGCTTATAAGAGACACCTCATTTAACGAACAAGAAATATTTCCATGCGTGTGTCTCTTATAAAGGGGCTCAACTATAGTACAGTCAGACCCTTTCATAAGACATAACAAATAAGCCACGCTGCAAATATCACATGTATACGCAGCTACGCTTTTGGTTGCCTTAATCCATAGACTTAAGATGCCATGAACGGCGAATAAAAGTTCGGAGAGCAAGTTTCCTCGAAAAACCGAGGCACAGTCAACGTTGGTACACTTAAACATCACTATTTAGTCAAGGGTTCGTATTAGATTAGCTGGTGTTGACTTGAAGCGGACTCGTGGATGACTCGCCGGCGATCGCCTAAGCGCGTGTCCTTAGCAATCGGGGGCCTATGGAAAGTAATTTAAGATCACATTTCGCCTAGTGCACGCAAAATGATGTCACTTTGTTTACTAGCTATTGCGTCACATCCGCTTTATTTTTGTTCGAAGTGTTTTCCTCCTCACAGAGATAGCGTTAAGCCCTATGAGCAGCAGTAGCAGCCACCATTTTCTGAATGTATGGGCTTCTATGGAGCCATCGCTACCAGTCTATATATACCTTGGTTGACAAACATGGAGGTCGCTCATTTCGCCAACCGGAAACGACGTCACGTACAACCCATGTATATAGAACGTAACGAACAAGCGAGGAGGCTCCGCAGCAATAACCTTCTACCCTGCAGTGGCAACCCTGCTGATGTAAGCAGGATCGCCGCTGACAATCAAGTAAAATTCCCCAAGCGACGAGCGAGAAGTCTCCAAAAGTCGCCATTCTTCTTCAATTTTGCCAAAGAAGTTGCCACTTTACGTATGTCTGGCTTGTCTAGTTATAAAAATTGCTAATTTTGTATAGCCCCGTGCAGTACAGTACCATCCATAAGGCCTCCATTATACTGATGTTTCTCAGCACCATTTGCATAAGCTGCTTCACAGAGAAAGGGCATGCATGCTCCAGCAGCGTTCCTGAATGCTAGTGTCCCATAACAGAAGTTCGTGATAATTTCAGTTGTAGCAAGTAAAAGGCAAAGCAGCCGCTACACCAAGATGGGGACGGCGTACGTAGCCTTCCTGCAGATTTAGAGATTTTCATTGCAATGAAATCATTTCTCATAATCAAACAACTTAATTACAGAACAATAGGATTAAGTTCTTCGAAAGTACTGTGAACCTATCTCAATGCCCGTAGCATGCTTACGCTACACATTCGCCTCAGTGCAGTTTCTGAAGTTTCTGAAGGCTGCCTAAGGAACCTGACTTCTTGACCAACCTGAAAAGTGTGTTAACTAGATACGAAATTAGGGGGTACTACTACAATAAAGAAGTTGACAAGCTACTCAGGACAGTTAGTGCGGTGGTCAAAACACGCAGCCTAACTGTCTGTCACCTAGCCACTTCAGATGCGAACTTTAAGAAGCTTAAAGCTCTTAAAGGTAACATAAAAATCTTTCACTTCCCTTTGTTTTTGTCGAATGATAAGTTAAGCTCTCGAGAGCTTAGGAAATGTAGCGGTAAGCGTGAGTGTGCCTTGAAAAATTAATTACAGCATGCTTTTAAAAGCTAGTTTCCGTTCCTTCTGTACCCTGTTGTCACGATATGGTATGAGCAGTGCAACTAGGCGATAGTATGTGCACGCACAAGTTTTCATGACGTATGCATCGCTTCTTCGACCGGCTGCTTCATCTACTGTGCGCCCGCCGCAGGTGTGGAAACTGTCGATGCACGTGCCGGGACAACTGCCGCACCCAAGCGGAGGATGAAAAAGTGTCTCCAATTTGCTCATTTGCCCTCTACTTGGGTGCCTAGGTGTCCAAACATGTGTAGTGCATGTACAGGCCCTCATGCTGTCAACGATGAACGAACCGCACAGTGCGAGCAGACGGTCGAGAAGGCGACATGAAAGCTGCCGTTTTTTTGTGTTTTGGTGCTTGACATCATCACATCTTGCCAGGCTGCTGCGTTAAGTACCAGGAGTAGTACTGGAGCCTGACGTCAAGTTAGTGCCCGTGTCAGTCAATGCACCGTGAGAAGATTGACTCTCTCTGAGACGCTATGTACACAATTGTGTACACCACTCGTTTTGGATAACTTTGGATAGATTGAATCTCCTGCATAATAAATTTCTCATAATTTACCTTTATTTTGCAGTGTACTAATACATATGATCACTTTTCTGAAGGCACTATCACGTTTCACAAGTCACACAACGTGCCGCCTTCTGCAAGCTATGTGGAAAGCAGAATTTTTCTTTGCTCAAAATGGACATAACATAAAATGAATTTGTGCTAAAATCCTTGCCTGAGATTTTATTCTGTTTATGCCAAAAGTAAGCATCAATGACTTCAGTGTAAAACATAACAACAGTTATAGCACGAGAACAGAACGACGACGCAGAGACAAGAAGGACACGAGCGTCCTTCTTGTCTATGTGTCGTCGTTCTGTTCTCGTGCTATAACTAATCGTCATGTCATACCAACTAACCCAAGCTGCCACACTGCTGTATTTAATTATAAATTAAATATGATGAGTTACTATAACACCTAAATTCAAAATTATCTTGTTATTCTTGTTGCACTAGAATACTATTGAGTGCCTTGAAGTAATGTTGTAGTGATTTGACACATATACCGACAGTTATTCATAGGTGGCATCTGAAAGGGTAATATTAAAATAAAATATATTATCAGCTTTAGCTGAGCGTTACATTTCCTGGAGCTGTCTCTGTATACAGGAGATTTGTAAGGCAGAACAAACTTGGCTCGAAAAAAAGGTGTCAGTGCCCCTTTAGAGCACCTAAAAAACTCAGTATAACGTCATCGCCTCGCGGTGTGCGAAGCAGTCCTACTGACCTAAATTCTTCTGGGAGGTTGCTGCCAGACGCACCAGAGGCTCGTGCCTCCGTGAAATAAGGAGATACACAAAAGAAGCAGGATAGACGTGCACAATTGCACGTAAAGTGTGCTTTCTACTGGTGGGTCTAAAGCTAGAAAAATTAGAAAAAGTGTTGTCGCCTATTCGTCTTGAAGATACTGAGTATAGCATGCATAATTCAGTCAAGACTTAAGCTGAAAATTGCTAAAAATTCTTCATGTCGCCATTCATAATTTTAGGTCACCATGGCACTCCCAAAATTGCCAATTTGGTGAAAAGTAGCCTTCCAGTGGCAACCCTGGATGTAGGAGAGAAAAGGGTATAAGAGACGTCTGTGTGCCTACATTGAAATTAGTGTTCATAAGAAAATGCATACGTGGTACCCTACTTATAAACAGACAGCTCTTATAAGCAGGGTACCATCTGCCCTGTGCATGTCTATTACAAAAGGGTGCAACTGTATTGACCTCATGAAAACTGTGGAAAGCAAGCTGTTGACTGGGGGAAAGTGTGGAGAGCGCGTCACATACGTCACTTCAGCTGTTTTTCTTCTGGAGCGCCCTCTATAGAGATATTACATAAAGGATGTTTTACGAACAAACGGGGCCACTTTTGTTGGGGACGCGGACAGTGCGTATCATTACTGCAATTGTTGGGCTTCGGTCTGCATCCATGGCCACGTTGGCTCGAACGTGCCCACTACAGAAAGTATTTCAGATATGGTGGCTTACCAGTCTTTGAGGTGTGTTTTCTGTAGGTTTATTGTTTATATACAATACTTCTCTGCCTTCAAATGATCATTTACACTGTCAACGAGTTTAGGTGACATTTTGTTGCATCTGTTTAATTACTTTTGTAAAATAAATGCAGCAAAAGAATGTAGCAGTGAGCCCGGCTTAAACAATGTCGTATTGCTCTTCCATCTTTCTGTTCTTTATTGCAACAGCCGCGGAGAAGGAAGGGGCTGCATCTGAGGATGAAGGTGGTGTGCGGCGCATGGATCTGATCAACTGGTACCTGAAGGAAATAGAGAGCGAGATAGAGACGGAGGAAGAGCTGATCCAGCGCAAGACCATTGTGGAAAAAGTAATCGAACGACTTGTGAACCGGGTAAGCTGGCTACTGGCTTGAAACTGTATTGACTTTTGAGAAAGCCAATTTCACATAAAAAAACAGAACTTTGCAATCCTTAGCTGAACTGAGTGTGGCGGTGACATAATTCTTTTGTTGCTAGTTTGAAAAATGATGACGGAAGATTACAACTTAGACTACACTGAGTAACAATTTCGTTTGTCACTGCGGCTCTTAAAATGAGTCTGGATCTGCTCCTGTCTGCATTTCTGTATGTACCGTGACTGGTACAAATGCAACGCTGCCTCTGTATGAATAAGCATAGCAAAAAGCACGGAGGTGTGATGGTGGCCACTAACAAATGGGCGTGTGCAACTTATCGCCGACAGCCCCATCTCAGTAAGTATCTTCAACCAACTGTCCGGCTTTGTGTGTTGCATAGCACTGTCGTAAGCTGCCGTACACATTTAATAGGCATCAACCCAAGCACACTGTGCTGCTGTTCCCCTCTTTCTTCTTGTGCAGAAGTGCTAAGTGTGTCAAGGAGACAAGGAGTGTGCATCTCTTGCAGAAGCAGCTTGTCATTGCGACATTGAACCAATGAGATATTAACTTCATTCATGCATGGTCACCAGTGGAGCAGATGCAGAGAATCTATTCTGCACATACTAATCATTGCAATGCAGCAAGTGTATTGACAGTGATGGTGTGAGCAAGCAGGTCACGCGCTGCACACAACTATGGATGATCGGCTTCACGTAGCCGCAATATTCAGATTCCTTCAAATGTTCCCAGGCCACTATCTCGCATATTCCTATGGCAGTGTGGCCTGGAAGCTCTTGACAAACCCTGTACCTTGTTCTGCTTAAGCAACCCCTCGTTTTTGCGCAGTGTCAAGTTGCTGTGTGAATGTACTATACACATGCATTGTGCAGAACTAGAGAAGCAGTCTGTCTTCTCTACTACCAATGCCAACCACAGTGTGCATTCCTTGTCATACTGGTTTCCAATTTCTCCTTGGCATTTCCACAAAGTGCCATTGGGCCACCATAAAACCAGTTTTTTCTCTGCTTCAGTGAAAAGACAGAAAGAATGTTGTAGTGGTGCTTCAAGCAGGTTTTACTATGGAATCGCACGTATATATAGTTTTTTGTTGGCAGTGACTTGGTGATACCAGTAAGGAATTTCAATACTTAGTCGATGATGCATTCTTTGAATAATCTTGTGTATCGTGAAGGATATGAGACCAGTGTGAAAAAGTAAAGTATGTGAAAATACGCAAGACCTTGACGTTTCGGAATCCACTTGGTTCCTTCCTCAAGGGGTACTGTGGCGACGCTTGCAGCAGCGTCTTGAAGGCACTCGCGGGGTGTTTAATGACTCCCCCCCATCCCCCATTTTGCCTGTATATGTAAGCAGATGCTGTACTTCGCACTTTTACACTATATTCTCTAACTACACTGGTTGAGGGGCCTCATCTAAAATAGTGTCAAGGTGCGGTGATGGCTGTTAATCTTACTGTAATAGGTGGAAGTTCGCAGGGCGAATCGGATTGGCATACATCATTTAGAAGCATTGCGATTTGATTTTTAGCAAATGAAACCATTATATACCTACTTATTTTCTGGAAGTTTGAACACTTTCAATAGTAGAATTCCAATGTGAATTGAATAGTGAACACTATTTCAAAGATACTCGGAAGTTCGAATATACATGTACCCCTAGTTTTTTTCTCAACCTTCATAATCATTGTGTGCCATCTTCGAGAATAAGTGTATGCACTCCTTTAGATATATTGTTTGCTGCTAACTGGTTGTCCATAATGGTGTTCTACGGTGAAAGTCTTTAAGGTAACAGGTTCTGAAAACAAATGCTAATTGTTACGCTGCGCTTTCTTGGCAGGATCACATTCTCATCGCACTCTACAAGAGTGGCCTGAAAGGTGCTGAAGCAGACAGCGAAGAAGACGAAAACCCAATCTTGGTCGTTCACCCCAACTTTGTCCCAGAACTTTCGTGAAGGGCACTTCTCAGGCTTGCCTATTTTGTTTTTAGCCTGTGGCACTGCCATATCGTTCACATGCAGCCACTTGCTGTAATGTAAAAAATGTAAATATGTACTTTACTAAGTATTGCCCATTGATTTCCAAGAAAACTGGGGCTCAGCATCGCTCTATTTTTATATGCATGTGTACTTTTTAGGGCATTAACTGTCATCTGAATTTAGCAGTCCAGTGTTCATTAGCACTGGCATTCTTGTCGGTGAGCTTTATAATTACTTTGAATTTATATACAATACTCCGCTTTTGCACAATCGTTTTGTAACTTTTACCATTAACTGTGAAACATATTTTTGAGGTAGTATTCTAAATAAATCAATTTCATTCTTTTTACACTTGTTGTGCTATACATATCTTGTCCATAAGAGGTGTTTGGTAAAACTGACTGAACTGAAAAATGTCTCGAGGCTAAAAATGCGTCCAGACAAATCTGATTTATTTCTATCAACATTTATCAGTTTACAGCAACATGAATTTGAGGAGTTAGTTATCTCTTGAGGAGTTATCTCTGTGAGTGTGATATGAATGATATGGTGCAGTTTTCTTTTTGCACAGGATTGCCAAGGGTAAGTGTCAGCTTGAATAAAGGTGCCAAGTGTAGGTTTTTTAATGTATAAAGAAAATGACAACCAAAGAGAAGTAAAATTATTTTTATTTAATGTTTACTAAACATTGATATGTGTAGTGCAGAAAAAGAACAATTGAAACAACGTAAATCTGTGGCTCATGTCATAGTATTTTTCTCTACTTTTGCTATTTTATACAAAGCATATGGCCAGAAGAATTCATACGAGACACCTTTGTAAATCACGCAGTTGGCATAGTAACAAAATGGAAAATGCCTTATTGCCGAACTGTCTGCGATTTTATGCAGTCTCATGGCATAATAGACACAACATACGGATATGTTACCACAAACAAGGCCTGCTCACTATCAAAAGGAGAGACCGGCTAGTGCAAAGCGCCATCTGGACGAGGTGGATGAATTCAATGTCAAGAAAACTACATGTGCATGAAGTCCACTGGCAAAGTCTCTCAACTATTTGACATAAACTACAAACTACGAAACATGCGAAGCACGACGCAGACACGCTTCACGGGTAAATGCAATGGGACGAAATGGCGAAATGTGTTGCTTCCTTCTGCTATGAATACATTTTAACGCAGTGTAACACAGTGGTAAGTCGCGAACCACAGTATCCCTCGTTTCTATGTGCTTCAGCCCATACATATTATATGGAAAGCTAAGGCAGGCACTTTTCTTATTCTTGATTTGGTAGGTTACAACAAAACATAAGCACGCAATGAAACAAAACGAGCATACCAGCCAGGGTATGGCTCTTAAACAAGATCCGTTATACTATGTGCACATAAACATAACTATGGGACACAACCTGTTTTTCGTAGCAGCACAATAAGATGCCGAAGTGATGAAAAATATTTTGCCTAGCTGTTCATGACGCTGAAGGCTAAGGCAGGCTGCTGCTACTGACGCTTCCTCCGGTCATGCTGACTTCAGAGATGGAACGTCTTGTCGGGCTGTTGCGTATGTGCTCCGTGTGACGCTTCACGAGCTTCTCCACAATAATCTGCTCGATTTCTACGCCTGCCGCCATTTGCTCGGGCGTAAGGTTAATAACCTCATGATCGTCGCTGGTCACAAAGACGACTCTGTACTTACGGCTGTGCAGCTCGTTGCCGATCACGAGCTGCAGGAGAGGGACATAGCAGTGAGTCGTAGACAGAACCAAATAAACATATGAAAAAGAAAAGATCACTTAGGTTAGCAGTCTTGGAGGGGCACTGCAGCACCTTTCCTGGATAATCGGGAGATAACCTTTCAATAGTTGGATACAATTTAATTAAGAAGTCACGAGTGGCCCTGCCCACAAGACAAAAATGCGGCAGCGGATCTCCTCTGCGATTAACGCAATAGTCCTGCTCGGGTACTCTGCAATGTTCTCCGAAAACGCCGTCACCAGCCATGTGGCTCGCTTCAGTCTGAAGTGAACGCCCTATATTGCAGGCATTTCTGCATCCACCTTTAAAGAGGGAATGCTGCTGACTTTTAAAGTTTTATCCACCTATAGTAGACTGTTGCCTGCCGAATTTCCTGTGCTAAAGATTACTTTGGTTATAAAGCAGTCACAGGTAGTCCTCGCGAGTCTTCTTACACACTCATGGGCATTAGTGACTGAATTACGAGTTTTTCAGCGAATACCAATTGCAAGAGGAGTTGAAGAACGTATATGCAAACATTTTACGTATATGTTTCGTGTGTTTACATTTTGACATAAGCTTTACAGTACGCTTGCTTTAGAGAATGGAAGATGATAACAGTGAGACGACTGCTAAAATTTATAAATGCATAGCAAGTCAGCACTTATTTGATCTTTGCCTCCTTTGATATAGCCCTGTTTATTGCAGTATCCGAGTTGCCTTTAGTTTTTCAAGTAACACTTGCCTTGTGCTTGTAGGTAGCTAACGCTCTTCTTGCTTTGTCCAGGAGGATGTTTTCATCTGTTTCCAGCTGGTGATAAATAGGACAGACGCAATTTTAATTTCCAGTATTTGAGACACTCTTCTTGACTGTCAATTGAGACATTAACTAAGCCTTTCTCTCACTTTCCGTCCATTCAAGTCCGAAACTAAGGTAAGCAGAGCTCAAATGGAAGAGTTTTATTCACAGTTTTAAAAGATGCGGCATAATGCTGTAAGAAAACGCACGCGTGAATATATTATGAGAGAGCTTCTTCAGTGGTGCCTGACAACGGGCCGCTGAAGCAGTGTTGCACGTTGGGAGAGGCCCAACGACGGGCAGCAATGGGCCAAGCCAAATATCAGAGAAGAACAGAAACTGGAAGCCTACTTTCCATTTGCATCATATATCGTAAATGAGCTGTCACGCGCAGTAAAAAAAGATATGCGGTACTTTTGCTTAGAATCATAATCAAACATTTGAAGTTAAATTCAGTTTTGAACAATTTTATTTTGAGAACAAATTTTCAACAGTCCAAGCCTTCAGGCAACCACAAAGGCGATTAACAAGTGAAAATGGAACTTATAGAGCGGGTTAACACTGAAAAAATCCTTCAAGGGGACACTGAAGCGGTACAATGACTCAGTTTAAATTGACAAACTGTGCCCCGAGAACTCCAATGCCATATGATTCACTATCATAAATTTATTATAAGGGCAAAAAATCAAGGTTGAAGTTTCAATTTTAAATTTCAATCCGAAATCTCCGTGCGTGATCTAAGAAATTCAAAAATATATTTTTTGTTTGTTTTTTTTCCCCCGCGATACTGGCTCAAAATTATCTGAAGCTTTGTATGCTTCAGAATTTATAACATCACGATGTTTGGTGTTGGAATCTTAAGGTGGCGTCTTCACCACCACTTTCATTTCGTGCATTTTCTCACTGACCATGCGTTGTGTCGAGGTAAGAGTAGCGTTTTCAGGATTGTGAAATTGTACTTCACAATTACGCGAAAAATTGTGTTGCTCTTTAGTGTCCCTTTAAATTAAGGTAAGGTTGAAGAGGCTGTTGCAGCTTTAAAATTATGTGCTCCACAGCTACCTCTAATGTTTTTAACGTGATGTAATACTGTGATCTGTACTGCGTGAGCTTATCGCATTGCACAGTCACTGAACTTTCATATGGTAGGCCCGGTCTGTTCAGCATAGTGTGCTGTGGGTGACGAAAGGACATGCTCATTTTTATAATTATTTATTTCAAAATACCCCTAAAGGCCCTCGACAAGGGTATCGCATTAGTTGTTGACTGTAACAGCACAAAGATTCAAGCCAAGACATGTAAATTTGTCAATCTTCACCAGAATCGACCATTGTGGCATAATGCACCGCAGGTTACAGCTCAGTTTACATTTGGCAATAATAATGGCCATTTTATATGATTGTATATGTGCACTTGCTTGCACGATGAGGACAGAATTAAGTGGGAGAATCACCTTGAAGGAGACGACATAGGCTGTAGGATTCCAACAGCAAATGAGCGGCTTGAGCATCTTGGGAACCAGATGTAGGCGCAACTGCAGTGGACCCGCATCGGAATGTATCTTGTGCTCGGGCTGCATCGGGAGCATCAAAAGTCATAAGATATTTATTTACTTTCCAGGCAGGCTCTTTCTAAGAAAATTTCGAGTGGTGGACATTTGAGGAGTGGCAGGTAATTGGGGGAGAGGGGTGTGTTTCACGCTTCGTAGAGGTAACAAACATTAGACACGTCGGAAATCTCGGGCGACGAAACTTCACGGCATGAGATTTCCTGGCTTTCTACACATTACACCCTCACTGTAGGTCAGGAGTGGCATTATTTGAAACCACGACTGCGGCCATGTTAATTACCTTTCAGCCTTGAGCCAGTGCTCTCGCCTGCCCATCTGTTAGCGGCTGCAGCGAACTTCATAAGTCAGTTTCACAGCAAGGCAATTGTGCATTCTCCAAAGCATAGTTAGATTTGGAAGGGGCCACTGCCGCGGAATAACTGTTATGCACACCAGTACACAGCATGTCCTGCCCGTAAAAAATAATATACCCGCAGTGGATCCCCAATGCAATCTACATAGAGTGTAATATTTTTGATGCCTGCATTGTAGGTGCTTGTGATATTGAATTTCGGGTATCAAATTAATCCACAACTTCCCAATAGTCTGTCATAGACCGTGAGTGGTATTGTAACCTGAAACACCAAAGCTTGATTTTTGAAGAGCACTTTGACTGTGTAAGGAAACTATAGGGAAGACCAAGGCATGGTTGGGCTATACAAGCTGCCAATATGCAATTTATTTCCACATAACCCGGCCACAAAAAGCACATCTACTGATGCAGCGAAACAAACAAAATCTCCAATCTTTCTAACCATGTTTTCTGGTGGCACATAGAAGTCTGATACAGCAGCAGCCAAGTACAACAGAGCACGGCTTCCCAACGGACGCAGAGCAACAGCGCAGGCTTTCAGCAAGAACAGGTAGTCTGTCAGCGAGGTGAAGGAGATCTGCAGGAGGCGCGGCCTACCAGCGCCCTCCGCCATGGCCCTCTGGTAACCTTCGAGCACAGGCTGTACCTTTGGAACTGCATCCGCACACACTGCACATAACAAGGATGGCATTTATACCCTCACCCTGCGAGCCCAGACTGTAGTCAGACAGTACTCCTCAACCCTGGTAACAGTAACAAAAGGAATCGACCGCCTTTTTCATGATGCCCAGCGCATGTGCCCTTTCCCTAGCCGAAAACTTGTGAAATGTCTCTTAATCTCGGAGACTCAGCTTCTGGCAATACCAGTTGTCCCGGCCACTACGACCTCACAAAAATGGCTCACGGCAGCACTGGAAAATGACAGGCAGATTGACAGGCACCTGATTTTGGCCGTAGCCACTCTGAAATCCACACAGATTGCTTTGGAAAGGGAGCTTGTGGATGAAAAAAATTTTAAAAATCCTGGTTTGAGGATTGAACCAGGGACGAATGCCTTTCTAGGAGAGTGGAGGGGGTGTTGCTCTCCTAATTGCACTAAGCAGAACACTAGCGTTGACAGCACCTCAAAGCGCATGAACAAAGAAATATTCTGTGTTCATGTGACCAGAAGGCAGTCTCCGCTTTAAAAATGAGCCACACAAAAAGCAGATGCAAAAAGAACAAGAAAAGGAAAAGTAAGAAAGTCGGTGACCATGAAGGCCGAGGAAGGGGACAATGAGAAAAAGAAGCACCCAAGCGTGGCAATGTTTACACGAGCAAAAATGAAACAGCCACCAAGGTCTGAAAGCTAGGACAAAGTGCATTTCCACATAATACAGCTTTGTTATAAAGAGAACCCACAGTTTTGTAAAACTACTCAAGTGGCAATAAAGGGCTGCTGCAAAACTACAGACGTGACATGCAGAGAGAAGAAGATCACTCTGTTAAACGTAATGTAAACCTTGAGAACATTAAAATACATCGGCGTGAAGAAATGCTTTCCTTAGTGTCTAGAGTACCAATGTTCATAACATTGCATTTGAAAGTAAGTGTTAAACTCAACCTAGTGTGGAAAAGAAATTTCCAGTTAGGTCATGTTTTTGAGTTTCTTGAAAATCGTCTGCTTTATTAAAAACTGCAGGAGTCATACGTACAACCCCATATTTCTTTAAGATGACACAATTTTGTAAATTTGTCTCGCAAGCCCATGGGGCACTAAACTGATGTATTAAGCACAGCTTTAAAATGTCAAACCAATTCGTATTGTAAGTCGCCTGTAAGCATTGTAAGAGTTTCAGAAATACAGTATTGCTACGTTCATATCGGACCTGCAATATATGTACATATAATTTTTCATTTATAGCAACATTTGTAGGTAGGTGTAAGCACAATAAAGTTTTGCGCTCACCCTGAATGCAGCTGTCATTGTCAGATGCAAACTGGAGGTAGCTGAGCAGTTCACCAGGCTTGAAGCGTCTAACAAACGGCTGTAGGCTTGTTGATCGGAACAGAAACAGCACAGCGTAGCCTTGATCCAGAAAGTACCTTGAAGTTTGATTTGGTCAAGGCAGATATCTTCTTGCCAAAAAATTTATGCACCCAAGGGTACACTTTACTCAACTATCCTGCTATTGCAAGTTTATGATACATTTAGAAGCATAAATGAATATGTTAGCATACAGAACAAAGAGTAGCAAGTAAAACAGTACTCGTGCTTCATAGCATCCCATAACGCCATTCAGCTTGTGCACTTGATCCAATAACATAACTGAACATTGTTTACTTTATTTTATACAAATGCAGAGTGGTACCATCTTGAGAACACTACTGTTCATTATTTTTCTTTAAGAAAAGGTAGCATATGTCTGCTTCAACAAAAATTTGCATGACTTAAATCATACTTTTTCAGTGTCGTACAAGCATTGCATATCTGTGGCGTTGTGTCTACAAGTACACTCCCCAGTTAGGGGATAACATGTTGCTACTATTCTCTCGTGGAAAAAAAAAACATACGTGCAACAACCACAGAAAAAGAAAGGATACTCGGCTGATGCAGAGCCTCTGGTCCCAGCGCTAAAATTGTCAACAAATCGTACAGTGTTGTGTTCGAGGGGCACAGCTGTTCCTCCAGACTGCAGGAAAATGCGAAAGGTCGGCAGGGCGAAATAGGTAATGAAAAAGCACAGTATGAAGAGGAACAAATTAATGAGATGCATGTCGATGCTGCCTGGACAAGACAGAGGTGCCAAAAACTTAGCAAGTAGCAATAGTACATGAAATCTACACTTCACTATGCAACTATACTTCGACTAAACTGCTACGTGAACCTGCATGTTTGCAGTAGAATAATGAAATGAGGGCTGAGTTTGAGACCTTGCATCTCTTAGCGCCTTGAGTTTGTATTTTTGCTCTAGTCTGGTGCCGTAGTCATTGCATAACCTTTATGTTTGTATTACTTAAGATGCAATATCCAAGATGCCTATTGCTGCTGCCACTTGTTCATGCGCTCTAACATTCGTGCATACTGTAACTAAGCAAGCTAATATATCTACCTCTAAAACAGCCTCGAATAGTGATCATTGCTCACCGACATTAACATAAATGTAATGAAGCTTCATCAGTAAATCGAAGCAGCTAAAAACTTGTATGTACATATGAATGATGCCCTTGTCGCAAAGAATTCAGAGTCGATTAGGAATGCCGGATTATGTTGAAGCAACGATTGAGACAGGTAACGTTTCTTATGGCGGATTATCATATGCTACAGCAACCAATTGCACGGTACTATTTAAGTGAGAAATGCCTCGGCATGTTTGCAGCGCTGGCGTAATATTCGTGACTCGCAGGCGAAGTTGTGCTCGAGCAGGATGATAAGAGACTCTTATCTGCCGCAGAAATGAACAGTTCATTAGGTGCACTTAGTACGATGGGCTGACAAAAACTTGATTGAAAACACGGCAGATTCGACCATTAGTTTGCACTACGTGTAAAAGATGCTACGCCGGAACAAACGTGTGACAAGAGCTTTTTAAAAGATAAACAAAATGTGGTTGCACACACGTTAAAAGCGTCGACGGGAAATCGGCGGCGGGTCGATGCACCGCTCCTCGTTTCAATGCGGACCTATGAATATCCGTAAGTGCACATGTACTCTATGTGTTACACCTACCGTGATCAGCACAACCCGTTCGTTGGTGTCCGAAAACAAGGAACAGAACTCATCGATGCGTCTTTTCTGCTCGTCGTAGTCTGCCGGTGGCTTGGTCGCGCAAAAAAAGGCGTCCCACTGCTCGGTCTCGTTCGATGCCATACTCGCTCGCAGTCCCCAAGCGCGGCCGTAGAAGAGCGTGCGCCCGACGAAGCGCAGCTGCGGTGAAATGAAGCGCTTTTTCCCCGTCGCACACGCTTCGTCGTCGCACGTCGCCGTTCGCGGTCCGACGTCTGAATCACGGCCGACTTCCTCTTCATGTCGTCATATTACGATTTTGCTGTCCGGCGCCTCGGCCAGCTGATTCGCCGCTCGGCGCGGTGGGTCAATCGAAGACTGCAGTGACACACTGCCTTGTCGTTTGCACGGCGCACACACAGAGAGAGATCGCTCCGTGGGTCGCTGCGCTTTTTCTTTTTTTTTTCTTTTTTTGGGTGATATCGCGGGCGAACTCCCAGAGGGTCACACTTATCGAGACACGCTATTTACACAGTTTGTGAACAAGGAAGCGGATCTCGCTAGGGGAGGCAGCTCAGTAGAAACAAGGCCGCCGCGACATACGCTCTCTTGGAGCTACTGTAAGTGCTGTTTCAAGGACCAGTCATCGTAGGGACTACCCCAGGCTCTCTCACCAAGACTTTGCAGAAATCACGAGTGCGAAAGGCGACTGGTAACCGAAGCTCATACAAACTCTGCAACCGAAACCAAGCGCAGACAACAAAAAGCTACATGCGGCTACGGATTGGCTTGTCTGCACTTCTAAACGCGTCTCAAAGCAACCTTAGTGGCCAGCATTTATAGAACGCCTGCTTGTTTCAAGTAAGGTGGCTAGTTACAAGTAACATTAGTTACAAGTTTCAACCTGCTGGTAGATTATCCACAGCGTTTTTTGGCTTAGATGAGATTCCTTTCTGGGTGCTCTGCGAAGACTATTTTTGCATCATTGTTTTGTATGACCCGACACAGGAGGAATAATTTGATGTTTTATTGAAACGACACAGTGAAGATAAGTGTAGCTTTGGCGTGGTGATTGTCGTCATGAAACTTGCTCATGCTGATTAATTGAGCCATGTGCGAGTAGCTGAATAGGACCTTTTTAATTGATGTTGAAACAAGGGTTCACAGCATTTTAAAGATATCTGCGGTTGCATATCGAAAGATGCACGCCGCCGCACGACACTGGAAGAGCTCAGGGCAACTGGGGCAATTTCTTCTGCTCGGTTCCATCATCGTTCACTACAGGCTGATCCAGCTGATAACGGGGGCGAAGTAGTGCTGTGGCCAACTAAGTGCGGAAATCAATAGCATAGAAAAACAGCGGTCGTTTTTCATTACCCGGCCTTCCTTAAGATTACGTTCGTCAGTTCGAAACGGCTCTTCATAATATGTCGAATGCGTCGTGGTCGGATGGTGTGGTGGACACTCTGGTAAATGACTGAACGCTGGCGAAAAAAACTGGCTTGTGTGAAGTTGTGTGCAGCCCACCAGAAGACGGCAATGGTGAGTTGCGGAACTTGCGGATGCTATCTCAGGCCTTTCTCATGCAAAGTGATCATTTGGATTCGAGGAAGCGTGGCTGTAGTATATGCATGGTCACGTGTACTCGTTCTTTCCTCAAGAAGTTACCCCAGTAGTAGGTGTTCTTTCGCGAAGTATGTACCGCATGGAAAAACCATGTTAAAATATAGTTTGAGCACTGATCTCACGTGGGGTGAAGGTGAGGTATTTAAGCGAAGGTTCGTCGATATTTTGTAAATGTATGGGGCTCACTTCATTCCCCCGTCTCCGAGTCACAGCTCCCCCCCCCCCATATTACGGTGATGTATAAGGCTGACTTTTCGCCCCCCCCCCTCGAAGGTGCATATAGGGTGGGTGCTCTTTTCCTGCCGCCCCCGCTAGTGCGCACGCCTATGCTGGTTGTACTCTCATGACGATAGCTATAGCGCGAGAACAAAACGACGACACATGTCCTTCTTGTCTCTGTGTCGTCGTTTTGTTCTCGCGCTATAACTATCGTCATGCCATACCAACTAGCCCAAGCTGCCACACTTCTAATGTACTCTCATGTTATATTAACAAAGACTTGCTTGCGGCAGAGGGGGGGGGGGGGGGTTCGCCACAGGGGTCTTCAGACTTTGTTTTAAATACGAATGCATTTCTTAGTAGGGCTATGTCAGGCATCCGGCGTTGTCCGCGGCACCGTTTTCACTCCCTCTCCCATAGCAACAGCTGCGGGCGCACGCGCTTATCATCGCCCCTAGCAACCGGAGCATGTGGTGTGGGAGAGTGTAGGAGAGGGTAGGTGCAGTGCTTTGCCGCTCCTTCTCTCGCCGTTCGCTCTCTCTCCTCCTTGCGCCCCACTTTCCCGTCCGCTCGCGTCTCACTCTCGACCGTTCGCTGGCTGGGCGCCTCTCAAGAACATGCGGAAATGTGTGCTGAGTGCTCGAGACGCCGCTGTGAAAAGCCAACGCCGAGCCGAGAACGCTGTTTGTTTTGTTCAATTCATGGTATATTAGGGGCGAAGCTCCTTATAGAGGCACCCGTTCGTCCCTCGTAGTCGTAGTAGTAGTCGTAGTGTGTAAATAGTCTTACATTTTGACCTCCAAGGTGGTGCCGGTGAAAGATTTCTTCCGTGCGTTGTTGAACAATGAAAAATTCGCAGCGTGCGCGTTAACTAAAAGCCGAAATCTCCTGTCTCTCATTCCACCTTAGCACAGCCATTGGCATGTACATTGAGCACTATTTGACAAGAAAGGGTTGCTACGTTATACTCGCTGGGCATAACCTCCTTGGTTTTAGAAAGCTTTAGCGAGCGTTGGGCCGCAGTGCCATGAATACAGTGAACTAGTATATACCATGAATTCGAGGTCGTTAAAGGTGGGAAGCAGACACGAAGCGCAAGCCGTAAGAAAGTGTGCGTGTGCCATTTCTCTTTTAGTCCTTGGAATGTCCGCTGGATGGCGGTGCATATGCGGAATATATGATGAAAAGATGCGAGATGGTGGTACTTGGAGTGTTCAATAGATGGACGAACGGACACACAGACAGATGCATGGACAGACTCACGATTGGCTGCACCAACGGATGGACGCAGGGGCGCATTCATGGACGAACGCAGGGACGGACGCACAGATGGACGCGCGGACGCACGAACAGACGCACGCATGGACAGGCGAATGGACGCACGGATGGCCACACAGACGGACGCAAGGATGGACTGAAGCAAGAACTAATGGACGGACGGATGCTTCGCCCCACTCTCCATCATTCACTCCGTAAATATGCTGCCATTTTTTTTAACCGTGCACGCTAGCTTGAACGGCATATCGTGTTTCTCGCGTCAGAAAAAAACGCCACGTTCGGCAAACGGCGCTATTGGCTGCATGGTGTAATAAAGATGGATTGATATGTGGGGTTTGACGTCCCAAAACCACCATATGATTACGAGAGACGCCGTAGTGGAGGGCTCCGGAAATGTCGACCACCTGGGATTCTTTAAGGTGCACCAAAATCTGAGCACACGGACCTACACATCTGCCTCCATCGGAAATGCAGCCGCCGCAGCCGGGATTCGATCCCGTGACCTGCAGGTCAGCAGCCAAGTACCTTATCCACTAGACCTTCGCGGCGGGGCTAGTGTAAGAAAAAAAGAGAAAACATTATTCTTCTAACGCTGGCTCTTACGTGCGAAACGCCGTTGTGGACGCTACGCAATGCATTCGCATTTCTTCACGACTCCCTTCGGGGAAGGGGGGGGGGGCATTTTTGTGAATGTTCGGCAACACCAGTTGATAGTTCTTACATATGTATTCTAAAGTAACTTCGTCAGACAATCTCCTGTAGTTAGTGAGAGATGCCGCGTGCGTTTATCTCTGCATATATCAAAGAGATCGACCTTGTGCTCACAATGTGGTTGCATGGACATCTCGCACTATGCGTATATGTAGTTGCATATTGTGTGCATTTCAGATGAGCTTGCTTGCCAGTGGTAAAGTGTGCAAATACTGAAAGCAAGCAAACTTGTTAACCGAAGAAAAAAAAGAAGATTGGTCGAGTTGGTTAGGTTTCATGATAAATAGCTTTGAATTTTGCGGTGGATAAATAATTGAAATAATGGTCCTTACGCTCGAATTAGAAGAAATGGACATCAACAGGGCACGTAGCGTGGTGGCATGATAACCGCTGGTCATTAGGCGTAACTGCCTGGATTTCAAGTGAGACAGACGAGTGAGAGGAAGACAGGAAGTTAGGTGGGCAGATGAGATTAAAATGTCTGGAGGTATAACGTGGCTTCAGAATGTACAGGACCGGGTTGATCAACTGGCGGAACATACGTGAGAGAGGCCCTTGCCTTGCACTGGGTGCAGTCAGGCTGATGATGATGACCTTCGAAAACAATTATTTAATTTTTATTCGCGCTGTAGGGGAGGGCTAGTAGCACATGCGAATGCTCTTGGTTTCTGCCCCGTATGAAATGCATTCACAGCGGGCGAGATCGAACGTACAACCACGAACGCGACAGCGGAACGCAGTGGCCTACAAATATGCCTGAGGAAAAAAAAGAAACAAGTGATTAAGACTGAAGAGCAGGAAGGTTAACCAGATTAATTGTCCATATGGCTACTCTGAGTTGTATGGAATGGGATGGACTAAGTTCGACAGTTAGTTAATAATTCTTCTTTTTACTTCTACAGCTACCACAATATGACCACAAGGGTTTGCCTAACCATGATCATGGACGTTAGTCTTCCGAATGGCGACGTGTAAATAAGCGTCAACGTGGTTGCGTTCACGGTAAACTGTGATATAGCTGTCAAATATAAAAATACATAGGAAAGTTCTCTTATATCAGTGTACAGTGAACATTCAACGTAAGGACAACATTCACTTTACTGCTATGACAGAGGGCTCAAATGTTTTTTTTTCTTTAAATAGCCGCTTCACTCAACCATAGCTTCGGGTAAATTCCAGAAAGATTGTTAAATGCATTTTTATTTAGAAACGAGGAACAAATTCTACTAAGGTCTTGCTTCATGCTCCTCGAGGTGCAGGCTTTGTCAACTCATGATAACAAATAGGGATAATCACTACAACTGACTGCGCTTGCGTTGGTGCCACGATACTGTAACGATGCATTTTCCCATTGCCGCGGACGTGGTAGCTTGGTGGTTATATTATTGGACTGCTGGGCTCAAGGACGCGAGTTTGGCTTTATACTGGCCGCACGACGGAATTGCGATCGGGGCAAAACGCAAGAGCACCCGCACACACTATACGGCATGCATTGTAGCTCCAGTTTATTTTTGGCTCGCAAAAGCCTAGAATGTCTTCTAACAACTAAGCTATTTAAGGTAGCCGTAATTTGTGTGGCCTGTCAGAGAACTACCATCGCCATAAACATTTTCAAACGGCGTGATCATGTCGCTTTACCAAAGGTTAAGGCGCAGGCCAAGGAACTGTAGCAGGCTGTGAAAAATCCGTAAATGGGGGTTGTGTCGAGCCGACATTTCGACAAGCGCACTTGTCTTCCTCTTAGATAGAAGAGAACCTTGACAAACTGAGGAAAAGTATTATCGATGGCAAACGACGTCACCTTCAAGTTTTCCAGTGCAAAAACCCACTAACCAGACGTGCACACATGACAGAAGTCAGTCGATTAGTTTTCTCAAGCAAAGCTTGCCTGTTTACCCGTGAATGATCTCTGTTCGATGAGAAACATGGATCAAGTAATTGAATACTTGAAGGACCACCCCTATGACAGTTACGAAGTACTTGCGGTTCATATAAAGTACTTATTTTATTCGATCTCTCAAATGCAGCCGTTAATTGAACTTCGGGAGCGGCCAGTATTCTGTCGTCTGCCATTGAGTATGCCACAGATGACGGCACACTGTGCTTTCATGATGAAGCTTCATTCTCAATGGGTAATTTTTAGAACTTTTATTGTTTTACTTATGTTTGACTTTTATCTGTTAGGACAACGCGTTATATACTTGAAAAAGAGGATGTTTTTATCGGCTCGTGTATATCACCCATTCTTAGCGATTTATTTTTATCTGGTCTTAGCATTGCCTTGTCTACAAAGTTAAAAAACGCCAAAGTGTGCAAATAATTTCGCTAAGTTGATAGCTTCCTGTTTTTAACTGACTGTGCTCTTGTTGACATAGTTGCGAAGGATGTTTTGCACCCCTTGAAGTCACTTACGAAATCTCCCAAGGAGATCCTATCCGTTTTTTTTTTTTGAACATCCGCTTGTTCTTTCTTAGAAAAGCACACATGCTTATGGATATGATCCACGAGCAAATGCCCCTTCTTTCTTTTGTCTTGGCGCACTCAAAGCTCATTATGAGAGACATTGCTAACGTGTGTTTTAAAAATGCTCTCACCCAATCATGTCATTGCGAAATGGCGTCCAGTTTCGACACTCAAAGCAAGCGTCTCACCCGGAAGCAAAGTATCCAGTTCTGTTACAGATGTCTTGCCGAACGCATTCTGAAAGATTCGCGTAAAGAAAACAGCCAAGAAAATTTGGAGTGTTCCCGCTTTAGGGTAGGCGTGATCCCGTATATGCACATTGTTTTCCACAACTTGAAGTAGGAGGCTCAGCGGGTTAACGTATGCGTTGACTTACCCAGATAATGTTGCTAACTGAGCCTGCGATAAGAAACGCATTGTCAGATTTGTTAATTGGGAGTGTTGTGTGGTCTACAAGTCTTCATTATCACATGGGAAGTACTGTATAGGACAGACTTAGCGAAGCTTCAGCGGGCAGACTAACAGCGAAACTTCAACTGCTTCGCTGTTAAATGAAATTCCAGGGAAGCACTATATGGGTGTCTGAATGATAGACTACGTGAAAACAACTATAGCGCGAGACTTTCAGCGGGAGGGTTTCTTGCAGCGCACGCCTTCCTGTGCAATACCGCGTACTTCGCATGACCTACGTCTTCACTGATTAGCTGATAAACGCCAGTGGTTTATGACATTAGAAATTCCTATTTTAATTGTGCAATAAGTAATGCCAC
Organism: Rhipicephalus annulatus; assembly: GCA_013436015.1. Lineage (NCBI taxonomy): Eukaryota > Metazoa > Arthropoda > Arachnida > Ixodida > Ixodidae > Rhipicephalus > Rhipicephalus annulatus. Next base: position 990,836 of record WOVY01001162.1, on the reverse strand, counting down.
TTGACATACCCATGGACACGTCAAAGCTGCTCCACTTTTAGCGAGTCGTTAACTAGGCGCATAAAAATATTACATGCCGGTTTGCGTTATTGAATTAGCGCGTCATGATAACAAAAAAGTAAGCAGCAATCAACTTTTAAAAAAATTCAAATTTGTGCTGAATTGTTTGTGTTGAACGTCCACAAACCAAGATATGATTATCAGAGATGTTGACCGTAGTGAAGGGCTCCAGAAATTAGGACCACCCGGGGTTCTGCACCTGAACATGAGTACGCGGATCTCAACCATTTTCGCCTTTGCCGAAACTGTGACCGCCCCGGCCTGGATTCGGTCCTACCATCTTCGGATCAGCAGTCGTACACTGTAACCAGTAGACAAGCTCCGCCACGGTGGTATTCGGCTGCTGACCCGCAGGTCACGGCATCAAATCCCTGCTGCGGCGGCTGCATTTTCGATGGATACAAAAATGCTGTAGGCCCGTGTGCTCAGATTTGGGGGCACGTTAAAGAACACTAGGTGGCTGAAATCTCTGGAGCCCTCCACTACGGTGTCTCTCATAATCATATGATGGTTTGGGGACGTTAAACCACACACATCGATCAATTATAACAAGTAGAAAACCATTGCAAATGCATATTCGGCTTCGTACCATTTGCTGCCCAAAACTAAGATTTGATAATCTTCTTCCCAGCTTTTGTATGGAATAATGCTGCACTTTTTTTGGTATCACTGTTGAGTGCTCCTCATTTGTGCGAATTGAATGCGCAGCAGTGCGAGTTTAAAGTTGAATTTGCATGCTTGGCATGAACAACAGCGTTAGCAATTTTTGTATGAGCACGGGATTCATGCTCGTTTATATAACAAAGTCAAGGGTTTTCGGTGACTTTTAAGGCTATGCGCGTTAATTTTCAAGGACCACATTGTTAGAAACCCAGTTACCACTTGTTCAGGGGATGATCGAGGCCTGGAATAACTAGAATTAATTGAAGACCGGCAACTGTAACTAAAACGGTGCTGAAACAGACGTCAAACTTGCACAGCTCGATTGACATTTTCTTTCTATAGAAAATTTTCAATTATAGTTTTTTAAGTTTCTAAGATTTGCTCGATATAATCTTTTACAATATTGCACAAGACGCAAACCTTTATTCAGATGGGAAAAACGAAGGAACGGCCATTTTGCAGCGCCTTGTTGCCGAGTTTTGATGTCAATATCCGCTATATCTTTCCGTTTGTTCTTGGCCATCTTTTTAAGGCTGTTTGACTTGATAATACATACCAGGTGTGTCCACTTTTTCTGCGTATGAGTCTGCTGTAGGTGTTAACTCCCAAACAACGGCTGATAGTTTTTTTCTTTCTTGTAATCATTTTGATGTCCTCCTCAATGCAACATTTCTTCTTTTTGTTTGTCATCCTCCAGACCTTTTTAGTTTCTCAAAATGCATGGTGTTGGTTCCTCGTAGAAGCTGATGTTCTCATTTCTTTATTGAAGGGCACATTACATGTGCCACCTGTTACATTTACGGAGAATGCGCTGTGAAGAGAACGACAGTGTTTATTTAAAAAAACAAATTTAAGGATTTTCAAGGGTTTCAAGGACCTGCACGAACCCTGCAGCAATTAGTCGCATTTTCTTGTATCTGCTTTGACATTATTCCTGTGGGGTTTTCTTCCCCCTTATCTCTGAAAATATAGCAATAAATCCGACATGCTGTGCTGAAGTGCTACGCTCATGCGGTATAAAGGCGTTTAGCAAAGTTCAGATTATTGCGTATTTATAAAAACTTGCGGTTGTGATTAGTTAAAGTAGAGGTTCTAAAGCACTTTGCATATACCAACAGCGTGGTAGTTAACACCTTGTGAGGAAACAACACAAATGGAACAATAAATACTGGTTGCACACGCTAGAACTTTATTTGCACATGGAATGTATATGGTTAATACATTAAGTCAATGTGATGCGTAACACTTGAGAACAAAAAAATGTTCTCGGTATAAAATGTGGCATGACAGATAGCGACTGCACTATGTATAATCGTTGCAGTGATGAATTTAAGTTATTTAAGTTAAAACTCAATACGTGAACTATGTACACAGATGACTGAAAACAATGTGGCACAACTCACGGACCCATTGCCTATTCTAACCATCATAAACAATGCGTTCAGGGCTTCCATACATATATGGACGGTGTCAATATTTAGCATACGTTTATGCTATTGTCTTGTTTGTGTTTTCGAAAGCTCTATAGTGTTGAGTCATTTATGGAAATCAAAACCGTCATAACGACGCCCACGACAAGCGCCTGTAACGAACGCCGTCAATATTGGCAGTGTACGTAATACTCGCATGCAGATAACTTAGCAGTCTGGTCAAAGAGTAGTACATCAGTGTGACATAAAAAAACAACACACACGCGTCATACAAGTTACATCTCTTACGACATGCAAGTATTTGAGATATATCGCTCTAAAGCACAAGATTACCACGTCTGGTGAGCATCAAACAGTACCACATGAAGCCTTACAAATTGTCAAGCTTGTCAAAATATCACAGCGAAATGCACAAGCGCCTAGAGCTCCTGCATTTGCGCGCTCATGTTCTCCCGTCGAAGTCGATTTTCACACTAAACACGGTTATCGATCAGAAGCAAAGGACGGCGCTTGTTACATACGACAGAAGCAAATGCTGAACATTAAACAGCTACCAATAGGCAAGAGTCGAAAAATTGTCGCACCCATGTCCCGAGCGGGAAGATGTCAGAATATAAAGGTGCAGTGCCAATTGCTGAGGCATGTAGTCGTCATTCGTAACCTTCGAGGTAGTCGCGAGGTTACGCTACCGGTGAGGTTGTGTGGACGCCCGCACGTGTGTGGTCATCCATGTGGTGAAGCAAAATTGCGAGGGCAACGCAGCGTGCCCTTCAACACTTTTGTAGTGATGGTCCAACCGCAATGATACACTAATGACACGTTGCAAGTTCCACAAGGCGCAAGACAATTCTCGAGCAGAAATATGTGCGAGTAAGTCAAGGGGAGTCCACACGTGCAACGCACGTCGCCAACTCTATATAAGAGAGCTATCGAGGTCTACGTCACATTTGCGAACACACGGGCCAGTTGTGGGCGCTGAGCATTCACAGTTCGGGCAGCTTTCTAAAGTGCGTTCCATTAGGGCCATAGCGTCGGCTCAAAGCTGAGGGTGTTGCGACAACTGAAGGCGAGCCATTCACAACAATAAGTCGCTCTTCGCATAAAAAGCAAGATTTCACTTGCGGGGGAAAATTGCCGTTTTCGTAATAAAGAGTATGTTTCATAACCATAGTTTCCTACATGTAATGTCCACACTAAAGAACCTCGCTGTATATGCTGCGCATAAAAAAGAACAGCTACATGTGCCCTTCAGTGGTGTTGCAGCCGCATTTTACGCATGTGCTGTAGCAAGCATCTTTGTTAATTATAGATGCTTCTAAAATGCCGCTGGATGTAGCTAATTCCGGGAAGAAATGCCGAAGATGTTAGTGGCTGGCTACAGCCCACGAACGGCCACACGCATCATGTGAACGGCCCCACGTGATGGAGTGCTAATTTAGAGTGATGAGTATTCGGTGACTAGAACTGAGCTTCAGGAGTGGTAAGTCAGACCCACTGCGATCGTTCAGCGCTCCCGATTGGCTCGCGTGTTTGCAAACGCGGCATAGACCCGTACAATGCTCTGAGCAATGTTGCGCGACGTGATCGGTTGTGCTCGTTTCAGGAACTAGACGAGCGTTCGCCAGCCAAAGAGGAACAAAAAGAAAGGGAAGCCTTGACGTCCGCGAACGCGGCAGGAACCGGCGGCGACAGCGTCACGTTGCGACGTCCGTACTTCTCCCTGTCGATTATCTCGATGGCGCTCGAGAATGACACGTGCTTCTTCAAGCTGCTGCCCATTGTCTCCAGGCATGAATCGCTGGCGCTAGTCCGCAGCCTCAAGACACTGGACCGAAGATCTGGGCTGGCGCCTTCGCTGTGGCAGCTGTCGAAGGTACCGATGCCCTTGGTGGTATCCGATGCTGGAATGGGCGTGCTGGTACTGGGCAGTGGACAGGGAAGGCTCTGTAGAATGCCGCTGTCGTCGCTCCTGTCCCAAGACGGCGGATAAAGTGTCGGTGTGCAGACGCAGATGTTGGAGCCGATGCGAAGGTGACAATGGCCATTGCCGCTGCAGCACTTGGAACTGTGAAGCATGGTGACGCTGCCAGACTTGCGGAGGATTCCTCGTGGGGCGGCCGTGGCACTGCCTTCCGTGACGACTTCCTCGGCTGCGGAATTGTACGCACTGTCGCTGTTTCTTGCAAAGAGAGAAAGAAAATCGAAGAGAAAAATGTTAGAGATGTCATTCCCGGAGAAAGTCGTCGACATCGTCTAGCTGCGAGAACAAGGTCAAGTTATATGGTCACGTGCTGAAAAACCCTGCGGAACAAACGAGCAACGTAAAAAGTGGTGCTTAACCGACACGTAATGAATACGTCAAGTCGCTCTCTTAGGACGTGGTTGTGTCGATACCAAATCCCTTCCATTTACAATAAGTCACCTGTAAACATGCAGCTGGCCTTCGTGGCCACACTGCATATCCAAGAACGAACACCTGTACCACCTACCTAGAGCGTGACACGCGGAGTACTTGCGAGCTTTGTTCAGTGTGGAGCCATTACCCTAAACGTGGCACCCAATAAATCCGTTGACAAAAAGTTTATATTGAAATAATGGCAGCGCAGACTAAGGGGACGTAAAAAGAGGAGTCAAACGAGCGGAGATTGAAACTTGGTTTATTCACCGAATGTAATATGTACCAGAAAAACCGAAAAATCTTGTTTCTGGATGACACATGACCACGGTGGAACCCTCCCTCTTGTATTTCCTTTTCATTTCGAGTTTTTCAGGTATATATTACCTTCGGTGAATAAACCAAGTTTGTCTGCTCTCTCGTTTGTTTCCTTTCGCGTCACGTTAGTTTCCGCTGCCAATATTTCAGCATGAATCTATACCAACTGGGCCCGCCTTTCAACCCCTCTGCTCTGGTTTCTAACTTGAGCGTTCAGTATTCCAGACAGATTGTGTAAAAATTATCGCATAGCAGCCTACACGTGCTTTTGTGTGTGCGTGCGTGTTGTACCGAGACTACTTTTAGCGTCGTTATAGCTATGCATTGAACTCAGTAGCGATGTTGCCAGAAATGCATTCTTTTAAATTGGTATATTGTAACCCCGCCGAAAGAAGAAAATGCGTGTAGTTTGCATGCGAAAGCGCAAATCCGAAAACAATATTGCACAAACTTTATTCCGCTGAGTATTTTCATTAGGGCAGAAAAGAAACCAAGATTCATTTGTGACAGAAAAGTGAATCACGCAATCCGAAATTAGCATATAAAGTATACGTTGACATGCATGCGCAGACCTAATCATGCGGCACGTTCGAGTGTCATCGCGCTCATATTATTTTAGTGCGGGTGAGCAGATGCTCACCTTTGTCTAAAATTTTGTGTTGGTGAAACAGTTAATCGACCACATGATTAACCACGCATGAAGACTCGTCTTTTTAACATAATCACCACAAACCGAACAGGCACTGCATAAATGTTACATGAAACTACGCACACACACAAAAAATGATAATCGTATGCAAAAACCCCCTATACAGGTGCACACATTGTCACTGGCAGTCAAGAAAGTTCAAGCACAGTTTTGATAACTGATCACGTGGTGCATTGATCACACCGCTGGACGCGATGACGTTTTCAATTCGGGGCACTGAGGTCACTAGTGTACTTTGAAAGTCGGCGCGCTCACTATACTTCACACCTTGCACACAGCTAAAACAAGATCGCACCGTTCGGTTTTCCGACAGTCCCCACTGGGCATAAATTCAGAGCCGCGAAGACGTACGGTCCACCTACCCAGTCTCTTCAAAGACTTCGTCGTGCAGTGCGAGCACTATGGGCGGTTTGGTCTCTGGTGTGTAGGCGCCTTCCGTGCCTCTGACGACGTCTTCGATTTCCTTCATGGTCAAACTAGTCTGAATGAACAGGTGCAAGCTCTTGTTGGAGAGGTAAAGCGGCTCTGTCAGAACCCTGCGTCAACAAGTGATACGAATGATAGGTTTCATGTCAGTTAACACGCAAGAGAGGAAGTGTGTGAGTGTTTAAAAAAAGAAACATGATTGTGGTCACGTCGTCGAATGGTTTGCGACAAGCAAACGATATAGGCCCAAGTATGTATGATGCAATTAAGATTAAAGAAGCTCACACGCTACCTTCTGCATTTGCCTAGTAAGACTTCAAAGTGAAAGCCATCTTTATTCTTAGTCGGTTGTATTGTACAGGTAGAGCTCTTGACGCTTTCATGCTGATGCATCTGCCTAGACAGTCATACGCATTCCGTCAACCCTCGCTAAGTTTCAGCACTCAGTTTCAATCGTACTGTGCGTGTCTTCTTTGGCAACTTCATCTAGTTCCTGGCAACGGAAATAAGGCATGCATTCTACCAGTTAGCCCCCGTATTGCTGTTGTGCTTCCAAGCGCACTGTCTTGCCATTTTTGTGATACCTACTAAGCGAACCGCTGCCATTTTGCCATGACAGCATGAATGTGAAACTTAATCAAGGGAGCTGATATAGCAGCAGTTTGTAGAGTGCTCGAGGATTGCGAAGTTGTACCAAAAATATGAAATGTAGGTAATGTGATGCGCCACAGAGATGACGTTTTCAGAGGGATGGAGGTACAAACTTACTCTCGCAGGAACGTCTCGAGTCCTGCACGTCGGTTTTCTGTAAACTTGTCGTCGAATCTTTTCAACAGTGTCTTCGATGGAAGGCGAGGCGGAGTCCTGGAAAAAAAAATAAATAACGTGAGTTGCAGATAGCCATGTGTAACAGCAGGACGGCGTTTATAGATATTGTAAGCCTGTAAGCATTCGAGCTCTAAGATTAGATACACTAAAGCATGCCTGTGTTCTTTCACTATAATCGCAAAAACAGAAACAACGCTTGCGTTCGTATTACATTGGAGTGGCCAGGAGAGGGAGGGAGGGGGGAAGGATATTCAATTTATCTCCCCAAAAATTTCCTATTTTGCGGGTGTATATATGCACGTGCGCAAAAAACGCAAGTACGAAATTATATAAAGGCTGTTTAAATCCGACCCCTGCCATCCTCTCGTTCTCTCCCCCCCCAAACAAAAAACAATTTTTTTATCTAATTCGCATAAGAAGAATTTCTTGTAGTTATCGCACATTCTTAAAGCGTAGTCACACACCATCATCTAGAATGTCACAAATAACGGTGCTTGAATCGCGTCAGGATAACTAGGTGTTAGATGCATCTGTGCACTATATTACGTAAGAATAGACATGAATGATGCTGTGCACATGCTACAAAGTGCAATCTGGATGCATTTTGGCACAAAAAACTCTCTTGAAGTAATTATAGGTCATCATCTTTATCAACCTGACTACACCCACTGTAGGGCAAAGGCCTCTGACATGATCTACCAGTCAACCTGGTCTTGTTCCCAGGCTGGCTTTAATCGCTCGATTACAACATACGCGACCGTGCAAAAAAGGGAGATGATCTTTCGTCTCCCACATGGCTAGGGTGACTAAAATACTATACAGGTCATTGACCTGCATATTTACCCTGTACTGTATGCTAAAAAACGTGATTATTCCTTCACTAACCTCATAAGTCTTACGAAGTGAATTATAAGCGAAGTGTGACTGCTACATTCCTAGTTTGTAGGAATAGCTGCGTGACTATAGTATACGTGCCGCTTACGTTTCGTAATGTTATTGGCGAATGGGGCTAATGAGGAAGGCAGCACGCAAGTCGAGTTGGTTGTATTTTGTTTCGAAGGCGCCGCAGTACCCGCTGACACCCTTTTGCGTCGTATTTAGTTTCTGGTCTCCACTCGTTGGAGGGCAGAGCTCTGACGCGACGCGGCATATATGTCGCGTCGTGTTTGGTTGTATATGTATATGGTGTACATATTTTCGGTTGTTTAGGATAGGCCTGATAAGTCACCGATTTACAGTGGACAGTTAGCCCGGCTAAAACCGAACGCGCACATAGCTCACCGGAGTTCGTATGTATTGTTTAAGCTGAAGAACACCGCAAGACACGAATGCTGAAGAGCTAGATAAAAGGCGAGTTATCTGTGGAGGCAAGTATTCGAAGACAAGTCTCGGACATACAAGGAAGGCTGCAATTCCTTGAGTAGGCTTTTCAGGTGAACGAACTCCGAGTACCTCCTTCGAACCGTTGAACGGGACATGGTGAAGCAGCTGTTGTTCGTCTGCAAAAAATAACACATCACAATTCATTGTTGGATTGACGTGACGTGGTCGTCCTTTTACTTATGGCGCAGTTAAGTAATTATTTTACAGCGGTTGGGCGAAATATCAGTTACTTTCGAGCTAGCAACATGACTGCTTACCTCAATAGAAATGTCATATGACGTGTAAACATCCCCTTTACTTGGTGGACGATGGGGTTTCGCACGTTAACATCCAGGAAAGTCTGCAGAAAAAAAAAAAGAAACGCGGAGTATGAATCAGGTGTTCCGAATAACCACCGATGTTTGTTGCTGCAGCACGCGCAGAAGTATGTCAGAACAGGAAGGGAAATGAAGTTACGAAGAAAAAATTCATACAATCAAATCTTGACCAATCCCCCAGAGAAAGTATGAGCCATAGAAGATGCATAATTATCATCATCATCATTTACGGCAGCATCTCGCCATATATGTAAAATCAGACGTATTTCATACATCTTCGCAATCTGTTGCAAAATGGAAAAAAAAAGTTAAATTATATTTTTAAATAAAAATGCCTGGCCGGTCACTGCACTTATTTCGAATGCCAAAGGGTGTAATAGTAGAAGCACGTTAAACGACCGTGCTTAAATAAGAAACATTGGGGGCGTGTGGAAAGAAACAACAAAAGTTCCGTATAAGTGTTCACGAACATCCATTGTTGTTCAGAAAAGTGGCTTCAAAGTCGATATTTCATCCTTGGCAAACTTAATTAGTAACTCGCAATGAAGTCTAGCGTTGGGCTGATTAGCAGCAAGCAGGCGAAAAAGCACATTCACCCGTAAGATTTAAGTAAACATTGCCCTGTAGTGATCAGAAATATTCTGCAGTGTCTACTGTTTTTTGTAAGCATATTTCGCCTTTTGGCGCTCAAAGCCCAAGAACGTACGCTCTTGTGCACCAAAACACGGAAGCAACGGCTTCCGTGTGATAAGAGATTATCAAGCACCAGATAAAGAAAAAAAAAGATACGCAAAGTGTTTGCGTGTCAAGAAGCGAAAGGTGTTCAGCAAACCGCGCGAATTATCGTATCTAGTAAAGTTATCAGTGTTCTGAGAGCGCACACTCGGGCGCGTCTGCTGGGAGCCACGAGGCAATGACGTCGAAGGGAGTTCCCAAATTCCCATCACGTCCGACAAATTTCATAACACTGATGATTAGCATATTGTCGCTTAATAGTGACAGTGTATAATTGATTGATATGTGGGGTTTAACGTCCCAAAACCACTATATGATTATGAGAGACGCCGTAGTGGAGGGCTCCGGAAATTTAGACCACCTGGGGAGTGACAGTGTATAGGAGGTATGCACTGATCCTTTATCTGTTAGGCGGCAACACCGTTCTCGCGCCATTTTGAAGGTCCGTTCGTAGCGCCGCCCCGCTGTCCATGTGTCTGTGCACAGGGGCGGTTTCCAGAGGTCGCTGTATAATCTTCCAAATTGCCGTACGTAATTTGGACAGAGCGCGTGCAGAGAGTTTCTTGCGCGTGCTGCGAGTGCGCGGATCTACGAATTAATGACCCTGCCATTGGTGTTCCTTGCTAACGACACCAAGTGCATTACCGCTATTGTTTTTCAAGACAGGGCTCTGCGTCGAATTGAAAAAGGGTGCGCATTCTTTACTCTCATTTATGCAAGATGTAGTTGGTAAGCGTCACCTTCTTCGCAAATGAAATGATGGAAAGCGCAACTGATACTCTGAACCGACAGCTCCAAGCAACGCTGTATAGTCCAACCCCGCTTTTCTGTCTCATCGCATTGTGGGACCAACGGTTGTTATCGTGTGGCAAACGATAGTTAAGGCCTCGGAGTATGTGATAAACAGACCCTGCATCACTAGATAGTTACAAAACTGTAGTGTTTGCCACGTAAATAAAATCAATGCTGCACTCTCATGAGAGTTCGTGCTGGCAACGGTGACGAGAGACAGTTATCTAGCACACAGTGGCATCTGTTTCTGCAGGCCGACACTTGAATATGTGATGTAAAACAGTGGAAATAACTGTTACGAGAACAACTGCAGGTATAAGGTCTCTGCAAGTCTTTTACCAGTGGCTACATGCACAACACGCGCTTAGTAAAAGGAAATGTAACATTACATACCCTAAAGCCAATCAAGAGGCTCAACTATACAAGTTCACAACGTAAAAAAAAAATATCACCGAGATTTTATAAACGTGGCACCAACGATGAATAAAGTCGCTGTCATTAACTGTGGTCAAGGAAAACAATTGCGAAGTCGCGTTTTCCAGCGGGCACATCATTCTCTAGAAACCGAGAGTTTAGAATTGCTCCGCAAAAACGCCTGCGATGAGACAAGCACGTGCGGCAACTCAATCCGACCGGCCAGCTGGCGCTGCGGTTCTCTATAGGCGTTTCACTGCACCTCGAGAGGAGAACTTCATCCAGAGGGTGTTTCACTCGTGACCCCGGCCACTGATCGTCTTTCTCCGCGCTCGAGTCATTGTCGAACGACAGCCGATAGCAACCGGGAGCGAGTGACACGCATAGCTGAATAAGTCACTCGAGGCCACAGACTAAATCTCTTTACGGTGTCGTGATACGTTCGTTAATTCCATGGTACGTAACGGTGCTACGAAAATGCAGCCAGCGCTATATACTTGAAGGCGCCGAAATTTGCCCGTTTGAAGTTTCGACCGCTTCACGCCATGTAGGCCTTTCATACTTCGTAGACACGGTTGCCACCAAGGGATTTACGTCACCCTTGTATGTAACACCAAAGCCTGACGAGATAGCAAAGTACGCGCACATATATAGACTAATCCAGAATGCATAAATCTTAGTTTTGCGCCACGTTCACGTGAAATAAAATAGAAAAATAGCGTAGCTGCCTTGCACTAACTCTCGTATACAGCAACTAAAAAAAGCAATGCATGTGTACCTTAGAAGTTTCGCTGATTGGCTTAATATACTCAGGTAAGACAAAACAATGTAGGCTAGCTTAGTGCACAGGAGTCGTGAAAAGCGAACGTCATTGTGCTGAATGCACGTCACTAAATAAGGCGAGCGCTACGGTTGTAGGAGTGATCACAATGCAGCGAATGAAGCCACCACGTGCCGGCGAAACCTTTCCCGTTATACAGAACGATGCGCCGTTGCCTAAGCTACTTCCGCATGTTTAAACGGCACTGACGCGAGCTTTGCCAGCTGTTTTCCTACCTGTCTGTCGTAAAGTATGACGCTGGATGAATCGCACGCCTCGCTCCCACTTCTGGACGAGACGCTGGCATCGTCGCCGATGCTCAAAATGTTGCTACTGTCGTCGCAGAAGTCGTTCGATGAACGGTGCGGTGGCTTGAGGATGCCCTTGCGGCGTCTAGAAGACTTGGTCTTCTGTACTTCGCACAGGCAGGGTGCTGCTGTTAAGTGCATTTGGGATGGCGTTGGGCTCTTAAGAAACGGTGTATTCGAGGACGATTACGGTCTTCGTTCTTACAAGACTTCCCCAGCGGGAGGCTTGCTGTCTCGGCCTTAGCACCTTTGGCGCTCTTCTTTGTAAGCAGCAGTTCTCCAATAATGAGGCTGGTTAGTATAGGAAGCGATGATTTGCCAACGCGGCTTGAAGCTAAGAGAAGGTGCAGGCTCGGGGGTGTACGAGTGGGCACAAGTGCGATCTTCGGAGTGGAAGAGCCAGTCTTCTATCCAGGCAGGAAGATGCTCTCTCTGCGCAACGATTAAGCGTCTGGAGCTTCGGTTCAGTAGCCCTCGACTTTTTACGTCCGATCGGCGGAGCATGGAATGAGGAGAGGGTGAGAAGAGAATGAGAAGAACAAAGAAGTTGTGGTTTTTGGGGAGGAGCACTCGGCGTGGTGAAAGCTTATCCTGATCTGCACAAGGAGAGGGATCAGTGGGTACGTGAGGGGCGAGCTGTGATAGAGGCAGTTCAAGAGAAGAGCCGTTGTCGAGAAGCAATAATCGGCACGGTCCATTGTTTTGGAAGGACGTCACGAGCCCGATTGCTTCACCAGACTCAGGGCTGTGTGCTTTTCCGCGCGTGGCCGATCGCTTGAAAGTCCAGATGCTCAGATGTCATTCGCTTTGCTCCAGGGCCAAATAGGTGGCGCACCTAACAATGCTGTGGTGTTTGATGCATGTCACGAAATATTCTCAGCCACTGCTATAGAGTAATTACAACTGCTTTGATATGGTTGATGCAGTAGATATCCTGATTGCAAAGTTTTGTCCAAAGAATGCATGGTAAATGATCAAGGACTTCTTTTGACAAATGCATGTTAGTATTGAATAGAAGTACCTATGTCGAGAAGGTAACCTTGCTTGCGTATTTCAACGGATGCATTAGTTGATGTCGCTTGGATGTGGCAAAGTATTATCCGTTGATCAATTCCTTTGTTCATTTTATTTACAATAGAAAAAAATATTGTGGGAGACTAGGACAAGAATAAGCTGATTAATCTTTAAGCAAGCTCGAGAAGTAGGGACAAGTCACCAAAAAATTTAGATATTGTCTTGCCGAACGTAGCGTATCTAGACGTCTTGAGAGTGCTCAAATAACTTCATTAATTAGCATGCCGAATGAGCTCGCCAGTGGAGTTCAAGACATATCAAAAAGACGACATGACCTAGAAATGGAAGAGAACAGACAAACAAAGTATGTTGATCATCTTCCCATACGCGCACTTGCGATACTGCAGCGGCTGCGCAGCGATTAGAAGAACCGTTTTTCTTGCTTCGTGTTACAGAACGCCACGATAAAGCATCGCTGCCGTATGCAAGCTCTGAAATTATGTACCGTGTTTAAAACAGTCATCATGACTCCAAAACTTCTCTCTCACAAAGAGAAAGAGAGCATGAGTTGAACTGTTTAACTTTATGTGGATCATAGGAAGCGCTTTATATTCCTCTCGTCTACGATGTCAATGGGCTTTTCACACTTGTCTTGAGTGATATCGCCAAGGGTCCCTGTATAGGGGGTCCATAAGATATTTTTTTCTGGTTGAGGGTGCGGTAAAACGGAGCAACCTTTGTTGTCTGAGATTGAACGTTGAAATACCACCTGATGACGATGGTATATATGTGGGGTTTAACGTCCCAAAATCACCATATGATTATGAGAGACGCCGTAGTGGAGGGCTCCAAAAATTTGGCTACCTGGGGTTCTTTAACGGGCACCCACATCTGAGCACATGGGCCTACAACATTTCCGCCTCCATCGTAAATGCAGCCGCCACAGCCGGGATTTATTCCCGCGACCTGCGAGTCAGCAGCCGAGTACCTTAGCCACTAGACCACCGTGGTGGGGCTGAAATTCCAACTGAGTCAGGAAGTATCTTCCTAGATCACGTTTGCTTGGTTCACGTATCAAGCCGATAGCATGAACTGGCCTGATCACTCATCCGCAGTAGGCGGGATGGCCGCTGGAATTCGCTGGACAAGTTGATGAATGGTCAAATGATTCAGTCTATAGACTATATTCAGTCTATAGACTATAGCATTATAGTGCTGTGCTGTTTTTGTCGACAGATCATTTATGTATTCTTCAAAAAGTATCCCAAAAGTGCAGTGGATGTTAGAAGACATTTATTAGAACAATAATACAGTGTTTCGCTCCTATAGTTATAGACTGAATTTTCGCTATTGATTTCAGGGGATGGCAGGAGCGTGCAACCAAAATTTTCTCCTCCCGATTCTCTATGAAACGTGATATCAAAATAGCACTGTGCATTCTACTGCAACTACGCATGTAGAATTAAGGAAAAATATAAGTTCAAGACAATTAAAAGATCCGTTGAAAGGCAGGCGGCAACACTCTTATCAGGTAGCTGATTATCAGGCTTCCGTGTATCATTCCGTATATCAAACTGCAACACAAAAATATGCGCCCTTTAAAATGCCTTATTGGCCGTTCAGCTATTAGTCATCCGGATTTTTTTTCTGTCCCAGAAACGAGGTCCGAAGGTTTGCGTCAATAAAATCGATTTTGTGCGCCTATATCATTTATATACGCGAGCCAAATGCATTTTGCAGCGCCGTAACGTAATGTTTACCTATAGCAAGCTTCTTTTAATTATTTATATATGACTCGGTTGAGAGAAGTCAGTCACTAAGCCCTTTAAACGCTCCCAAAACGTATTTAAAGTATTTCAAAACGAGCCTTGCTTCAATTACGTTAAATTACCCTCTCGAATTAACATTGGTCAGAGCATGCCATGCTTGTAAAAAATCCTGTACAGTTTGCCTGCCCAGTTAGTCACTCCAAATGAAATGCGTAACGCACCAAGCAATCTTGGAGATAAAAATCTAAGAAGCGCCTCACTAAAAATTCTTGGTTGACGAAATATATTATACGAATGCTTACAGTGTTTGTTAATATATTTATAGTATCAACTAAGCAGTGGATAATTTTTGGTTTTCGCCGAAATTCTGGAATGTAAAAAATTTCAGTTTTAGTTTAGGTATTTCCACTCTCGGCTGCAACTCGTCGAGTGCCGACGTTCTATTTTCTGCTTATCTCTGCGATGTTAGCTATCGTCAGAGCTCGTGAGTCACAGATTACCTGCGCACTTTGATATTGCCGTACCGCCCTTCAGTGGACGAAGGAAAGTACAGATAACGATTTAGCGAAAGCTGACCGATTCCCACTCTCGTATCACGTAAAACACTAAGCTACACATATAAGTCAAGGGCCCTTAATAACGGAGAAAAAATGATCTTGTGTAGTAGCGCTTTCGTTTCAGCTAAAGTTCATAAATACCGTTTGCAGGGTGCTGGGAATATACTCTGTAGCTCTGCAAAGGTTGCAGCGGCCCTTACGCTGCCACTTACATGTAGTCTTGGCGATTGAAAACAGTCAGCCAAAAAAGTGTACCTTGTGGTTGGTTTTATAGCAACCTCAGGTACTGGACAGGGGCACTGTAGGAATGATGGATTCAAAGTTCAATCTACAAAAAGTGCATATTTTTGACGATGTGCAACAAGTTTGCCGGTTCTTCAACTAAACAACACGATAATTTACTGGATTTCACAACACCCATGAACACGGCAATCTGAAACACATCTATAAGCTGTAATATTGCAAACGAGTACTGTTGATGACATGAACACCACACGCCGAATACCAGACGTGGGCGAGTCATAAAAGGCGGTTACGATTCACATTTATCGCGGGGACACCTAACTGTCGCTAACCTTAACCCACGTACCGTGAAAGCACGTTTAAAACCTTGTACGAACGGACTGCTAATATCAGAAAAGTACTGGTGTGTCGGAAGGCCTGTGCACATCTTTCAAAGGTTCGACGGTCAAAGAAACAACCACAACATTTCTAGAGCTAAGCAGTTTTCCGAAACCAGCTCCTGTACCGTTGTTTGAAGCAACTTCCGGGTCATGTCGGACGCCAACGCCGTGCATTCTTGGCTGGCGCACTGGAAATTGCTGCCGTCCGGGCAACAAGGTTGCAGCACGAAGCATTCGTGGCGCCTCGTCGCCATTTCCAAAACGCTATGCTCCGCTCCGGTCCCTCACGGTAGGCGGCGCCTGCGTTTCCTTTGCCCCATCGCTTCCTTCTTTCTATACGACATACGGCTGGAAGTAAGCACTGTGTATTTCACTGTGGTGGCCGACATGTTGCGAAATATGGAGTTCATATTTAACAAAGCGCCAAGGAAGTCGGCGAGCTTTTTTGCCCGTATCCGGCGATAAAAGGCTTCCGAAGAACGTCACCCATGCGGATGTTTGCAAAGAGGAATTGTGGCGAATGCGTACATCAGTATGCAGCTAAATTTGAACAACGTTCGCGACACGTGTGTTTCGTTCAAAGGCCACAGCGGCCAAGACCAGTTGGCAAGCGCGAAAGTGATCATGACGCTGGGCGCTCAAGCGGAAAGGTATATCTGGGAATTCCATACGTCACATTCATATCAGTACATTGCAAACAACCTTTTATTAAGTAGTTCCAGCTCATATTACAAGATAACACGTTTTTATGGTTCCGGAACGCGATAATTCACCCGCTGCTTAGCTACTTTATCGCTATACACCCACTCGGTAATCGGTAATACGTACCGTAAAATCCAGAGCAAGCACCCTACGAGGGCGCATAAAAGTAGGATTCCTTGTTGTACACAAGAACGAAACGAACAGTTTTGCCTGATATATATATATATATATATATATATATATATATATATATATATATATATATATATATATATATATATATATATATATATATATATATATATATATAACGCCAGGTGTGCGTGGACCGTGCAGCACAGTCACAGTGAAAGCTAGAATAGTGGCCTTTCTGAGCCTTTTTAATCTGTCTCTGCTTATTCCTAATCTTTCTCTCTCTGTATAAATATAGTTATTTCCTGGTCTTCCTATTTCTTTCTTCCCTCTCTACTTATTGCTTTCTCTGTATTCCATTTTCTGTTTCCCCTTTTTCTTTCTCTTTTGCGTTCTCTCTATCTTTCTATGCTAAGCTTTACTCTATCCCTCTCTCCACTTCCCTTTCCCACGTACTCGAGGCGGCGCTATGTTCTGATAGTGTGTCTCGATAGCCGTGTGGTTAACACACTCGCCTTCGGACCACGGGTACGCGTTAGAATCTCGCCCCGCGAGCCCGAGAAGCGACCCTAAATTTTTGATATTTCCTTTTATCTGCACTCATCGCGCTGATAACAGTGATTTCATGCCGCGCCATAAAAATAGGTGCACTTGTTCTGAGAGTGAAGCATGAGATGAAGAGGACGTTGAAGTAGAGAACGAAGAGAGCGTGTGGCCATTCATGATGATCGATTCCTGTTCAAGGCTCATGGACCGCCTCAAAGAGCTCGTCTGTTAATAAAATTAGGTGGACGAATTGGTATCGACTGAGCGAGGAAATGCATCACTCAGTCAGACGAAGTGAATGCACGGAATGACCAGAGCAGTGACTGGTTGTCTCAGTATGCGTGTGTTGTGCATTGCATTGAAGTCACTGAAGGAGCCGTGCACCAGCATGGCGGGTCGTGATGTCTTGCCCCATTAATGTCATCGAAGCGTCACATGCAGGTTCTTTCGTTATTCACGCTGGGAGGTGGTCATCCCACGTCGTTGTCACACTTGAGCAGTTCAGCCACTGAGTATACGTTCAGAAGCTGCTACCATGACTAATTGATATGTGTGATTTAACGTCTCAAAACCACAATATGATTATGAGAGACGCCGTAGTGGAGGGCTCCGGAAATTTCGGCCACCTGAGGTTTTTTAGCGTGCAGCCAAATCTGAGCACACGGTCCTACAGCATTTTCACCTCCATCGAAAGCGCAGCCGCCGCAGCCGGGATTCGATCCCGCGACCTGCGGGTCAGCAGCCGAGTACCTTAGCCACCAGACCACCGTGGCGGGGCAAGCTGCGTCCATGACATGAGCACACAGACTTCATTAAAATGTAATGTTCTTGTGAACGTCGTCAGTCCATGTAGTGAGAACGCGACGATGTTTCCGTTGTACGAGATAACGGATGAAATGAGAGCGTCGTATGTTTGCTAAACCTTTGCCGGGCTTTACCACCGCGATAGCTATGTTGATAACGACGATGAAAAAATGCAGTTCACCCTTGCCATAATTATTGCGATATTTATTTGTTTTGCCGTAGTTACGCATGTGAGACGCCTTGACTTATCTCTCGGCGAAAGTGAAACGTTCCGTGCTTCCTAAAACGAACGCGCAGAAACTTACCGTAGCTTTTGTGTTTTTTCTTTTATTCTCTCATTCATACTGAAAGCGCAAAAATATGACACTATGACTAAGGCCAACGTAAAGAACTACCGGCGATGCTGACGTGCATACGCAGAACACAAATGGATTGAGTAGAAAGATGGCCTTGGAAGTGAATCAGGACGCCATTGGTTAATTTCGCCTGCCTCTACATGGCTGCATGTTTTTTTTCTTTTTATACGGGAAGAGTCTTATGGTCGAGCTCAATATGGTGTGCGCCGTGACTACCCTTACATCGCACGCCCCTCCCCCTCTCTCGTCTCGCAAAGCCGACGGAGGCAGGTATGCTGGCCACCCCGTATATAGAGGCATTGGATCTTGGGCTCCAAGGTAGTGCCGGTGGGAGATTTCCTCTATGCGTTGTTGAACAATGAAAATTCGGAGAGTGCCTCTTAACTAAAAGGGGACTGTGGGACTCTGTGTCCAATCGGAGTCTTCTGTCTCTCGTTGCGCATTAGCAGAGATCGGCATGTTCCAGTAGGAAACACCGGCCCATCACTGCGTGCTTTGCAGCTCCCCAGTTTACTCTTCAGCGCAACGCCACCGCCAATGTAAGCGTTAGCGCCCGCCATTTCGCATCTACACATGGTTTACTCTTGCGGGAGTTTTTTTTTCAACCTAACAATTAGTTTGACGACAGCTCAAACTGATTCGCCCGAAAGAGGCATAACAGTGGTACTCGGGCACAATCTTTAGAACACTGATTTAGGCGACCAGCAAGATCATTCCAAGCTATCTCTGCTCACGAAACTACCATTAAGATGCTATTCATAGTCGTTAGAGAGCCATACCGGTTATAAAGCGGCTAATATTTTAATAAAGACTGATACCTGTATCTTCGATAAAGATTTGCCAGAACGTTAAAGTTTCGACCTAAAACCCGAAACAAAGCGCTACGCTAGGGAAGAGTGACCGCCTTAAACATTGCAAGCAAGCGCTGAGCGTGGCTTCGATCGCACAGAAGGGTCGTTGTTGCAACAGAACATTCAACGTGAAATGCGCAAGGAACACGTTTGCACTCTGAACAGAAAGGTGCCCGTCTGTTTGAGACAGACATACAGGTATTAGTTTGAGAATAAGCACTGTATACACCGAAAAAAAAAATAACTCGCGAAGCAATAAATTCTAACCATTCAAACAATTTCGATAGCTGGATAGGAGCAGTCATTAACGTACTACCAGCATTCTCTACGCCTGCATTTAATAAGGCAATTTCAACCAGGAACGTTTTCACGAAACTATATTCATTTGTGGCCTTAGAATGATATGGTGGCAAGTTTGGCAGATGTTTGGGATTATAGGTTTGCTAGTCGCATGAACAAAATCACTTATGCAAAAATATATGAAAAAACGTGGCTGATCCCCCTATATAAGCATCGCTATAACACGAAAGTGAAACATTTCTTTAAAGCGGTAGTTGTGCGTTTATTGTGCTTTGTTCCAGCAACAAACGCGCAAAGTCACGTTAGGAAGGGCAAGCAGCTCGGAACTTGCAGCGCGCACCTGAAGCAGAGAGCACGCATTGAATTAGCACGCAGAGGACGAGCGCGGGCTAACAACTGTCACAATCCTTCCTGCGTCGTGTGGCAGTCCTTTCGTTAATGCGGCCGTTGCCGCTTGAGAAGCGACCTTCGTCTTCACCCGAATTCTGATAAGCGCGCGCGCGCGCAGGAGAGACCACGCTCCGTGGGGGCGGCGACCTTAAGAGCACGTCGAACAGGCTGGCAAACATACTCCAAGCTAGCCCTGTACTATTATTGATGATTATGATGATGATATGTGGGGTTTAACGCCCCAAAACCACCATATGATTATGAGATACGCCGTAGTGGAGGGCTCCGGAAATTTTGACCACCTGGGGTTCTTTAACGTGCACCCAAATCTGAGCACACGGGCCTACGACATTTCCGCCTCCATCGAAAATGCAGCCGCCGCAGCCGGCATTCGAGCCCGCGACCTGCGGGTCAGCAGCCGAGTACCTTAGCCACAAGATTACCGCGGCGGGGCCCCTGTGCAATTATTCTATATCACGGCAGATACCAAGTAACTAGAGGCAACACGCCCCCTTTGATTTCCCGAGCATGCATTTTTTTTTCTTTTGGTACTAAAAGCTTCAACAGGTGGATGGTCGATGCTGTACGCTATCTTAATTTATCTCTTCGCTTGCGATAACGAGCGCGGTGAGACAAGACCTCCGCTCCCGCATTAGTTTTATTTTACGCGGACATTTTAGGACGCCCACAGGGCTGCTGGAACAAAAGAACGTGTCGAAGGATGGCCGATTGATTACCTGCCGAATCGACACCTTCATACCTTCCATTCATATCGACCAACTCGTCTACGCGTTCAATTGGCATCATTGCTGCTTAGACTAGTGCAAAGAGATAGAAAAAAAAAAAAGAAGTGGCGTGTTTGCGCAGCCAAAGGTGAAGTGTAAAAAGCGAGAGACGAGGAGCGCAAGTCGGAGCGAATACCGTTTCGTCAAAAGCTGCTCTCGCAAGTTGCATGTCGTCAGAGATGCTATTCGTATCTGCGATTGGCACACCTGCTAGCGACGTGTTCGCGGCAGAGAAGCTTGAAATGCGTTGCGCGGTGTCAGCAAACAGTCACGTGTCTCGACACGCTTTTGCTTAAGTAGCTTCGTAGCAAACGTGCAGGCAGGGCCTCTGTTACGACTGGGGCGTTGTTTCCCTCGGGAACCTTGTACTATGCAGCTGTGGTGTAAAGCAAAGCGTCGTACTAGCGCAGATTAAATGGTTTATTAAATTTTCAGCGAAAATAAATGGGTAGAAGGATTTCGCGTCCGTTACGTAATTTCTTTCACCGTTCATCAGATAGCTAAACCCGCCCCGGTGGTCCAAAAGCTAAACCCCTCGGCTGCTGACCCCGCAGGTCGCGGGACCGAACCATCTCCGTGGCGGCCGCGATTTCGATGGAGGCGGAAATGCAAAGGCCCGCGTGCTTAGATTTCGGTGCACGTGAAAGAACCCTAGCTAGTCGAAATTTTCCGAGTCCTCCACTACGGCGCTTCTCAGTCCTTTGGTTGTTTTACGACGTTAAACCCCAACAGTTAATAGTTAGTCCACGATACAGTGCAAATGTGGGCAATTACTTGTACCGTCAACGGAACCTACGTTCACGTCCTAGGAAAAGGGATTAAAATCGCGCGGCGTGCAAATTTTACGGCCATTCCCGATGCGACGTTTGCTTTAAATAAAAAAACAACAACCGAAATAATGCTAACAGCATCTTCTCGCAGCTTCACTTACCATATCGTTGACGCTTCGCGCGTTCGCAGCCAGAGTGAGGGGTGTTTGGCAGCTGCGAACAACAAAGGAACAGGAACGACCTCAGCTCGCGCGGCTCTCAGCTGCTTGTCGAAGAGGGCGACCACGAGATAAAACGAAGACGACAGCAGCCAGCCGCGCACTTGTGTTCGGGTACGATGTGGGCGCGCAAAGAGCGAAGGCCAGCACTTGCCCGTCAACGCGGCGTTTCAGACAGGGTGCTAGCTACGCGAGGGGTTTCCCCGCTGCTGTCGCTTTTGTTGAGATGCTCTCTCCCACTGACACTAGCGCGTGCGCGCTGCTTGCCAGCTGCGATCGCTTGCGTAGTACAATCGGCGCAGCACTGTGCGCGCCACGCCTCTCACTTCGCGCGATCAGCCAGCCTAGCGTCTGTTTTACGAATAACGCGCAGCGATGAGCCTAAGCTGCCCTTTGTCTGGAGTGATTAGCTGCGCGGATAACTGATAATATAAAAGTCAGTCGATACTCTCCCTCTTCCCTCAGCCGCTTTCTTCCCTGAACTGGAAGAGAAGCCGTGCTATGTGAAACGTGTTCGCGTACTGCCGACTGCAGTGTTCTGCCGACGCCTTGCCTCCGCACCTCTTTTCTTGGTGTCGAAGTACTTTTTACGAGGCGAGCATGAAGCGCCACGGTTTAGGGACCTTCGCTGAGTAGGTTGACTTTTCCAATAGCTGAAGAGGGAAAGCTTCCGGTGAAAAAAAAAAGAAAAGCTCCCTCCGCGCGAATCATTGAAGAGAAAGTTTTTAGGACCTGTTCGGGTGCATTGACCTATTATCCGCCAGCGAATTCTCAACGAAGACTCCATGAACGCAGCCGCATTCTTCTCTGGAATGTTGTTGGTATGCGTGGCCCACCAAAATCACTGTTACGTCAGCTTTCCTAGACTTTTTTTCTACCAGTCCAGAAACGAGTTGATCCTTCTATTTCGTCGTGTAAGCGAAAAGTCATCATCAATGATATATGTTGGCGTTTTGTGTCCCAGTACTGCTATATGATTGTGAGTAACACCATAGTGGAGGGCTCCGGAAATTTCTACCCCCTAGAGTTCCTTATCGCGCTCCTATAAACTAGGTACACGAGCCTAAAGCATTTGGGCCCCATCAAAATACGGCCGCTATGGCTGGAATAAAATTCATTTGTAAGGGGCTACAACGAATTAAGAAAAAAAAAGCGGCAGCCGAGCCGGTCAGTCTCTCGCATGCCAAGCGAGACCGCATGAACGGAAGATAAGTAGTCGCTTACTGGTGCCGTATATGGCTAGATTTTCCGCATTGGAACTTTGTCAAAAACTTCTTTCTATATTTTCGGGTAAAGCATTCGAGAATTTGAATTATTGTATACAGTTGCTCTACGAGTAAACAAAGAAGAAAACCCCGAGCCGATTGAGAACTTACCATCTTGAACTGCTACGTGGAGATCCATGAGCATCAAAATATTTATTTATTATTATTTTTTATTTTATCGTCAACATACTGTTAATGCTTTTGCAGGCGTTTTACAGGAGTGGTACGTAGCAAAAATGGGGATGGCATTGTCCAATACCGTTCACATTCACTTCTTAATTTGGAATTGTACAAAGCAGCCTCGCTTTGTCGTAACGACGTGCAAACATTGCATCATTTTTTCTGCAAAATAAATATTTTAGGATTCAGCGCGCTTGAACTAAGCACACTTTCCCCCCTCGGCTTACCTATCATTTGGAGGATTGGGTGTATAACACCTGAGTGATTAAATATTTTTTGGGTTTGTCATGCAAAATTAAAAGGTGATCATGCATCTCACCGTAATGGAAAGGTTTCAGAGTAAAATAAAACTTACCAGAGGCATTTTTATTTTTACGAGCACATAAATTTATGTTTTTACCTTCCACCCCAACTGTAATGCTTCTGCCATAACCGGAAAGCGAGCTTGTGCCCTTGTATTTCTGCGACGCAAGACCACGTCGCCAAGCACACAAGTCGCGTGTGGGGCAGTGATTAGATTCGCCAACATTCTTATGAATCTGCTTTTGCCCATAACGCTTTGGAGGCGTAAAGTACGTTATCAAAGTAACAAGAACCCGCAGCATATAACCCTGGCATCTTCATCAACAACGAGTACTTTAGCTTGCAGAAACGAACAACTGGCATTCTCTTCTGATAATGATATGTGGGGTTTAACGTCCCAAAACCATCATACGATTATGAGAGACGCCGTAGTGGGGACGCTCCGGAAATATTGACCACATGCGGTTCCTTAACCTACACCCGGCCAAATCAGAGCACACAGGTCTACAGCATTTTCGCCTCCATCGGAAATGCAGGTGCCGCAGCAGGGATTCGATCCCGCGACCTGCGGGTTAGCAGCAGAGTACATTACCCACTAGACCACCGCGGCACCATTCTCTTTTTTTTATAATCTTAGATTATTGTGTTTAAGGATGTATATACCATATCAATGTATGCTTCCGAGATACCGCATATAGCAGATCTTGGTTCAATTCTAAGTTCGTTTGTCATCAATATCAGTTTTTTTCTTCTGCCGTTGCATCATCCACGCACGTGACAGTTAAATAATATCTGGTCGTTCTTTTAGTACCGAATGCCAAAAAAATCAAGGTTGCAGTGACTGAAGGATAATGTTATCGGTGTAACTATAAGTGACACTTCGTTGTCTGGGCATTATCACAGTCAGCTGACAGGCACCACGTGAGAGCTGCAGGGATGAGATACGTGTCGTCATCGCACTGTATTGTTCTGTGTACCACGCCGCTTGTCGAGCAGTGGTGAATATGGTCGTGATAAGCAGGCCAGCGACGGTTGCCGCGGGAATTACCTGCGCTATAAACCAGATAGTGCGCTATTGCGGCGTGCGGAAAAGCGAGTACGGCTACGGCTTTATCTCGTGAAAGACCTGTGCCGGAATCGGCACATTGTTAGAGCAGTGGAGGAACGGGTTCATTTTGCTCAATTTATGAATTATTATGTGCTAATAGGATTGTCTGGAGCAGACGTGAGGGAACGGACAGCAGTCAGAAGCGTTCAGAGCAGTAACCACGAGTTAATCCATGGCACTGGCGGAACATCTGAGTCACCAGTCGCTTTTCGGAGGTTGGGGATATAGATCCTGCCGACGGAGTGGGTGGTCTTTTGTCAGCTGATTGATTGATTTATGGGGTTTAACGTCCCAAAACCACCATTTGATTATGAGAGACGCCGTAGTGGAGGGCTCCGGAAATTTTGACCACCTGGGGTTCTTTAACGTGCACCCAAATCTGAGTACACGGGCCTACAACATTTCCGCCTCCATCGGAAATGCAGCCGCCGCAGCCGGGAATCGAACCCGCGACCTGCGGGTTAGCAGCCGAGTACCTTAGCCACTAGACCACCGCGGCGGGGCGGTCTTTTGTCAGCTTCAGGTAATTTCAATATACATCGCAATTAGAACACAACAGTTGAAAGACAACAATAAATACTGTCTATGATTTTCTTGATATGGTTGTCTGGTCAACTCATTTGAAGGCGTTTTCTTGAATACACATAAAAAAAAGTTATCTTGTACACTGTGCCTCGGTAGCAATGTAGGCAACCACCGAGATCGAAACATGGAAGCACCTGCATGGGTAGGAATGGCGTGAGTGCCGAAATATGGGTCGCAAACGTGCACTGCTTCCACAAGTTGTGAGCTGCAGGGGATAAAAATTCGGCAGATCCCACGTACTTGGGAATCGAGGATATGCGAAGCAGGCGGAGGGCAGGTGACCGTGTTGCAATGTTTTGATTGAGCGACACGTCATGAAATGACGCTAAATGTATGTAAAAATGTAGCACGCGCCGACAAATGTTGAGTTGCAGATGTTTCTTTAACCAGTTGTTTGCACTTGCACAACGATGCCAACTGGAACATGCGTATTAGCAACACCAGAAGCTGATATGAAGCGCTGATGCTCGCGAGGATGCTGGTCCTGGACACTGCTACATAAATCAACTTCAGCGCATGGCAACTAACCACATTTGACGTTAACCAGTCGTGTCGGCTGTATGAAAGGAGCACGTATGTAATGTTTATAAACTGGGGTAGGCAGCACTGCAACCACTATTGACGTTTCACGAATATTTTGAGCTATCAAATATTGATTCCGCTCTCCAGAAGTGACGCTGAACGGAAACTCCGCATGCTTGCTCGCAAGCGCACCACGTCGCATGGATTATTTGATATGTGGGGTTTAACGTCCCAAAACCACCATACGATTATGAGAGACGCCGTACTGGAGAGCTCCGGAAATTTAGACCACCTGGGGTTCTTTAACGTGCACCCCAATCTGAGCACACGGGCCTACGTCATTTCCGCCTCCATCAGAAATGCAGCCGCTACAGCCGGGATTTGAGCCCGCGACCTGTGGGTCAGCAGCCAAGTACCTTAGCCACTAGACCACCGCAGCGGGGCCACGTCGCATGGAGCGAGTCTCATTTCACCCATGCACGATTATGTACCTGAGACCCAACTCTCAGTCTTCGAATTCCTCCGCAGTTACGCCGACGAGACGCTACGCTGTGCAGATTATGGTTGGGCGTCACATTTACCAATGCGTACGCGTTCCGCATAGAAATGGCTGACACTGCTGCATACGACCATTGCGGTAGGGACGAAACAACTTGGCACATTCTGTGTGAATGCCCACAATGCTGCTCGCAGAGACAGTCACTCTGCAATGCACTAGATGAACTGGACAACCAGACTCTTTCGGAAGAAAGAATCCTGCGCTACCGACAGGAATTTATGTCGCAGAAGAAGGTTGTAAAGGCACTCCTGCGCTTCTTCCGTTCAACCGGCCTGTCCAAACGACTGTGATCGGAACTCCCTGAATGTGTGCGCATGTGTTTTTTTTTTCTAATTCATTTTTATCTCTCTATCTCTATCCTCTTTCTGACCATTTCCCCCAACCCTGTACAGGCTAGCAAACCAGTTTTTTCTAGATTAACCTCCCTGTCTCTTCCTTTTATTTCCTCTCTCTCTCTTGGCGTCTATTTGAAAAGTAGTTCCGAGTCCTGGCGTAGCTGCGTGGTTAAATGCTTCATTGCCACGAAGAATGCTTGGGTTTGCTTCCAGCTGGGACCCTGACATTTATTCTTTGCATCCGTTGGGTCGACGTTACTAATGCCGGGCATTGTTTCTTAACGATCGTGCGTTAAAAGTGTCCAACTGTGTTCTTGTCCTTCCTGAATAGATACTGTGTCAATCACCTGCGGCACATACCCGCCGGTGGGTATGTGCAATTGTCTGGCGGGAAGTGTTTGACGACGTACGCGATGGGATTGTCACATTGTTCATGTCTTCACCAGTGCGTCATATTCTTCAAACCATCTTACCCTCCCATGCTAATTTTAGTTCACGACAAGTTAGGGGGGGGGGGGTACCACGAGAGCACCCAGACGTAAGCGGCTAGATAGATAGATAGATAGATAGATAGATAGATAGATAGATAGATAGATAGATAGATAGATACGCTCTAAGTCGCTGAACTTCGCTAAGAAATGCTTCGCATTTAAAGCAATCGCGATAAAAGAACAGAATCAAGTGAAAAAAACAAAAAAAGGAATGAATATTCATTTTAAGATGTGAAGTAGTTATTGTTCTTGGTGACGTTATTGTATATTCGGCTGCGTGAACACTGTACATGACGCTAATCAGGAACTTATTTTGAGGCGTCCACTTATTTAGCTACAACGCTCTTATTTTATCATAGATTAGCATCATCATCATCAGCAGCCTAGCTACGCCCACTGCAGGGCAAATGCCTCTCCCATATGTTTCGCCAACCAATTCTGTTCTGTATTTTCTGCTTCTTAATTTCATCCGCCCGAGATATCACCAGCTCCGGACTCGAGTAACAGTTATGGGCAGTCTATAAACGGACCCGCGACGCAGAAGAAAGACTTGGTCTTTCTGTTTCGACGTGGGAGTGGTCCGCAACGTGCAAAAAAAAAAGCGCTTTACAAGGGACCTAATAAAGTCCGTCCGTCCGTCCGTCCGTCCATCCATCCATCCATCCGTCCGTCCGTCCGTCCGTCCGTCCGTCCGTCCGTCCATCCATCCATCCATCCATCCATCCATCCATCCATCCATCCATCCATCCATCCATCCATCCATCCATCCATCCATCCATCCATCCATCCATCTATCCATCCATCCATCTACCCATCCGTCCGTCCATCCATCCATCCATCCCACGCATTTGCCTCCTCTTGGAATTCAGTCAGTTACCCTTAATGACCAGCGGTTATCCTGCCTACATGCGACGTGCCAGGCCCATGTGATATTCATAAGTTTCTGTTACACAACAGGAGTGTTACCGCCTGTTGGCGTCGGGGAGAAAGGTCGTCACCTTTTGTGCAGTACGCAGCAGCTGCAGTTGAGTGTGCTGGTCGGGAAATGCGCAACGTACAAATCTGTAACAATGAGTTATTCTTGTTACGTTGCAGTCTCTGTCTTTCCATTTTGTGACGTGTGGTCAGTTCTCCGGATAGCAGAGATGGCCATTAGTACACTTCGAGTATTCATGGCATGTTTTCTAAGCTTGCTGACTGTCCGTCGCGGTGGTGTATCGGTTAGAATGCTCGGCTGCTGACCCATAGGCCGCGGATTCGATTTCAGACACGGCGATCGCATTTAGATGCAGGCGAAGTGCCAGAGGCCTGCGTATTCCGTGATGTGGGTACACGTTAAAGAACACCAGATGGCAGGAGCGTAGCCAAGGGGCGGCACACCGGGCACATGCCCCCCCCCCCCCCCTAATTTTTTTCGCAATAGCATAGAGAGCGATTTTTAGGGGGTGCACCTTCCGAAATCAAAATGGTGCCCCCCACCCCCCTCCGAAAAAAATTTCTGGCTACGCATTTGCCAGATGGTCGAAATTTTCGAGCCCTACAAAATGGCGTCTCTCATAATAATATTGTGGTTGTGGGACGTTAAACCGGAGACATTATTAAGCTTGCGGACTACCGATTACTCAAGGAGCCCATCAAAAAACCATGAATAACTAAGTACGGCGAACATATAAGAAGCAACCACCAGCTTTACACGTGTTCTAACGTGTTTATTTAAGCGCTTTTTTTTCTTTTAGCCACTACATGAAAGTCCAGATGGCCAGTTATCGATGGGGTCTACGGGTGCGTTTCCACGATATAAGAGGTCGTTGCCTCTTTCAACATTGGGGCTAGGCACCGCTTCAAGACTGGAATAATTAATGTCCCAGACAAAAGAACGAAAGAGAGAGAGAGAGAGTGCGTAAAGACGACAAGGACTCTGAGCCGCGTTCGGTTATAGCAATCGCCTGGCGAAAGAAAGCGCGTGAGCACTGCCGGCGTCCCCAGCTGATGGATTGTACTTGGCCTGTCAACAGAGCCCGAAGTGCGGGCCAATAGATAACGAGGCCCGCTCATGAAGAGTTCCCGTGATCGACTCTTAGCGTATATCCAGTGTCCACGGTGGGCGATGCACCGTCTCCAAATTTAAGCCTATATAGTTATTAGCGGAAAACTATAGCCTTAAGCAGAGATGGCGACCATAATCCAAAGTACTAAGATCGAACTACTTATAATTAGCTGTATGTGAGGCAGATAGGGTACTTTTGCATTTTTCTTATACCTCTAAGACAAAGAACCATGTGATGGTTGCTTAGATTAGGTTAGTAAGAAAATGAATGGCTGCTGCAGGTTACTGATAAGTACTGCAAGCCTCTAAGATCGGTTTAATTTAGTGTCATGTGCAAAAATGTAGGAACAGTCGATGTAGCTTTTAGTATTGCAAGCTATGAGCCAGTTGCAAGTATGAGCCATATATATATATATGTGTGTGTGTGTGTGTGTGTGTGTGTGTGTGTGTGTGTGTGTGTGTGTGTGTGTGTGTTGAACACGCTTTCTTTCAAGTATTGATGCTCTTCACTGAATCATTGTCGTTAGCAACAACAATTCCGTTGATTTCTTTTTCATTTTTTTTCATCGCTAGTAGATATACCAAAATGACAGAGCTGTCCCGACCTGGTGTATGGGAACGCTTCTCCACGCTGATAATGGAGGCGCATCTGCGCTGCGGTTCTCGTGATGCGCTTGGACAACAGCTATAAGCCATCGATAGATAGACTGAGGCCTCTCCTCTAGGGGCATCCCCCCTCCTCCCCCCTTCCCTAGTCACAGGGCTTCTCGCATGGAGGGCTCCGCGAGGACAAAGATCGCGCTGGGTCACCGCGACGCAGCTCCGAGCACATGATGATGCTGCACAGCAAGTCGATGATAAGCAGGGCGAAAAGCAGCAGAACGTTACTCTGTGCGCATGTTCTTACGAAATTACACGTATTTCTTCCTTTTGTTTGTTCTTACGAAACGAGTGTTCGTGTTTGACCTGTCAATATTATGATGTTGATCGGCTCAACCGGATCGCTCAGGAAATAATCAGACGAACTACGCACCCCCGGTCACAGTTGTTCTCTTTTTTTGGAAGTGCCTCTCTTTAGGCCTCGCAGATGCGTAGTTACAGACGCACATATCATGCTTCGCTAAGGCATAGGCGTGCATGTCGTTTCTGACTATAGACTAAAGACTATATAGGACTAGAGAGGTGTCGCGATTCGTTTTTCTCTTCGTGCCTTTTGTTCGCGCTAACCATAATTACTACAATTATATCAGAATTCAAACTACTAATTAAGTCCTCTATATACTTCATTTGGATTTATTATCCATTGGCTTCACCTGGCTTTGAGACGGTATTGACTCCGGACACGAGCTATAAAAAAAACAGCTGATTCACACAGGACATCTAACATACTGTCACAGTCACCATAAAACAATGAGGACGACAATGCTATGTCCCGCTAGCCCGCGCGTGAAAAGAGCACAATGAAGGTAAGCGTGGTGGCTCTTAGCGTACAAAAGACGGTCACGGTCGTTGCCTTACTCGTATCGCGACGTTATGTTGCCTTGCCCGAAAGTAAAGATTGCACCACTTTCTGACATGGATGTTGGTGACCACGCATCATGGAAATATGCATAGGTAGTGGCGGTGCTGATCTTGCAGCTCTATTGTGTCCACAACGAATCTGCCTTCGGAGTTGTGCAGGGAGAAGCAAGCGGGAAATGCAAGATTAGTTATTTTCATGCTTATCTTGAACTTCATTTCGTATCTACACGAGGTACAGACAGATGCACGGTCGGAAAATTCGGCAGATCCCACGTACCTGGGAATCGACGTTATGCGAAGCATGCGGAGAGAAGGTGACCAATTTGCATTTTATTATTGAGCGACAAGCCATGAAGTGACGATAAATGTATGTACAAATGTTGCACGCACAGACATATGTGGAAGAGTTGTAGATGTTTGTATAACCAGTTGTTTATGTTTATATAACCCGTGGGTATGTGCCACTGTCCGGCGGGAAGTGTTTGACAACGTACGCGATGGTATTGTCACATTGTTCATGTGTGACTAATGCGTCATATTCGTCAAACAATCTTACCCTCTCTTGCTAATCTTGGTTCACGCAAAGTTAAGGCGGTGACCACGAGAGCACCCAAACGTAAGCGGCTGAGATAGATAGATAGATAGATAGATAGAGATACGCTCAACGTCACCGAAGTTCACTAAAAATGCTTCACATTTAAAATCCACATGTCGCATTGACTAAAATTGGTTTCCTTCGGCTGCAGTTGCTTTTGTGAATTCTGCGTACACGCGTTTCGGTTCAGTCAGTCAGTCAATGAACTTTATTTACAAATTGTCCTGAGGAGCTGATTCCCCTCAAGAGGGAGGGTCGGCTGCGGGCCGCACCCACGTGGGGACAGGAAGAGCGAGCCCCTCCGCCAAATTGCGGGCCCTCTGGACAGCCCGGATTTGGACCTCTCGGTCCGAGCTGGTAATTGCCGTCCTCCAGGCAGCTTCTGTGCTGAGAGGCTCGCCATCGCGCAGCGCCGCGCATTGCCAGAGCATGTGGGGTAACGTGCAACGTCTCTCTTCGCAATGAGGGCATTGCGGCTTTATGCTGTCGATAAACTTGCTGTACACTAAAGGCGACGGGTAAGTACCCGTTTGCAGCATTCTTAAAGTGACTGACTGGGCCCTAGAGAGTTGCGGGTGCGGGAGCGGAAAGCTACGCCTGGCCAATTGATAATTTTAGCAAATTTCGTTAAAGGTGAGGAGCGCATCAAGCTGCCGGATGCCATCCCCAAAATTAGATGCCGATTGCCCGTCACGGTGGGACAGTTCGCGTGCTCGGGCATGGGCAAGCTCATTGGCATTGGGGATAACAGGGTGGACATCCTTGCCCATGCGGGCAGGAAACCAGGTGATGTGGCCGTCGATTTCCGTGCAATGTGGTCTTTTGGTAAGAAGATGGGCCGCCTGCTCACAGACTGACCCGGTCATGAACGCTCGTGCAGCAGCTCGAGAATCAGTGAAAATGCGCGTACGCATGGGAATCGCCACGGCCATTGCTATAGCAGCCTGCTCTGCCATAGCCGGCGTGGTATCTCGAAGAGATGCTGCTGTGAGGATTTTACCGCGAAGGTCAGTGACCACAGCCACGAAATTAGATGTGCCGGGATACTGTGCTGCGTCAACGAACGCCACAAGCTCAGGGGTGGCAGCGGCGGAACTGAGGAGCGACCTAGCCCTAGCGGCCCGGCGGCCGACATTGTAGAGAGGGTGAACATTTCTAGGAATTTGTGAGACCGTAATCTGCTCCCTCAATTTTGGTGGAAGCTGTATCTTTTTGTCTGCTACCATAGTTGGTTCGCAGCCCAGAAACTCCAGGATGCGTCTCCCAGCTTTGGAAAAGGACAGTCGTGCAGCTTGTGCTGTTTGTTGCGCTTCTGCAATCTCACTAAATGTATTATGCATACCAAGAGCCTTGAGCTTTTCCTCATTTGTGTTGTTTGGAAGGCCCAAGACCATCTTATTGCACTTTCGAATAATCGCATCCAGTTTCCCTTGTTCTTTCCTTTCCCACCTATGCGCTGCGGCAATGTAATTAATGTGACTCATAAGAAAGGCATGGAAAAGCCTCATGAGGTTGGCCTCACAAAGCCCTCCACGCCTGTTAGACACCCTAAGTATAAGCTTGACCATGCTCTCCGCCTTTGCCGCAATACGAGTCAGAGTATGAGAGTTACTTCCGTGCACCTCCAGGAACATGCCTAATATCCGAATTTTTTCGACACGGGGGATGGCCTGCCCTGACCGTGTGTGAATTTCGATCCTGATCTCTTCCGGCGGAAATGGAATAGTGGTGAACTTGCGTTTCTCCGGCTGTGTGTACAGGAGGAGCTCCGACTTGGCGGTCGACAAGTGCAGCCCCGTGCTATCCAAAAACTCCTCCGTGCACCTGAGGGCCTGCTGGAGGGACTCCTCAACGTCTCCGTCCCTACCCCCAGTGCACCATATAGTAATATCGTCCGCATACAGCGCATGTCCGATGCGGTCGATACGAGAGAGTTCGAGCGAGAGTTTCCTCATCGCGATATTAAAAATTAGCGGCGAAATGACCGATCCTTGAGGGGTTCCCCTAGGTCCAAGGTGAAATTCCTTGGAGCAGAGGTCCCCGAGCCGAATGGTGGCAACGCGATCCCTGAGAAAAGAGCGGACGAACCCGTAAAAGCGGG
Source organism: Rhipicephalus annulatus (assembly GCA_013436015.1). Taxonomy (NCBI): domain Eukaryota; kingdom Metazoa; phylum Arthropoda; class Arachnida; order Ixodida; family Ixodidae; genus Rhipicephalus; species Rhipicephalus annulatus. The sequence continues at coordinate 957,809 of WOVY01001162.1, read as the reverse complement.
CCCCCAATCCCAACTCAGAGATCGAATCCAGTATGTGAGGATGTGAGATATTATCGAAAGCTTTCTCCAGATCGAGTGCAAGAATCCCTCGGACATCTCTGGTGTCTATGTCGAGAATTTGATGTTTAATCATTTTCATAACGTCCTGCGTAGAGAGCGCGGGACGAAAGCCAATGAGATTGAAAGGGAAGAGCTCGTTTTGTTCAATGTGATGGGAGATTCGGTTAAGGATTGCATGTTCCGCGACCTTACCCACGCAAGACGTGAGCGAGATCGGTCGGAGCGTGCCGAGCCCGAGAGGTTTACCAGGCTTGGGAATGAGGACGACAGAGGCCGTTCGCCACTCCTTCGGCACCTGCCCCGACTCCCAAACCCGGTTGACCTCGTCAGTTAGTAGCTCAATGGATCTATCGTCCAGATTTTTAAGTAGCCTGTTAGTGATACCATCCGGCCCGGGAGCCGATTTTCCATTGAGATCAAAAAGGACCGCCCTGATCTCTGCCGTGTTGAAGGGGGAGTCCAGCTCCGCATCCTCCAGACCAGAGAAACCCGGTAGTCTGCATCCGTGGTAGCCCCCAGGGGGAGGTACCTATCCGCCAGCTGTTGTAAGATTTGATCATTGGAGAGCCCAGCAGACCTCTCCTTGTGAATGAGCCGATCAACAGTTTGTTTCTGATTAGCTTTAGTTTGCTTATCTCCCAGGAGGTGCTTGAGAATGTTCCATTTCGCCCCTGACCGCATCTGCCCATCGACAGCGTTACAGACCTCATCCCATTGTTGTCTGGCCAGGGTTTGGCTGTACGATTCAATCTCCTGTTTGAGCAGAGCAATTTTTTTTCTGAGCCGCCTGTTGAGTCGCTGCGTACGCCATCTGTTAAGTAAGGAGTTTTTGGATTCAAGGAGCCTCGCTAGGCGGCTGTCCATGCGTTCCGTTTTAAGATCCGTCTCCACCACCTTAGTGGCAGCTTTAATATTTGCCTTAAGACGCTAAAGTAGCTGGCCAAGGTCATCGTACTCTTTTTCATCGCTTTGTCTGAGTTCCCGAAAGGCATCCCAATCAACAATTTTGAAAACCCGCGGCGGCGGTGCTTTAACATCGAGGGAGATAGACGCGATGAAATGGTCGCTCCCCAAGTTCTCATGCAAGTTCTGCCAGAAAGGGCACTCGACGTTCCTGACAAAAGCCAGGTCCGGCGGGGTGTCCCTTGCTACAGAATTGCCGAGACGTGTGGGAAAGTTGTGATCAGTAACTAGTAACATATTAAGATTGGTAGTATGCTGCAGAAGCGCCCGCCCCTTAGCCGTATTATTGATATAGCCCCATGTCTGATGTTGCGCATTGAAGTCGCCAGCAACTGTCAACAGAGCCGAGCCCGCGATTTTGGAGGCTTTGAAGAGAAGCGCAATAAAGTCTCCCGAGTATCAGATGGTGAGCTATAAACGTTGAGAATGAATAGGTGCTCCTTAAGCCGAGAGTTTGGGATTAACTCAATGAGTATGTGTTCCACCTTTAGGTCTGGACGTACATCGCGAACCTCAAAGGAGAACTCTTTGGATATGAGGGTGGCGACCCCGCATTTTCCTTCCCCCCAGCAGGCCACGGAGCGATAACCCCGGAGGGCCACCTCTCCTTTAAGGGTCTCCTGGAGGAGTATTACGGCTGGCTTATTCTCCTGTGAGCTGACGAACTGCTGCAAGACTGCCTTCTTCCTGTGGAAGCTCGCGCAATTCCATTGCCAAATGACAAATGTTTTATTTAGCTTCGCCATGATTGCTACTTAGGTTTTGCTCCACCACCACCACCCTTGCAGAAAGGGACTGGATGACAGAGCTGACACCAGCGATGGCCTCCTTAATTTCATGGACCACCCCCATAATTTCCTGTTTAAAGACACTGAACTCCTTCTCGATATCTACCGGAGGGTCAGCGGCTTTTCGCTTACCGCCTCTAGGTTGTGCCTCGGCCTGCTGAACTTTCACCGCCCCTTCCGGCGTGCGTTCGCGCTGCCTAAGCTCCTCAACTAATGCTTTAATCTCCTGAAGCTCACTCCTCAGAGTTGCATTCTCACGCTCTAGCTGCTGTATTCTAGCCGTAGCTTGCTCTGGCAACTGGCGCTGCACGATAGTGCGAGACTCACGTTTTGGGCCCACTCGTTCAGCCCAGGTAGGTTCCTGCTGAATCCGGGCACAGGAGGCAGACCTATCCCTCGAGCGAGAGCGGTGACCCACACTCCGCCCAGGGTTATCAAGGCCACCCCCCTGGTCGAACCCAAGCCCGGGAGCTTGCTGTGGCACGAACTCCGCGCGCTGCTTGTTTGGTTTTCTCCGTCGTCGCCTTCTACGCCGAACGATGTAGGGAACCTGGTACCTGCTTTTGCAGGCCCGATCCGCCGTCGGATGCGCTCCTCCACAGATGGAGCACTTCGGCTGGCACGTATGATTCTCAGGGGGCGATGAGACCCCACAGTCCGTGCAGGTGATGACTGTAGGAGTGAGACAAACGTCCGAGCGATGTCCCAGCTTTCCGCAGGTTCGACAGGCGTCGATTTGTCGTCGGTAGAGCGTGCACCGGATCAGTTTCGTCCCACACATGACGTAGTTTGGAACTTTCATACCGTCAAACAGGACGATCACCGTGGGCGTTTTCTTGATGCGCCGTACTCCAAGAACCTTCGGATTTCTTGCGTGCACGAAGAGCTCACCAAGCCGGGCATCAGAGAGCTCAGGGTCGATACCGCGAACAACTCCTCTGCACGTATCCCCGGGTGGCGTCACGTAAGTAGAGACTTCATGGAGCGTTTCTCCCACTCGAATTTGCTTCACTTTAGCGTAGGCTTCTGCGTTCCTAGCATGTGGCGTGCTGATCACAAAAATGTTCTGCATTTCATTGGCACAAACAATATCTTCCTCAGCCTGTGGCGGGCCGAGACAAGCAGCCATCACCAAAGCTTGGGTAACCTTGAATCCACTGACCTTGCGCACATCCATGCCTCCCTTGGGACGTACGACAACCCGGTAGTGATCTTTAGGCAATCGCGGCAGGCGCGACGCGGCGATGAGCTTGTTTATCGGCCCCTTCGGGTGCGCTGGACGGGCGGCACGATGACCGGCACTGGGGCCAGGGCTGTCGCCGGGCGTAAAATCCTGACGCTGCTTCTTCCGAGAGTGGGCAACAATCCATCCGGAGGCTTCATCCTCCTGTCTGGAGATTTCTTCGCCGAGGACCATCTCCTCGAGCGGCATCCTCGAAGCGTCTCGCTCGGCAGGCCGAGCTGAGCGCCAACGTGGCACAGGGTGAAACACCCAAATAAAAGTTCGAAAGCTTGACCTACCCGCAAAAGTCGGGTATCCACTCGATCCCTGAAAGAAACTGGATCAGATGAGTCGAAAAACCGAGGTCGATTGGCGAATTTGCGGTCAAAAACATTTAAAAAAGCAGGAGCCGATGCGAGCGCGTCCGGCTCGCGTCTAGCAAGCGGCGTTCCCCCCCGCGTTTCGGTTGTGACGTCACGTGCACGACTTGCCTCGCAGCCATATGTGACTTGTAAATCTCAAGCTAATTGTAGGGTGAAGAATTCAAGTTAAAGAGACAAGGGCGCGCATACGTGGGCACAATACAGAAGAGACAGCAAGGGCTAACAAGCAACCGAGAAGGCGAACATTGGGGGAAAAGAGGGTAAACGCAAAACTTATGTACACGTGGTAAGATGCGATAGCTATCAATCGGGCACGCCTAGGGGTCCATGTGAGATATATCTGTTCAGATATTTGATTTCTTCACGCAAGTTAATTGATGGTTGGCTCACGTACACACCTTGTCCGTGTCTGGCCTCAGCCATTTGATGCGTTTCTTCATTAATGTCGTTCACTCATTGAAATTTGGCATGCACTTACACTATCGACAGTGCAAATATACATGAAGTGCACAGTCTGTGGTCAGTGATCTTTTGTGTTTCATTATTCTCTGGTTAACACAGCATCTGTCTATACGTAGAAGCTGCTGCAGCTAAACGGATTCTGATTCACTACACATTGTTATGTGATGGTTTAGCTCTTTGGGCTCTTCGTCGTCCTTTGTGATTATTTCCCCTCAAAATCTCAATCTAGTCACCATAGCGCTTATAATATTTGTTAACGTGCTTCTAGCTTCGTCGGAGAATCAGTAATATAGATCGCAGGTTCAATTCCAGCCACGACGGTCGCATTTCGATGAAGTCCAGGCGCTAGAGCTCCGTGCAATGTGCAATGTCAGTGCATGTTAAAGAGCACCAGACTATCGAAATTTCCGCAACGCTCTAGTACAGCGTGGTTTTGGGACGTCGAACACCAGATATTATATTCTTGGGATCAGTGCCCAGTTGATTTCCGCATGGTCCACCATCGGGCATGTAGCTTCCACAGCAGACAGGGCGTCGCCACTGGGCCAACTAGGCAGTCTAGCGAAAATAATAGGGCGAAAATTGTGGTCGCGTAACTACAGCGGGCTTTTTTTGGACGTTGGGGCGTATGGCCCACGTGCGAAAACCGGCACAATATTATACTGCACCGAAAGCTAGGAAATCTTGATAGATGCAAGTGGAATGATGAAATTCTTTTAAAGGAAGAAAAACAAAAAAGATAAAGAAAAGAGAGATTGTATGAACACTGATGCTTGTATTTGTATGAAGGGCTCTCCTGAACGCTGCTTTTTGAACACGGCACAGTAAAACAAACTTATTTGTCCACCTAACGTACTTCAAGATCGCTTCTGAACGGGTATGTTGAATGAAAAATTTTAAAGAGAACACGCGAAAACACCGACTTATCAAACTACCATTATTCTCTGAACATGATGATCTATCGCTTTCTACGTTCCGCGACGCGTACCCATTGTGGCTGCAGTCCACACGTGAATTGAGATGTCTGTCAGCGTGCGTCATCCCCTGTATGCGATACCACGTGCCACAAAGTGACCCTCGGGTATCGGTTAGGTTCACCATCGCCGCGGCTGTTGGTCTGTTGAAATGAGAAGAATTGCCGTGAAAGTTGTACGGCATGTATTTCGGATTCGTTGACGTACTTTCTTCTTGCCTGTCACTACGTAGAATTTAATGCTCCCTCTTTACAAAAATTCTTGCGTAGAAGCCCAATGAGAGATGACTCTGGTTGCTTAAAAAGACCCCCCCCCCCCCTCTATTTTGTGGACATGATGGTTCATTCCCGTTGAACCCACTTTTGCGCACATAATTGTTATAGAGGAATGACGGTAAATGCCGGTGAGCGCACTCAAAAGATGGGACTTCCTCCGTGTTTGAGGGATGTGAGTACGTATGATAAAGTGCGCCAGGGAGTGGAAGTGGGCGTGGGCATATATGAGTTAGCACCCAGATAAAAAACAAATCTGTGTTTGAGTGAGAAAGGCTAGCTGTTTATTGCGCCGAGCTGTGACATCGAATTGTGTCAAAGTTCCTTGAGTTGCTACCGTGAGATCTATTGCGACCATACATTAAAAATGTAACAGAAGGCAATCAGGAAACTCACTATAACACGTGTTCTTTCTTTGTAATCTCAACAAAGGTACTAAAATCGTGCATTCTATTCAGTCACACCTCAACAGACAGCGTATTGAAAACTTAGAAAGTCGGCAAAACAACAATAGCAAAAAATATCACAGTCATTATGAAAACCGTTTAAGAAAAAGGCGTTTAGCTAAGACAGAGCTTGTCCGTGAATATGGTGGTTACGTATCTTTCGAACTGCACCTAGTCAAAATTTTTAATGGTATTACTAAAAAAAACGCCATGTTTGCGTGGTACGCGCAGCGCAGTCATAGCGCAAGCTGGAAAATCTACCACTCTAGAGCCTTTATTTTAAACTCTCTCAAGACAACTAAAGTACACGAGTAGTGAAACAAGTGCCCCATTTCTCAGTGACAATGCACTGCATCGCCTTTAAGACAATAAAACAGTTCGATTGATTGGTTGATTGATTGATTGATTGATTGACTGACCTATTGACTGATTCATCGATGTAATTGTTGATTGATTAAATGACTGATTGGTTGATTGATTGACCGACGGACTGACCGATCAACCGATTGACTGATTGATTAATGTAATTGTTGAATGATTAAATGACTGATTGGTTGATCGATTGACCGACAAACTGACCGACCGACCGACCGACATACCGACCAACCGACTGAAGCGCAGTTACCCCCATAATCTTTAACGCAATAGCTGGCACACTATTCAGTGCAGCAAAACCTGCCGTGCACATTGTCCTTACATGCACATTGTCCTTACATTGACAACTACATTAGCAGGAAAGTGATTTTTTTAATGCATTAGCATTATGAGTGTTAAGGTATAAAGAGTTGTGTGCGTTTAAGACGATCGCATGTAGATGCAGATGATCTACAAGAGAGACTTAATCAGTTAAAAGTTAAACAGAATCAGGCATGAGTACATGAATTTATTTTAGCTCTGAGCAAAGTTCGGACAACAAGTAAACTAAGTTAGACAGGCAGTGAAGCAACTGAAACTATGAGTAGTTATGACCGGTAGTATGTACCGGAAGCATAATTAGGACTGGAACTGGGTATTCCAAAATCACATGATGGAACGGGAGGTGACGCCAATTAGGAGGGGTAAAATTGATTTGACGGGAATGGCGCTATAAAAGTGTTCACTGAATTTTAGCGCACTTATGTCGAATTTCAGTTCAAGTGCTTATGAACGTTTTGTTGTCGTTAAAGCTCCCTGCTGAAACGATAAGCCCTCGCCCCTCCCCATTTTTTTTTTTCGAAATGCTTTTCCGGCATTTTTACTACGTTCCTAACGACTTGTCATTGAATGTTGCCTTTGTATGCCAGGTGGCATCTCTCATCCTTTTAATACTTTACCTCAAATATTGAATAATCCGTAAAACAATGGTTAAGTTATTCTGCATTCAACGTGAATCGCAAGAAGTGCAATCCATAGTTTGCTGTCCTTGAGGCTGCATTGTGGCAACGTTGACAGAGTGACGTATCGATGATGCAACAGCCATTGTCTTCCCTGACGGCCTGGAAGAGTAGGCGGACCGTTCGTGTGCCCCAGTGGCCCACTTTCCCGTGTTGGAAGCGAAACTGGCTGGGAGCTGGAATATATCGCGATCTAAGCGCGAGCTCGTACATGACATACCACTGATGCAGAATTTTGCGTCGAAGCTTAGCTATATCGGCGTTAAGCGCTCACAGAAGGCAGGTCCGCGCGTGCTGAGGATCCATGGTACAGCAAAGGACACATTTTAGCTTGCTTATTTTTGTTCGTTGGCATAAACGCGTGCTTGAGAGGGCGTTCAGGCCTTGCGGCAAAGGTCGCCCGTGCTACTCATTAAGCCCTGAACTATGGCACCTGGCACTGTGTCTAATTGTTGAGCAAAATGCGCACGTGCTGGTGAAATCGTGTCGCGTCCTTAGATTGTACGAGAGTCGTTACCTGTTTCTCTCTCCCACATGTCATTGCGGAACAGAACTGTGGACAAATGAGGAACTGTAGTTATTTACAGTGACATAAAGAGGAACGAAGAAAGAAAAAGCTTGCGCTTCCGATTTGCCACCCTTCACTGGGGAAGAGAATAGGTGGATGAAATAACATGAAGAAGCGTTGAGACTAGAAAAAATTCGCGTCGGGATTTGCAAAACGGCCGCTGTCAACATGGTTACATGTTCACTCATAAAAAAACCCGGCTCCAGTGTTTTTCGGTCGCCCTAATAATGCCCGGTTACTCTACGATGTCATTTATGTCATGGAAGACTGAAAAAAATATTGATACTTGTCCCCTTGTGTCTATCAGGAAAAATAACGTAAAATGTAAAACCAGTAGAGAAAATTGTCTTACACAGACGAGATACAAAGACGAGATAGAGTGCGGGGCCGAACTTGGAAATCTTGCATGTGAAGGCGCTTAACATTAAGTGAGGTGACGTTTAGCAAAGCAAAAGGTGATGCTACATGCAGAAGTGTATTTCTAGAGCCTCCGAACGAACGACAAGTCGATTAGAATATCTATGGGTAATCCCCATACTAGAAGTGCTGGGTAACAATTGCTGTGATATACTGTGTGCAACAAACCGGTTGTTTCGCATTATCATTGGTGTCATTGTTCATAGCTCTCATTGAGCTAGTACGATGGGTTCCCCTCCCGTATTTTCAGAGCATGTTTCTGGCACAGGTCGGGGCTGACAACGGCGTATTTAAGTGACTCTACTGCTAGTTCTGGGTTACCCAAGCTTCCTTCGCCAGGTCCTTGCAAATATTCTAGTGCCATCTTCAAAATGTGCCAGATTTATAGCAGCACAAATCTTGACATATAAAGTGCAACTATTACTTGCATACCCCTGTGAGTGTTAATGCTTTTATCCCTGTCCCCGAACAGGTGATATTTCGATGTTAATTGTTTTCTAAGCATTTCGAAGAATGCGATGAAAGTTTCTTGTGTTCTGTACAGCAATCAGATTTACGATGTGACGTTATGTGTTCCCTATACTTAGAACATAAACCAGATTATCTTTATGAGAAACGTTCTAGTGTTCTTTTTGGCGGACAAATGTGTGAATGCGGTCGGGACGCTGCACGCTAAAAAATATTTGCCCTTTTCATTTCGGTTTTGCTGTTGTAAGTCTACACTACACAACGTAGCGTGATTCGACTGGCGTAGATAGATGGCTCCGGTCACATGGGCGTGCATAGTCAGGCATACGGGACGGCTATAACTTTACAGAGCTGTTGACATTGAGCGCATTCGACGGGAACCAGGCGATTGCCACCGCTTGGGTAAACGTGGACCGAAGTTCTTTCCAAGGAAGGACCTTGCTCCGCTTCCACTGGGAACAGATCGCTCTGCGGGATCACGGGGCGACTGCGATACGCGAGGGCACGTGAAGGCGCAATGCTCGCCCCCAAAAGCGATAGCTTCGGCCTTTTCTCGAAGCTTCATCAAGATGTGTTCACTTCTCTTCCGAGTAGAAGTTTTCGTAAAACCTGTTCTTCTCGCAACGCATAGCTTGCAAGAAATTAAACGTTGACTACACACTGATGCACGAGAAGTCCACGCAGCATCGACAATGAAGATAATTTAGCTCGTGCGTGCACGCGAACACAATAAAGAGCCATAATAAGCGGGCCATTGGATGGGCTTTCGAATGTAAAAGTGAAAGCTGAGAAAGTTCGCATGAAGGCACATTAGACAAGCAGTGCTAGTTAACTGTTGGTAGTAGTTAACTATAGTTCCAATTTGAGCTCGTTGGTGAGCTTTGGCGCTTTGGAAGTGTAATCGTGTTTGGGAGTGTAATGCTGTAATCACGCAACTTAGTACAGTTGATGGTAATTAGAGATCGTGTTTGTTCACTTCTTTCTCGTGTTTGTCTTATTGTCTCGCGCAGCTCTTTGGATGCACGTTCCACGATGGATATTTCATGAGAGAAAATTTGGACTTTAGTTTTAGGAATGTTTGTTGCAGTTGTTCTTGTGAAAAAGAATCATTATTTGAACTGTAAGGTATACATTATGAGGAAGTGCTTTATCATGTGGGCGCTGTGACTGCGCTCGCAGTATATAGGTAAATGAACCGATACCTTTATGTAAAGTTATATTCAAGTATTATGTTTCTTCTCACAAAATCGGTATACATGAGAAATGATTTAATACTGACTTCGTTATAGTTCGATCATGTGTCTGGTGTGTATATGTGGGCAGGGGCTGTACACGGGCTTCAGAAATAATTTGTGCTCTTTATCTTGTTTGCAGAGCTATATGATCCGCTTTATAGCTTTTGGGCCACTGTACATACAGGTTAAAGAAATTCTGCCACACATATTTAAATCAAGACACAGCATTACGGATATGTGAACCGTCATAGCCATCTGGAGGCATTTAACCATTGCGTCGGTGACAATAACCGTAAGGGCAACGACCCATCTGAATATATATCGCCCCGCCGCGGTGGTCTAGTGGCTAAAGTACTCCGCTGCTGACCCGCAGGTCGCGGGATCCAATCCCGGCTGCGGCGGCTGCATTTTCCGATGGAGGCGGAAATGTTGTAGGCCCGTGTGCTCCGATTTCGGTGCACGTAAAAGAACCCCAGGGGGTCGAAATTTCCGGAGCCCCCCACTACGGTGTCTCTCATAATCATATGGTGGTTTTGGGACATGAAACCCCACCTATCGATCTATCCATCTGAATGTATACTTCCGCCACTCTGACTCCACACAACAGTCCAACGGTATTGCATCATACGTACTGATGTGCTCCGTCCTTGCGGATTGCGCCCACGTGGATAAAGGCAATTTTCAATCTGATCACTCAAGGGTGGTGTAATACTCGAACACAATACAACTCGATAAAAGATCGAACCGCGTACGTAAAAAGTGAACACATGGCGGGTTCAGCGAACCTTATCACAGTTCGACTGCCTGCTCGGCGTATCAAGATTTTACCGCATGATAGGAGTGTCAAGTGGGCTATGAAGCAAGGGTAGTACGTAGCATTGTGTCTATGGGGGCGTGTGAGAATATCATATGACTTTAATTGTTTCTGGTGTGGCTGGCATAAGAATGGGCATGCTTTACTACAAAGACATGAAGCTGCTATTGGAAAGAGCGATATTTTCGGTACACTTTACAGTAAAGAAAAATCATGACCCCACACAGTGCAGGTGACTAGTGCATAAGTGGAGTGCCCGTCTTATCTATTTCTTTCCGCAAGCAAGTAAACCTATATGATGACTTGCACATGACTTTCGGCACACAGCGTCCTCCAGTATACTGGTGTGCCGGCGGTGTTGCTATAGACCTGTTTCATGGTTGTAAACAGGGGTAGTCACCGTCAATATACAGTGGCGCTTGTAGCGACGCCGTGGTGCGTACGCTCCGCCCAGCCCAAAGCACGCCACCGTCCTCAAAGATCACGTTACAACTGCCACAGCAGCTACGAAGCTGCCTTCGAGCATAGCGGGCCAGGGAGTTTCCGACGATGTACTGTGCTCGCAGGCAGCTTTACAGCTTCTGTTTCAGTTGTAACATGATCATGAAATGGTAACCAGCTTTAGGCTGGGCGGAGCCTACGCGCTGCGACGTCCCTACAAGCGCCACAGTATGTTGACGGCGACTACACGTGTTGACAAATTTGAAATAGTTCCATATATGATGATTCAAGAGTTTCGTACTCAATGGCACGTGGCGCTGCTGGCGTGTGTACGACACCTTACAGCGGTACCTCCACGCCTGGCCACAAGTCTCACAACATCTTAAGTAACGTAAAGTATGTCTAAACCAGATCTCGAAAGTACGGTTCTTGTGGTTCAACGGCTACAATGATTGAATGACGATTCCGCTGCGGTGATGTAAAACGTGCTACCAACGACTTGACATAGCAGAGACAGGTTTTCGCGCAAACTCTCGTTATTGTGTTCAGTTACACAAGCGAGAATTTAACCGGAACTATTTACTTGTGCCTGAAAGAACCTGGGGAATCACAAGGAGGGTTCAACTTAATTAAAGGGCCCTGCAACACTTTTTGTGCGTGGTCATAAAACGCTGCCGATCGGTAGTAGGGGCACTCCCGACAACACGCGAGCCAAAAAATATAGCGCAGCATGCGGCCTGGAATTCGCAATAAGTGATCAAAGTCAGCTGAAAGTTGTTTTCTCTTCTCTCGACAAATAACGGAAGACGCTCAAAAATCACTCGTAAAAAGCCCATCTATACGCCATTGGCTGATTTAAACATGGCGCGCTCGGTCATTACAGAGATCGCCGCAGCAGGCCGCGACTTGTCCACGCGTGCGCGTGCAATCACACTGAAAAAACTGCTTATTCGAAGGAAAAAAAATGTTCAAGGTCATGAAGTGCGCGTGACTTTTTTTCCCCGCTGCCATTCTTCCTTGTTCAGCTTCCAACGCTTTCCTCAGCACTGGACGGATTCTTAAAATTTTTGCGGCGTTGAATTCGTGAGGCAATAAGCTCTTCGAGGGAATTCATTCCATGGTTTCTTGAAAAGTGTTTCAGGGCCCCTTTAAGTTGAGAACAGCGCAGTCAGCAATGAAAATGAAATTAATAGGTGTAATCTTATAAGGGAAGAGAAGATACCAGAGTGTATCAGGGAACAAACAGATGTTAAAGACATCATAGTCGAAATCAAGAAGAAAAAATGGTCATAGGCAGGGCACGTAGCGCGAAGGTAAGATAGCCGCTGGTTATTAACGACCACAGACGGTATTTTAAGAGAAAGCAAGCGGGTGTGGGGGAGACAAAAAGTTAGGTGGGCAGATGAGATTAATAATTTTGCGGGCATAAAGTGGCAAAAGCAAGCACAGTACCGAGTTGACTGATGGAACATGGGAAAGGCGTTTGTCCTGCAATGGGCGTAGTTATCATGATGATCATGATATTAATGCGCACTCATTCCGCTGATATGCATAAAGAGAACATGGTGCCAAATGAAAGGAAGTAAACGCAGTCAAGGTCGTTGCACTCAAGCTGAGCTTTTTTGCTTATCTCCTAGAACGCCGAATGGTGTGTCTGTTATCTACGAGTTCGATAAACGTACGATTCCGACACATGGGTCGAATAGCGCCATCTTTCGATCTGAGGGGATGTCGCATATTCCTGACGGGGCTTTCAATTAAGCAACATTGTTTCATCGTAGAAATGCTGCGAATTCCTCGTATTTTACTCGGGTAATTGAGAACAGTGAAAGCGCGTGCACTTACGTCCCCCCTCCTTCATACATCTCGCGCACGCGTGAACATACATGAAACACATGTACCGTGGTAATGTTTACATGTGTAAAAACTAGACAATTCATGCTTATTTAGTGCTGTGATAATCAAGAAAACAGAACCGAAGTGTTGCCAAAACTAAGGGGATTTCTGCTTTCAAATAAGAATGGTGATTTGGAAATTACTTCAGCTTTATCCGTACACTTCTGCACGTAAACCGAAATTTCCGTTAAGCTGAAGAGACAGCTTGTATAAAACACATTTGTATTGCATAAGGAATCATACTGCTTCTCCCTGCTCATCTCTCCGTCTCCCTCTTTTGTCGCAAGAATAATAATTCAGCAGTGCGTCAGAAAAGCCGTAAGCGACAAGAGTTCTTGAAGGAGACGGGAAGCGGAGGACCTGGAGAGCGAGTGGAGAATACAGTGCCGAGTCGGGCCTTGTGCGGGGGAAGAGCGAGGGAAAAACGAATAAGGGCAGAAAAAATAAACAAATTCTCGTTCCAAGCGAGTTTAGGCACCTCGTGTATAGAAGATCATGTATCAGTGCGACTGGTGTGATTTACAGGGCAAATACCGCTCACGCGCGTGCCGAGGCGTGCATCGGAGTTGTTTATGATCGTTGGCGTCGCTGCGCCCGATATACAAACCGTGACCTTTAATACCCTTCAAGTCTGTACTAGCTGCCTCCAGCACATTCTCAGAACATTCACTGGCCGGCACGTCGTTTTTCTTATTCATCTTAACGAATCATTTGCGCATCCACCTTGCACGCATTCTTTGCGCGATGGATGCAAGGGAGAGGCTTATTTTCACAGTAAAGGTTAAAGGTTGGCCTGAACCTACTTTCGTGCCTGCTATACTGACAGTTGAAATAGAGGAAGGGGTGGTAAAGAGAGGAGAGAGAAGGTGCTGATGAAACGAGGTCTCGAATGTCCAAAAAACCATGTACGGACTCTTGTTTAGTTTCATCTCGCAAAAACTTTGCCAGCGCTTTCAAAATATTGTGCTTATGACAAGGTGGATGTTAAACGAGGTGACGATCGTGCTGATGCCGAAAGTTAATGCCACATTTAAAATCGTTTGTTGTTCTTGGAGATGCTAGCGCTTTTGTATAGCGTCATCTGTATGAGAGTTTTAATAAAATAATTTGATTAATGATGTCGACAGGTAAGTCGTTTTTATAACACACAAATACAGATAAAACGCACTTTTTCCCTATTGGAAACAGAGAAAAATGCAGAGCTGCGAGGCGGGTGCAAAAGTTTGTTATCGCTGGTTTTGTCGGTCTAGTATATTGTGAGAAGTGCCCTTGATATTTTGTAGACGTTGTGTATGTCTACACACAAATGTAAAAATAATAATTGTTGGGTTTTATAATGTCCTAAGACCGCCATGAATATAAGAGACGATGTAGTGCAGGGCTCCAGAAATTTTGACCACCTGGGGTTTTTTTAACGTGCACCTAAATCTAAGCTCACGGGCCTCAAGCATTTTCAACTCCTTTAAAATTCACATAAATCTACCTCAATTTTTATCTCACCTCCAAAATTTTGTGTCACTGATCATATAAGCTTGTTTGATGGCCACAGAGAGATGCCAGAAACGGACACGAGTATGCGTTCCTTGCAAAGATATATTTAAAAAAGAGAAAAGAAAATATTGGTATATATACTATACTACAGTAAAATAGCGATGATGTTATTCTAATGAAGGAAGTATCTCAAAGTCAAATAGCCTGCTTCAACGTGGCAGTGCCTGTAATTTAAACATAAAAAAATGTTGAAATAGACGTGAGCCACATTAAAGAACTTGTTCCTAGGCGAGTTGGGGCTCAAGTTTGCTAAACGTAAAATTGGCCCCGTATCTGCATGTTACACTGCAAATGTCGTCGAAAGACGATAGTCTTGCGTCTGGAGAGAGGGAACAAAACGTTTATATGATGTTCTGCGCGAGAAAATCGGTGAACAGTATTCTGGAGGCACTGCGTTAGAGTGCCTGGAGCGTGCTGCGGAGGCGAACGAGCGCATGAAGTCACGTCACACGCGAGACATGAGCGCTACCTGGCAGTTATCTTGGAAAACGAAGCGCGCGCGGCCTGCGCGCCCATTTCAGAGGGGATAAGGTGTAGAGCGCAAGGCGGCGGGTAGGTGCCACCACCGTGTCGTCTTAGCTAAGGTCCCTAGATGAAACAAGTTTCCTTAGTCTTAGCAAAGCGTTGGAAACACTTGCCTTTTCGTGCAAGCGTTGCATGGTCAGCGCAACGTGGTAAACGCTACGGTCCTTAAAATTACTTATGTATGCCTTTTCTAGTAAGAGACACACATACAGAATATTGACGTGTTGTTATGGTGACTCAGATATCCACAATAATTGCTTTTTAATTGACTATCGCATAAGTATAAATGCTGAATCTTGAGCAATATTGGTGGGCGCTGCGGATGGGGTCGGCCGTTTGGAGTATCGTTTGGCCACTTTAGTGCCGTTTAGGGTGCTGTTAGGGGCGAACAAACAGACAGACCAAAAGATTTGCGTTGGAGGTCCCCAAGAAAGACTATCGTCTTTAATATTTCTGGCACCATGCTTAAAGCATGAAGACAGGCCAGAAAAAATAGACAGGGGAGTGCCATTTTTTCATACTCCTGAAATTTCGATTAACCACCTGCAAAGCTCTTTCATTAAAGACACTTTGAGACATCACAAAACCACTTTTTTTGTCTGACTGCAATAGACGTAGTTCATTGTCTCTTATGGATGGATGGATGCAAAACTTCATTGTAAGTCCTGTTTAGAAAAAAAGGGGTAACGATCTTGAGGTGCACGGCTCAATGCGCAGTGTGATGCTTCCACATTGGAACAGTCAGTTCAAGCCCGACCGCTACATCGTGGGCCCTCTGGAAGGCCCACAGTTGATCCCCGAAATCGGGGCTCTTTATAGTGGATAGCCACTTGTCTTCATTAGATTGGTCCATGCCCCGTAACGAAGGGCAACGCCAGAGCATGTAGTTTAGGCTAGCGAATCGGTTGCAGTGCCAGCAGGAATTATTTGGATAAATGTGGTGATACATTTTATGCAATGAAGCCAGGCTGGGGTAAGAATACGTCTGAAGCAGTCTGAGAGTGAGTGCCACCGCTTGATTTAACTTCTTGTCAGAAAAGAGAGTCTCGACTGTCGAGATAAATGTGCTGTGTAATTTCGTTATAAGTGGTCGGATTATCTCTGTTCTCCACAACTGCGGGCCGGCCGGAGAGTTCTCCATGTTCGAGGAAAACGAGACCTCGCGCCTTGGAGTGGGCCAGCTCGTTCAGGTTTGTGGGGCATCCACTATGGACTCATGTAAGCGGGGAACCACGTGAGAGTGTGGGTGGTGATGCTTTTGGCCTCGAGTACCGGATAGGCTTCTTTACACATGGGGCCAACGCTGAAGGTGTGGATGGCTATGCTGGAGTCGCTGTGTATGTAAGGGACAATGCAATGACTTCTTGAAAAAAAAGTGCAGGTTCTCGCATCAATGGCAAAAAGCTGAAACAATCAGAGGAGCTAGTCTTCGACCTAAGTTTTGCTAGCAACACCAAGCTTTCGCTAGGGATGCGAAGTTTCGGCTGGTAGCACTAAGTATGGCTACACCTGGGTAGATATGCTATAAAACCGTCTATTACGTGATTATCTGATTTCACACACTTGACTACCTGCTAGCCCCGCCGTGGTGGTCTAGTGGCTAAGGTACTCGGCTGCTGGCCCACAGGTCGCGGGATCGAGTCCCGGCTGCGGCGGATGCATTTCCGATGGAGGTGGAAACGTTGTGGGCCCGTGTGCTTAGATTTGGTTGCACGTTAAAGAACCCCAGGTGGTTGAAATTTCCGGAGCCGTCCACTACGGCGTCTCTCATAATCATGTGGTGGTTTTGGGACGTTAAACCCCACATATTATTCAATCAATTGACTACCTGTTACGTGGTTTATAGCGGAACTATGAATCACGTGTTGCGTGATTTTAGGTGCGTGACTTGATGTTACTTGTTTTAGTGACGTGACTAGATGTCGCACAATGATACAAGATTTTAGTAACGACAGTAGTTACGCGATTTTACGTGATTCTAGTCACGTGTCTAGGTACGTGTTCTTACGTGGTTTCGGTTGCATGAATAGCTGTTACAAGATGTTGTACGTGATTTCTCGTCCCGTGACTATAGTAACTACGTGACGTTACGGGATTTTAGTCACGTGAATAGTTATTGCGGAATTTTATGGGATTTAGTGTCGCGTGACTAATGTTTGTGTCATATTACTTGATTCATAGTGACATCACGGACTAGCCTCTCAATGATGATCTTTGTATTCCGTGCCGCACAAATTGGCGCACGTAATATGGAGGTGAAGTAGGAGTTGTAGAAGATGAAGCGCGTGCAGACAGCTTTCTGATGATGATAATTCCGGTTTACACTACCAGGGGCCACAGATAGCTTAAAAAGCTCCGCTCTTAAACGACACTAAACGATTCAATGCTCACGACTGGCTTCCAGTTCTTGTTTTGATTAGATTTGATTTATCTGTATTATGACACGTACCAACTCTAGCGGATTGGCCGAGAAAGCGTTGAGCGTAACACTTAAACGAGCACTGCAATACTGCTTATGAAAAAATTTATTTAAAAGCAATAAAAGTTAATCAAAGCTCCCCTGTCTTTCTTTTTTTTATCCCATTTTCATAACTCAAGCATTGCGCCAGATAGATCATGTGTAGCAAACTATTAAAATACTCCAAAAGATTGCTCGATTGTAGGGTTGGATATGCAATTCTAATGGCTCATACGAACTCATCAAGCAAAAGAGTGGATGCGTCGGCTCGTAAAAGGAATTGTCTAATAATAATAAAGCCCTTGTCGCAATAATAATAAGGACCTTGTGGCGCAATCTGCCACAAGGTTCTCCCTTGTGGTGGATTGTGCCCACATACTGTAAGCTCTCAAACAAGTACTGACTCTACCTTTTTCTTGCCTGGTTAGCAATACATAGTCATACTTTCTTGACGACAGCTCTTTCGTAAGCAGAAATAAGGTAATATGTTCCTACCGTTACCTACTTGGCGCCAAATTTCGGATACCTATATATTTATCGGATACCTGGGCACCTGGAGCTAGGTATTTACGCTACAGAATGCGAAATAATACTGAGCACACGTGCATTTATTATATACACGAACCTCATGGCTCCGGTACCATGACTTAATTATGTGTGCTTTATAGACATGTAGTGTGTTTGCAAAGGCACAGGGCTTACACCTGCAGTCTTCGTGAGTACTCTCAAATATATAGGTCTTGAGATCTGCTCTTGAGAAGGACGTGTACGTTGTGAGATACTGTGGGTGCCTTTTTTCCCCTTTACTCTTACGCCTAGCCATGGTGTATTAAAACAAAACAACAGTAATGGAAGGTGACTCGTGGTCCTCTAAGACCTCTGTCGTTCTGATCAACCTGGATACTTGTGGAAGGCTTCCATAACAGTTTCCGAGTGTCGCCTCTTACATCAGCTAGCGTCCTTATCTCGGGTCAGGGAGATATGCTTAAACGAGAAAGAACTTGCCAGGGTGCTGCGATAACCGAAACTTCCTCATGTCACCTCTGAACCAAGGCGCTTTTGCGCGTTAAAATGCTCTGTACGCCGGAACAATAAAGTTGCCCACAAGGACTCGTAAAAATGTTTGCTTTAGGAGGGAAGCTCGGCTTGCTATTTCTGGGTGCTTATTGGTTGTGATTTTGGAGGGAAGATTTTGAGTAGCGTGCCGAAATATGCTGGTAGGACAGTGAAAATGAACTCGGGGCCCTTTATTGCTTACGGAGTTGAATCGCGGACAAATGTTTCAATTATAAGTGGTAGACACAGAGTACGTATCTTTAAGATGTGAAGCATATCCTTTTACACCGAAAACAGTTCGACTATTTCATTCTATCTGTCTATGTCTGCGTGCTCTCTTGGTCGCTATACTTTAAGGTATAGCGACCAACTTGGTCTAAACTGAAACTTGGTCCAAACCTAAATTATCACAGGAGAACATTGGTGTATGGTGAACGCGATTAAGAGATCGTGAAGTGAATATCATCACATTCTTGTCACATATTTCACGAAACCTCTTCTCTCAATCAAATTCAGAACATACCCGCCTATGGTGGCCCGTAGAATGCGGATTAGGCGCCACACATTATTTGCAGCTCATATCGACCCAGCAACGGCAAGAATAGACTTTTGACATGTTCACAGGATAACGTGGAAGAGCCCGTGTCGTGAAAAACCTCAATAGACGCAAAAAAAAAAGAAATCAGAGTTCCAGATAAAATTGAGCGAAGGCATTCTGCGCCACATTCAACTATCCTACATCCGGGCTAAAAACATTACTAAATAAAACTGCTGCTGAAAACGACCCTCTACAGTTTTGTGTTATAATGTCTGGAAAACTTTGGAAGCAGTTGCAGTGCTGGCCAACCACTTTGATAGTAATGTAACAACCATTACGTATCTACAACTATGACGTAAGAAGCCAAACCTAAAACTCATTATGACAAGCATGATTTCAGAGGTTGAATAGTACTGCAGGTAAGTACGATAAGAGAGAGAGAGAAATTTAAGGAAAAAGAAGAACATTCGGAAGGTCAAGAAAATAGGTCTGCATGCGGGCACTGTTATATTACCATTGACTCTATCAGCATATAATGCAGCACAGCCACTAGGGTACCCAGAAATGTTTTTCTGGTGGTGAGAGGGGGAGGGGTTAAATGAAGGGTTATTTATGTTTATGCGTGCATTTGTATGTGTGCATGTATAAAAAATTTGAAAAATTTCGAAGACAGTTCGAGCCCCTTCCCCCATCCCCCTGGATATGCCCACGAGTATAGTGTATTAGCAACGAAGCGTACTAGTGTCCAGAGCAGCATAGTGCGCTTGCGTCAGGCCGAGACAACGTGCCCATGTCTGCTTGTGTCCAACGCTGCCCCCTCTTGGAGCAGCACTGACTTCACCGCGTTCTACGTTTAGGCGACAGGTGGCGGAATCAGCCTGGCAACCCAAAGCCTTTCTGGAACCAAAGTTGTGCAACTTCGCAGAAGTGGGAACCTCAAAGGCGTGTGAAGGATATATGCAAATAATGATATTGTTGGAGCAGCTACGATGAAAGGTCCGCTCAGCTTTCAGTGCTTCTAAATTGATTGTATAGCCGAAGCTCATTTAGCGTGGGTACAACAGCGTAATGAATGGAGTCATCGAAACAAATCTTTGTGCTTATTGCAATTGTTGTATGCTGCTGATTTATGCTGATTAGGAAGCCATCATGACGCCAGCGATTGCTCTTTCTGCGACTAAAAGCACAAAGTACATTTCATGAAGTAAGAATGAATCGAACCGAATGAATTAAACACTACTTCATCTAGTCGAGCAATGACGACATTGCTTAATGCAATATGATGATGATGCTGATGATGGTGATGGTGGCCTAAATGCATGGTTCACATCCACTTTGGGGGATTCTTCAAGAAACGATTATTTAGATAGTGGATTACATATTACTTTTAAAAGTAATGAATTTTAAAAAGATTAGAAGAAATCAAATTTTACTCATTGGGAGATTTGTAATCAAAACCGCCTTGATTCGATTAAGAATCTCCGTACAGCAGAACAGATATCCCGGTGACAATGACCTAATGAGGAGGCTCCCAAGCAGATAATATTATAAATAATTAAATCTAATCTAATTCAATAAAAAGACGCTTTAGGAATGTTTTTCCTCGGTGACTTGAAGCGACTACACAATAAAAAATAATGCTCGATTGTTTCACCTCTGTAACAGAATGAGCAAAGAGGGGAAGGAGTCAGACCAGCTCTATGCATGTAGTAATTTAGTTTTGGAGCTCTACAGTGTAATTTCGTAAAAATAACTTCTTCTGTGCGTGTTGACCAGAAATTCCTACGCTAAGAGAACGAAAGGTGTCGATATTCGTTTAGGTGAGTGATAAATGTTTTACCAGACTCTTCAATTATGGCACGCCTTCGAAATCTGTCACGCATTATGAGTGCTGATGTGGGAATAATTGAAAGTACCGGACCACTGAGAGTGGCTTTCACCAGTGCGTCCACCATTTTATTCATTTTTATTCCCTTGTGTCCCGGAACCCAGATCAATCGAATTAAAGTTATATGAGTTGGGACCAGAAAATGAGACGTGCGTGATAAATATGAGTCAGCATTGGAGGCGTGCACCAAACACAAAGATAATGAATCGTAACTATGGCCACACTTGAGGCTGGCGGGTTCAGATCTCTTAATGCCATAATCATGGCCATAAATTCTACTGATAATACTGACAAAAATCGGGTAGTCTTACTGAAAAGGACCTGTTGAAGATCTCAGAGAAAATGCCAATGCCAGAGTTCTCTTCAGATTGCGAGGCATCTGTAGCTATAATATTTAATAGATTTATCTCTTCTAAATACTGTTCCAGAAGGCCATTTAGTAAATGTGTCGACAAATTTTTTGCATGATTTGGATATATATCGTTGAACATAATTTTGAGATTCTGCATTGCATTGCCAAGGGAAGGTATTTCACACTGTTGTCGTGATATTCACAAGTGAATATCACGACAATATGCTTGTACCACGCATATTACTACATAAATTCATGGCGAATTTATTTATTTATTTGTAATATCCTCAGGGTACATTTGTACATTATAGAGGGCAGGGGCGGAAATACAGATGAACAACAAAATAACTACCGGATTATGTAAACACATTTAACATGAAGATAAATATAATGATGAAGTTTTGCATGCAAGGAGTACACTTTATTAAAAGACAACGGAACTAGAACCACACAGAATACACTAAACAGTGAATAACACTTACGCGATTAGTGCAGTTCACGATTCTGAGTATATTAGTGCATTCTTAAATCGAGTGGAGTCGCTGATGCTTACTAATGATGCAGGTAGGTTATTCTAATCTATTGACATCTTAGGGAGGAATGATTGTGAACATGCTAAGGTTCTGTGACGAGGTACGCTGACTTTGTACACGTGATCATGGCAAGCAGAATGGTATGATGCCGGGTGAATCCAAAGTGAGCGAAGGAAAGGATTGTGGTGATAGATTTTATGAAATAATCAGATTTGCGAGTTCTTTCTGCGAATAGAGAGTAATGGAGTATTGAGTGTACTGTTCATTAACGAAACACTAAGAGAGCGATGATAATTACTTAGGATGAAACGAACAGCGCGATTTTGTACCGATTCTATTTCGTTAATTATTGTGACTTTATGTGGATCCCAGATGGATGAGGCGTATTTCGTTAATTATTGTGACTTGATGTGAATCCCAGACGAATAAGGCGTATTCTGAAGCATGTATACAGGATGCCTGTATTTATAAAACACGAAAAAACTTTCACTGAATTTCCAAGCACATGAAGGTATTTTACTGTACTCGCAAGCGTTGGTGTTGCTGGGTGGTAGAACATCCCCTTGCCCCACAAACGACCTAGGTTCGATTTCCACTCTGACCTAAACTACCTGGGTTGGATCCCCACTGTGACCCAGTATTTTTTAATTTATTTTATGTGCATCATACTCGTTTTTTCGGTCTCGTTTAAGATGATTTTTTGTTCACAATCAACGGTGCCGGCACCGACACCGACGAACTTTTGAACGAGCTGGTCGAGCTGTGAAACGAAATTTGTCAGTATGATTGATTAGGCGAGTTAGTGATACATGACTGTTTTGAAATGAGAGCGCACTACTTAGACGCGGAAAGACAGGGACAGGCGCTTGTCCTTGTCTTTCTGTCCGCGTCTAAGTTGTAGCGCCATCATCATCATCATCATCATTTCTCAATCACCGCGCCGCGCCTCTCGCGCAGCGTATGATAGCTCGAGCTGCGCGAGAATTAGAACGAGCTGACACGCATGGCGTGGCGGACGCTGGTAGTCGACGTGGCTCCGCTTCAGGCCTGCAATAAAGCGGTGAGATCGGCTCGGCCCCATCGGCCGCCTTCGACGTCATCTCACGTCTCCTCTTCTCTCGTCGCTACATTGGTGACCCGGAGAACACGCCCTTCACCGAGCGGCCCGCGGCCATGTTCCCCCAACTCTGCCCACCAGTGCCGCCGTACCAATCAACTTACCCCAAGGTATGGTTTATGCAGCTCGACGCCGTTCTTGCGGTGAATGGCATCACGGACCAGCTGCTAATGCATGCCATTCTTCTCGACGCCCTACCGGTCGAGTTGCGCCATCTCGCTGCCACTTCAAGCACCAGCCCGCAGCCTTACGATTCCCTCTGCACTGCGGTGCTCGCCCGCAGCGGCAACACATACCGTCCGCTTCCATTTACCCGCACCAGGCAGGTTTCCCCGGCGTCGCAGAGCAAGGTACGAACCGGTCCGCAGCCCTCCACTGACCGCTACCTCTGTACCCCGGCTTCGACTACTCCTCCTACCTCGGATCCAGTCGCACGAAGATCCAAATCTGCACCTGAGCACGACGACCAGGTAGACGACGCTCCCACTTCGACTGGTCTCAGCACCGAGAGAGGCGTCCCCTTGGAGCCCGCGAACGCAGGTCTGTCACTCGTGCCGGCCACTTGCACGTCTTCCTCCACCCCAGACAACTCAGGCAGGTCAGTCTTCACGACGGCAACCTCGCCGCACGCCTTGGAGCCTGCCGAAACTACGGACATCGTCGTGCCTGCTATTCGCCCTCCAATCGCGGAGGCATCGCCGTCGACGGTGTCCGAAGATGACTCTCAACCGGCCTTAACGCGCCATACGTCTTGCAGGCAGCCACTATCACCTACCTCAACGTCTCCCGCAGCTGAAGTTCCTGCCCGTGACATGCTACGACCGAACTTCCGGGATGCTGCCGGACAGACCGCACGTTTTGTACCACCCATGCAGGCGGACAACCACCAGGCTGCCGCGACGAGCACGGGCACGCCATTCAACCCCCAGGCCACGACTTCTGGGCTCCACAACCATCCCTCGGAGCCTTTGACGCTGGACGGCAACTACCAGACGTGTGTTCGCAACGCGGGCTCGTTGGTGACACGAGCGACGACGCCCAATCCTACTGCCTGTCTACCACACTTGACAGCGCACAGAAGAAATCATCGCGTTCGCCGTAAAACACAACGTCCCCTTTTCAAGCGTCCTGCTATGCAGCCGTGCGTTGCAGCTTTGGCCTTCAAGACGGCGCAAACACCTACGAGGTTTTCCCGACGCAAGGGCCAACCACTTGCCGTGCACATGACTAGCCGCAATGCACGGCGTTTCCACATCCGTCGACTCGGCCACAGGCCCCGGCATGCCGGTCGCAGTGCTACGCGGAGGCCGGTGTTTCATCGACAGAGACGTCCGCACCAGCACGACCGCGACGTTGCTCCTTGTCGACAGCAGGCTCGGCACCCTGTGCGCTGTCGGAGACCCCGCTGTGGCTGTGAAACTTCAGTGCTCGGTCATCATGGGTGCGTTCCGACCATTCACACTATTTCGCCCACATTACCGGCGCGAGCTCTTCAGCGCCTGTACACAGCTCCAGCTGTGGGCACGTTTGTCAGCCGCGTCTACTCGAAACGGTGGGTGCGCATTCGAATGGTCCCGCCGCGTAATTGTGGGATGGACGTGTCTATGAACACAGCGACCCGGCACTTCCTTCTTCGTCCTTTGCGCTTCTCCCAGAGTCGCCCACCGGAGACACACTGCTTACGGATGGCCCATAAATGTTCACAAACTGGACTTCCTAAACGGACACCTTGCCGATTTTCGTTCATGTATATAGTCTCTTTCTTTTTCATATGTTTTCAAATCGCGCAAAGCGCTAGGGGGGGAGCCCTGTAGCGCCATCATCATCATCATCATCATCATTTCTCAATCACCGCGCCGCGCCTCTCGCGCAGCGTATGATAGCTCGAGCTGCGCGAGAATTAGAACGAGCTGACACGCCTGGCGTGGCGGACGCTGGTAGTCGACGTGGCTCCGCTTCAGGCCTGCAATAAAGCGGTGAGATCGGCTCGGCCCCATCGGCCGCCTTCGACGTCATCTCACGTCTCCTCTTCTCTCGTCGCTACATTGGTGACCCGGACGCTACAAAGTAGTGCGTTCTTATTTCAAAACTGTGAAACGAGCTCTTCAGCGCTAGTGCGTTAATAAATAAAAAAAGCGTAACGTGATTGTTTTTTAAACGCATTTCTCTGCAAACATGTCTATTTCTTCTATGTTTAATTCTTTGAGAAGTAACATGTAAGAGGACGTGTTTAACAACCTTGGCTTTGTCTTCTTCTCTTCTCATGACTCTCACCCAATGCAGGCCAGGTGTCGGGTGAATTTTTTTTTTTCGTTAAAAATGTTTCCATCCTTATGTTTTTTTTGTTGATACAATACTAACGATTAAGTAGTGCGGCTCCATTCATAAAGTTTTCATTTAATGCAACAAATTTTGTGGAAGTGTAAAAAATAGTACCGCTTCAGATAGTGCTAAATAAGCAGCAGCCTCGGTGAAACATTTCGCCCTCTAAATACGAACCGTGCATTCACCAAAGGCTACCAAAGTAATTTTTTTTCGTAATGAAGATGCAAAACAAAAAACAAATGTTGCGACTTATATATAGAACAGTGGAGTATGAAGACAGTGGCACGTAGTCGTTGCGACTTGTAAGAAAATAACCCTAATGTACTAAACACGTGGACAGCTTTGCATGAAGGGAAATTAAGAGTTCATGACGTGGTCACCCAATAATTGACGGTTTTTGGCAAAAAATGATGGTAGAGGGTCAAATATGCTTGTAGACGCGTTAAAACTGAACTGCAAAAGAATATTTCAGTCTAATATAAGCCTTAGAAGTCATCGGCTCCAAACTCCACCCACCGACGGCGACCGCCATTTTGTAATGGCTTGCGTGACGTCACAAGCCGAAGGATTGATTGACATGTAGGGCTTAACGTCCCGAAACCACCATACGATTATGAGATGCGCCGTAGTGAAGGGCTCTGAAAATTTTGACCACCTGGGGTTCTCGCACCCAAATCTGAGCACGCGGGCCTACAGCATTTTCGCGTTCATCGAAAATGAGTCGCCGCAGCCGGGATTCGATCCCGCGACCTGCGGGTCAGCAGCCGAGTACTTTAGCTACTAAACCACCAAGAAGCAGTGTCTAGTCTGCTACCAAACAGCACCTTCCGCACGGGGTCAGTGTTGTGAGTGTTGCTTGCAGCGTGGTCCGCACGTGTCAGTGGGTTGCAAGCGTAGTGGTGTGTTACCGGTACCATCACGATACGTGGCGACGACGTCGTGCACGTTGCGCATTTTGACATCGACTCCATCGCCACCAGTTCAAGCGGTGTGAACCGCTTGAACTAAGATGGTGTGAACCAGGATTCGAACGACCTCGTCGTTGTGGCAGACGTTGCAGACGGCTTTCCGCAATGATAAGTAGCTTTATTTCAAGTAAGTTAGGCTAAGAAGTGAGCTTGAGATACGGGGGTCAGTCGACGCTGCATTCGCAAGCAAGTGTTACTTAGCACCGTGGAATTGGCAAAGCGTGTAGGTTTTCATTGGCTAGCACACATGCATGCACGACTTTCGGGGCTGAACATAAAGAAGTGCTCGTAGCAATGCTGAGCGTTGGGACCGTTGTTTTTCCATCGGTTGTTGCGGCATACTGTACACATAGGCTGAAGCGGTCAGTGTAGTGTTAGGGCCACTCACGATGTAAAGCCCCGCCGCGGTGGTCTAGTAGCTAAGGTACTCGGCTGCTGACCCGCATGTCGCGGGTTCGAATCCCTGCTGCGGCGGCTGCATTTCCGATGAAGGCGGAAATGTTGTAGGCCCGTGTGCTCAGATTTGGGTGCAGGTTAAAGAACCCCAGGTGGTAGAAATTTCTGGAGCCCTTCACTACGGCGTCTCTTATAATCATATGGTGGTTTTGGGACGTTAAACCCCACATATCAATCAATAAATCAACTCCCGATGTAAATTTTGGCCGAATATTTACTTGAACTCTGTCGATTGCATTGTGTTCCCGTAAAAATATAGCAAGTGTGACGCTGAACCATTGTAATGCCTGCGAGGAGTTTCAATAAATATTTATCCATAGTGGCAAACGGCATACCCATTGCACATTCACAAGACACTTTTCGACCTGAGAAATTGCTTGCTGCAAGTACCATCGCTACATGGGTGCCACGACGGCATTGTTTCAACCACTGGAAGTCAGTTAGTCCCAGTGGAAAGTTGAACGACGCAGAAAAAAATTGCCCGCAGCTTCCCTCGGGGGAACACTGAGGAGGATGCGAACCATATAATTGGTTAACGGGGTGTTAAAGTGCGACTTACTTGGGTCGATGGCTAAATTGGTTAACGCGGTTGTGAAATGGGGTGTTAAATTGCGACTTACTTGGGTCGATGGCTAAATTGGTTAACGTGGTTGTAGGAGGGGGTGTTAAATAAGTGAACACGTACACACGTATGCGAAAGGGCGGCGCTGGTCGAAGGGACGTCGATCATTGTGTTTGTGGATTCGTTGGAATTCATTTCACCGCGACCTTGGACGTCGACGCGCCGTACAAACCAACCGACGAGCGGCAACTGAGCGAGCGAGCGCCGACCTTGAGTATATATACAGCACGACGGCGCATGCACTGTCAGCTGTTGAATGTTCTCGAAGCGCGACGCCACATGCGCGTCCACTGGAGAATCAGGAGAATTGTAGATGTCGAACGCGGTGTGTAGAGGAGGAAGGGTGCACAGATGGTGGAGGAGTGAAGCGCGCGCGGTGTGTAGAGGAGGAAGGGATGCACAGATGGTGGAAGAGTGGGCGACGGCGCATGCACGCGCGTCAGCTGTCGAATGTTCGAGAAGCGGTGTGGACGGCGCGGACGACGCGGACGGCGCACTACAAGGCGCGAGTATAAGATGCTCCGCATCTAAAAGTACAATCGCAAGCGCAGCTGACCACAGAACATGATCGCCCTCCAGAATGTAGGCCGTGCACCAGCTCGCCAATCAAGCGGTTTGTGACGTCACGGCTAGCGAGCGCGCCACTGTTGCCTGACTCTCAAGCCGCTCACTCGTTTATAAAATTATTCGATTACAAATTAACGGCTCGATCAAATTCGCTCAAATTTCACCAGCTTGTCTGTTAACGTACAAGAATCGGCTCACGTAACACATATAATGGTTGAAAATTGGGTGTCATGACCTATTTAGGTGTAAGAGAGAACACGAGCCAACTTTACGTTTGCGATGGCCGTCAATTTCGGCAAGGTAGCGTAATTTATTTCGGCAGAAAATATGTGGAGCTCATGTATGTTGTTCGGGAAAACAGAATAACATACATGTCACACCGGACATAGGCGAAACTTTTAACATGGTAAAAAGCTGCTTCACTCGACGTCGCACAGCAATGTACGTATATCCAAGTGTCCTTGTATTTATCATGATTTCATTGAGGTAGGTAATTTCTGATAAAAGGATGTGCGTGGTCACAGAGGACGTTCTGAAAAATTGCTCGAGTGAAAATTATTGCAAGTGGGATCTAACTTTGGATTTAGCTTTTTTTGGGAATCACGTGGCCTTAGACATGATGCAGAACAGCAGCACACCCACTTGCTCCTGCATGTGGAAGAGGCAACGTTGAACCCCTGCTTCTGGATATCTTCAATAGCCCTTGTCGACGACTGGAACCACCCCAGCACCTATTACAACTAGCCCCCGACTACAGTACATGGAAGATTTTAAGTGAGCGAGCTTTTCCTGACCCAGGTGATAGAGACGCTAACCGCAACGACGAACTCGCACTGCTCACGCCGCCCGACGCTGGCTTGGCGGCTGCCACAACAGCTGCTCCTCTCCGCGACGCCGATGCCACCCAACTCCATCCGACTCGCCCACGTTGAGTCCTATTTTCAGAAATCGCAGCAGTGTGAACCATGGAAGTGGTCCAAGTCGAAGGAACTGAGATCACCCCTGAAGATGCCACCCTCGAAGCTGGACGGATCTCTAGCCACCGAAACAAGCAACGCAAGCGTGCATCGAACGCTCTGGCATCGCCAACTGGCCAGGGAAGCGCGTCCGTTACCCCAATGCTGAACGGATCTGCCCAGTGTCTCCCTCGCAAACCCAGGCAACCGCTTCTGCCAGATAATCACGTAAAAGTTGTGATTCGCCCGAGGGCCGGCCTCAATCTCTCCAAAGTGGGGGAAGCACAACTGCGCGATGCTATTCTACGTGAAGTGGATCTGCACGCAACGCTACTCAAAGAGGACATTTACCGCACATGCGTTGAAGCTATTCTCATCATAGTAAGCACACCTCATCTATCCAACGCAGATATCTACAGTAGGATCTCCAAACTAGATGTGGAAACTGAAACCTATGACGTTCGTAGCCTACGTTACTTCCCCTGAGAACACAGCAAAGGGAGTGATCCACAATATTCCCTCCTACGACTCTCCTGAAGACATCTCAGCAAGTCTTGTTAATGACCGCAACCCCACGATACTACAAGCTCGCCGAATGGGAAAGGCAAACATGCTACTCATTGTATTCGATGGCGACCAAGTCCCTTTCCATGTCTACCATTGAGGAGCCGAACACAAATGTTACCTACATAAGAAGCGCACCGAAGTCTGCGACAAATGCGGGGCAGTCGGCCATTTGGCAGTGGAACTGCCGTAGCTACCGCCGTAAGAGGAGCGTGCTACAACAATTTCTATCGACACTAAAAGAAACAGATACACCAGATATTATTGCTTTACAGGAATCGGGCGGACAGGCTAAGCTGGTCGGATACGCCTCCTTTACGGCTGCTCAAGCCCCTGACAGTCGCGAAGTCCTCACCACCCTCGTGAAACGAAATATCCCTGTAATTCAACACCCCTTGCTCTCCGATACAATGTCACACATTTTATTGGAAATCCTCTCTTCATCTCGCCGGACATCCACCAGTATGTTCTTGGTCAATGTTTACAGCAGCCCACGACAACCACATCGCTTTCACAAGCTCCTGTCTTATGTCAAGAAGTTGGCAAGAATTTCCCCCCTCCTCGTGGTAGGAGATTTTAACGCTCCCTCACCCGCTTGGGGCTACATTCACGACACCAGAAAAGGGTGAATGCTGTGGCAAGACACCCAAATCTTGGCTACGCCCTTATCACAGACCCAGCATACCCTACGCGGTTGGGCAACAGCGTTGTCAGAGACACCACTCCTCACCTCACTTTCACTGTGAACATTACGCATGCAGAGTGGTCCAACCTTCATGAATCTAGGCAGTGACCACTACATAATACAAACGATTTTCAAGGGTGGCCCGCAGCGCAGGAAATCCAAACAGCCTGCCCTCATTGACTGGGATGTCTTCCGCTTATTGCGGGCAACGGCCTCTCCAGAATCTGCCACCTCGATCGACCAATGGACAGTTTCCTTACTACGAGACGTTAAGCGTGCTACCAAGACTCCCCTAGAAGACGCCGTAGGTGACACGGTAGACACCAAGCTACTGCACATGTGGGAGGCCCCCGCTGGTCTGCGCAAGCACTATAACTCCAACAAATTGAACCGCTCATTACGCAAACGCATTGCTATATTAACGCGTCATATTGAAGATTACGCTCTTCAACTCTCCCGCCAGAACTGACATCAGCTTTGTAACGTTATGGAACGCTTACTCAACGTTCCCGAAACGTGGAATATTCTTCGTCGTATGATAGAACCAACATCGACAAAAACAGCTCAGCGCCACTCCTTAATCACCGCTCTGCACAATTATCCAGGTACCAATGAAGACCTTATCCAAGACCTATCTAGTCGGTACATTGTCAGTGCTACTTCAGTTGATCTCACATGATACAATGGGGTGAATAATCCAGCCCTCGATTCCCAGATTACAAAAGCGGAAGTGAGGTCCGCAGTTTCACAACTGAGACCCCAGCGCCTGGCCCGGATAAAATTACAAACGAAATCTTACGAAACCTTGACGAAGAATCATTTGAAATGCTCATATTTTATCTGAAAATGGTTTGGGAGTCGGGAGAAATACCAACAACATGGAAAACCGCCACAGTCATTCTGATACCTAAACCAGCAAAACCACTCACTATCGAGAACCTTCGGCTGATATCTCTCACATCTTGTGTCGGCAAGGTACTCGAGCATGTTATTCACACTCGACTACAAAAGTACATGGAAGAACATGCCCTCTACCCGCATACAATGTTCGGATTCCGCCCTAAACTTTCGACACAAGACGTGATGCTGCAACTGAAGAGTCACATTATCGACGGTGAAGACGGTTCTCGGTATGGGACACGTGCTATTCTGGGGCTAGACCTTACCAAGGCATTTGACAATGTGCTACATTCATCCATCCTTGCGCCCTCGCCACATTAAACGTAGGCGCCCGTACCTACCGCTACATCCGCAACTTTTTAACGGACAGGACAGCACCACTGTCGGTCAACGATTTGCCTGCACCTTCCATCACTCTCGGTGGGAAAGGTACGCCACAGGGGTCGGTCCTCTCTCCATTCCTTTTCAACCTGGCCATGCTCCACCTTCCGCCACTTCTAGAAGATATCCCCCACCTCCACCACAGCATATACGCGGACGATATCACCTT
Source organism: Rhipicephalus annulatus (assembly GCA_013436015.1). NCBI lineage: Eukaryota > Metazoa > Arthropoda > Arachnida > Ixodida > Ixodidae > Rhipicephalus > Rhipicephalus annulatus. The sequence continues at coordinate 926,416 of WOVY01001162.1, read as the reverse complement.
GTGGATTGCCAGAGGTAGTGACGGAGAGATGCAAGATGCACTTCAATTGGCGATTGATAGAATCACAACTTACGCTGAACAACGAGGAGTGTCCTGCTCGCCCCAAAAGTCAGAGCTACTCGTCTATTGACCTAGATCTCCCTACAACAGAGACCTTCCCACGATAAATGTGCGTGTGCAACATCACCTTATACGAACAGTCCCTACCATTCGCGTATTGGGCTTCCGCATTCAGCAGAACGGCGGCAATTCGGAAACAATGCAACTACTACACCATCATGTCTATCAGACTACTAGGCTCATCTCCCGCATCGCCAATAAACGGCACGGCATGAAAGAGGCCAATCTCATACGACTGGTGACCGTCTTCTCCATAAGCATAATCCTTTACGTTGCTTTATTTATGAAACTTACGCTCACCGACAAAAAAAAACTAAACATAATTATTTGGCGCTGCTAAAAGTGCGCGCTGAATCTGCCCATGTCTACGCCCAAGGCGAAACTCAATGACCTAGGACTTCACAATACTATAGACGAATTCATTGAAGCCCAACGTATATCGCACTACGAACGATTAGGCCAAACTCCTACAGGACGTCATCTCATAGGCGCACTCGGCATACCTTACGTCTCCCAGTTTGGCCAGAAACTCCCAACTCCTTCGGACATTCGCGACACTTTCGTGATTCCCCCCATACCGCGCAATATGCACCCTGAATATAACGTGGAACGACGAGTAGACCACGCCAAGCAACTAGGCAAGCGTTACGCGAAAGCCACGTACGTGGCGTATGTAGACGCAGCGGAATATCCTACGCATCAGGCCGTGGCCCTCGCTTTCGCCACCGGGCCACAGTACATAATTACCGCAACTGGCACCATTCGCGCTAACAAACCCGAAGAAGGCGAAGAAGCAGCCATCGCTCTCGCCTACGCTTCAACCCAAGCATCCTGCATCATCAGCGACTCCAAGACTGCCATCCGCAATTTTACCAAAGGTTTGATCTCCCAACCGGCGCTCCGAATTCTCACAAGTACACCTCTGTTACGTCGTCGCCGCGTTGAGATCATCTGGACTCCGGGCCACTCGGGGCTCGCGTTGAACGAACACGCTCATGACGCCACCCGAGCTCTCGTCCACCGGGCGCTTCATTCAACAGAGCACCACCCCTCGCGACCTGACGCGGCTGAGCGAGAGATGATGGTCTCCTCGTTTCGCGACAATGCGAGGGACAGACTGGTTACCTTTGGAGAAATCCTAATGTATTACCGCAAGGCCAGACTTAAGTACCCACCACCAGACAAGTGCCTTAGTAAACAGCAGTCCACTACCTGGCGTCTATTACAGACACGCACTTTCCCCTGTCCGTCACTGTACAGCCGTATTTACCCCGCTATTCACACACCACAATGCAAAACGTGCGGTGCACCTAAGGCTGAGCTCGACCATAATATATGGGCCTGCCCCGAAGCTACTCACTCAGTTAAACACAGCACGAACCCTACATTCACAATCACCACGGCCGAGCAGTGGGAGGCTTTGCTGCTCAGCACGTGCCCAGAGGATTAGCTCTGGGCTGTCCGGCTGGCCGAAGACGCCGCCAGGATTCGAGGCCTGGCCGCTGCTTGAGGAAGGGGGTTACAGAGGGGCCCGTCTCCCAGCCCCCGACACCTTTGACCACAGCAGGGACACTTGAAGGAAGTTTTTTCTCTCTTTGGAATCACTTAAAGGCTATTTTTGTGTCGAGTGTACTCAAAATGTACTTAGAGTTAGTTTGTCTAACAATCCGGCCTCTACAGATACGCAAATTTTTGACTTAAAGTTCAACTGACACCACAATGCTACACATTTAATAACATTTGTCACTTCTAAGTTTAGAAAGATAAGTTGAAGAAAGCGTATTAATTGGTTCGCCTGGCTTGCGCATGTAACGCGGACCAAAAAAGACAGACAAAAGAAATAATCACAACACTTACATTAACTCTTCATGTGATCGGTTTGAACTTCATGCATGCTACTTTCCTGCGTGTTCCACGTCAGGGACGTCCTCCTCATCTAGCCATGGCGCCATCGACGACGTGGACGCCTTCGAAGGCGCAGGCCTTCGACGTTGCCGTCCCTGCGGGGACTAGTCCGGAGACCGTCGTCGACGCGACGGCCTCAATAGTTGGCCTCTCAGAGGTACACTGCGTTCAGCACATGGGAGGCATGAACTTCCAAGTAACTGTCAAGAGCATGGCTTCCATGACTCTCATCGTCGACGCTGGCTACCTGACCATCGGTGGCGAGCGTATCCCTGTCGTTCCCGTCGGCCCGCAGGTAACTAACGTCGCCTGCCTGTTTTTACCAGCCTTCGTCTCCAACGAGGTACTCGTCCAGGCTTTGTCCCCATACGGCAAGGTATTGACTGTGACCGCTGGCGTCATGAGTGCAAGACGCGGAGTTCTCACAGGCACACGCTATGTCCGGATGGAAATGAGTCCCACAAATCGCGTCCCCAACTATCTTCGCGTTTCTGGTCATCGAGTCACCTTCGACTACCGCGGTCTGCAACGTGTTTGTCGTCGGTGTGGCTCTAGTGGTCATTATCGAGCACAGTGCACAGCACCATTCTGTGGTCGCTGTGGTGTGCATGGACACGAAAGCGAAGGTTGCGAACGCCCCTGCCGACGTTGTGGAGATAACCACCCTACCACCGTCTGCCCTGTGCGTCGTTCATATTCTGATGCTACTGCGGGGACCTTTCCTGCCCTACCGTCCGTGTCACCAACGGCAACAGATGAACGAGAACCCGGAGCTGTATTAGAAGAACGCCAGAATCCGATTCTGAGAGCTCCATTAAAAGATGAGGAAGTGTGCAGCTTGGCCAACCCGAGCGCGCCACGTCTGCAAATCTCAGCAATAGAAACAGCCACCGCGATTGACCTCGCGTCTGTCCCAGACAAACATGTCGTGCTATGTTCGACGTCGGCGCAAGCCGAGAAAGAAGCGCTGGTAGGCACCGAGGCACCGGAATCATCGTTAAACCTAGCAGCTGAATGCCCAGAAGACGCTGACGTTGCGAGATCTACGGGCGCTGGTGTCTCGCCTGGAACAGAATTAAAACCGAATGAGCAAAGCCCTTTGGATCATTCCGAAAGCCAGGCTCGTGACTCCCTTGAACAAGTAGCAAGATGCCATGGGAGTTCTTTACTGACGCGTCTCGACAAGCAATTCGTGATCAAGGTCGTTGGAGGCGGCGACAACGTTAACGCTGCAGCCCTACCACCATCTGATTCGTCAGACAGCAGCTTCAGCCTCGAAGTCGACAGTATCATCGGACTCCCTTCTAGCCCAGACAGTTGTGACGTGGAAATGCAAGCCCCGCGAGAGGTCAAGCGTGCTCACAAGTCTGGCACCAGCTCGGACGGCACCCACGACAGCCGCTCCGAATTCCAGCAACCGAAGAAACCTCGACCCTCTTCTAGAGGGTCGAATTGTGCTGTGTAGTGTACGTACTCCAGTTCCCCCGGAAAAATCCCCGGGGTATACCGAATCGAAAAACACGACCAGGTCAGTCACCCATCTTTTTTCAATATGGCTGACACCCTGAAAATTCTTTCTTTAAATGTTCAAGGGTTCCGTAACCTAGTAAAGCAAGCCGAGGTTATCAGCATAGCCCGCGCAGAACATTGTGATATTCTGTGTTTACAAGAAACAAATTTTTTCACCATTGGCCACGTTCGTGCATTCAAACGCGCATTTAATTTAGACTGTTATTTTTCCTTCGCGACATCTCGCTTCTCTGGAGTTGGAATTATTATTTTTAACCGCGCTCTTCTGCGAAATCATCATGTTTTCTATGACGCGTTCGGACGGGTATTGGCTTTTGACTGCCTCCTATCATCCTTCAAGCTGCGTGTTTTGTGTATTTATGGGCCAGCTCAAGCAGCAATGTCTAACGATTTTTTCCGTGACCTGGACGTGTATTTTCTAGACGGTCGCCATGTAATACTCACTGGAGACTTTAATTGTGTATTAGACACGCGAGGTGACGTGCAAGGTCCAGGATGGGGTCGCTCTGATTGGAACGCGCGAGAGCTGCGTCGCCTAGTGCAACATTTCTCTTTGATAGATACGTACAGACTAGTGCATGGACCACAGTATGCCTGGACTTGGCGGCGTAGCACGTCGTCTAGTCGTTTGGATCGTTTCTATGTGCCGAGCGCGCTAGCTTCTTACGTATCGCACTCTGATGTAGTAACATTACCATCATCGCCTGTTTATATATCAGACCACCGACCAGTGACGCTCGAGGCTCACTTTCCCTTTTCATCATCAGTGAAACCTTGGCGTCTTGACATCCGCATTCTGCACGACGCGCCTACACGCTCCAGTTTATCTAGAAGCTTGCGGGCCTCTCTCTTGGGATGCGGTCCGGAGGTGTGGGACGCGCTCAAGACACAGTGGCGTTTACACTGCTCAGCAGCAGGGCGGGCCCTTAGACGCCGTACGTCCGAAGAACTAGCGGACACTGCCACAAAGCTGCGTATTGCTCTTCGGGTTGATCGACTAACTCCCTTGATGCGCGCATGGCAGCGAGAGTTAAGGGGTCGTTTTCAACGCCTCATTGCAGCTTCGTCATTGACGGCGGCTGCTTGGCGTTGCAGACGTAATCCATGTGCTCACCCTGAGGTTCTACGCTTTGCGAAAAGCTCGCTTCTCAACCCGTCGAGTCGACTAGGAACTCCGGCGGCCAGATTCTTACCCACTGCGTTGCCGCCGACACGTGATCAATCAATTTTCCTAGCTCACTTTGCCAACATAGCTCGTACGACAATGTCATCACATCGCGGTACCACCGAGACAGCCACAATGTTAAGTAGGATATCTCAAATTTCATCTGAAGTCGCTGAACAACTGTGCACAAGTCCGTCAGCTGACGAAGTGAAAGAGGCACTGTCTTCCATGAAGCGTGGCTCGGCCCCCGGGCCCGATGGGTTGCCTGTTGAGTTTTATTTAACGTTTTGGGACGACATTGGTGCTCTTTTCACCTCTGTTATTTGCGGCTGTTTTGAGAACTTTGATTTTCCTGATAGCTTTCGCGATGGTCGAATTGTTTTAATACCTAAACATGACCCATCGTCAGTTCGCCCAGAGGAGTGGCGACCAATAACGCTCCTCAACGTTGATTATAAAACTTTCGCGGCAATTATCACTCGGCGTTTGAGAAGCTTGATGCCCTCCTTAATAGGTCATTATCAGGCGTGCTCTATTCCTGGAAGGGAAATCCACAGTCTTTCCTTTGTTACGCGCGATATAGTTGTGTACACGTTAACAAGATCAGCTCAGGGACTCTTGGTTTCACTTGACCATGAAAAGGCATTCGATCGCCTCGAACATAGCTTTATATTTAGCGTAATGGCAGCATTTGGCTTCTCACAAAACTTCGTTGAGCTTCTCAGAAACGCATACCGAAATATACGCAGCACGTTGTTTCTTGATGGTTTAGAGAGTGCGCCATTTCCGGTTACCCGTGGTGTTCGCCAGGGGTGTCCTTTATCCCCTGCACTTTTTGTACTCAGCCTCGAACCATTCCTTCAATCGCTAATCGCTGACCCTTACGTTAGAGGCCTTCCTCTTCCAGGTAGTGGTACCGTGACAGTGACAGCATTTGCTGATGACATCACGTTGTATTTGAAGAATGAGGACAGTTTATCCCGTAGCCTACGACTTTTTACGACGTATGGCATGATTTCAGGTGCCGCTTTAAATTTTTCCAAATGTCGATATTTATTCATTGGTTCTCCAGACGCATGTCTAAGTTCCTTTTTCGGTCTTCAGAAAAGTGACTCTATTCGTATTCTGGGGCTTGATTATACTTCCTACGGCATATCAGCCTCCTTGTGGAATTCAGTAGTCGAAGATGTAAAACGACACGTCCGGGAAGCACAAGAGTATGATTTACCGATGCTCGAAAGAAGGTATTTAGCACAGACGGTGTTTTGCGGCCGTGCATGGTACATATCTCACGTCTTACAGCCCCCATTACGAATCACCAGGTCGTTGCAATCCCTCATTGGCTCCTTTTTCTGGTCGGGTGGAACAGAGCTGGTTTGCCGAGCAGCTCTTGGGCAACCGAGAAACTGCGGTGGATTCGCATTCCCATCCGTCTCTGTTCGCTGCCGGCTGCTTGCCCTACGATTCTTACTTCGGTTGTTGCATGGTGATCAGTGCCCCGCGCGTGATCTTGCCTGTTATTTCTTAGGCACCAAATTACGCTATTTACTACCTGATGCACGGCCTAATTCTGCACCGCGAACACTTAACGTGCCTGCATTTTACTCAACGGCAGTAGCATTTTATCGACACGCGCAGCAGGTTTGTCCCGATGTGGACATTCTTGAAAGCCGCATTGTAGATACAACGGCGGCTCTTCTGCTTCCTCTGGTTCCTCCAGCCCGTCTAGCACGATCGAGACATGTCTCGTGGAGCGCGATAACGGCATCGTTTTTGCCTGGTCACCTCCGTGACTTTATGTGGCGTCTTGGATGGAGAGTACTCCCAACACGGGACAGATTGGAGAGGTGGCGCATGGTCCCATCTTCCACTTGTCCTAACTGCCCGTTACAGGAGTCTAACCAGCATATGCTGAAGCAATGTGTCATCGCAAAGGTGTTTTGGAAGTCAGTTAACGCTAGTTTTCGTGGCCTAGGTGTTAATCGCTTTGTAACATCTGGTCACTGCTCGCGTAGTCGCTTTGCACGCCTTCTAATAGCTGCGGGAGCCTTTTGTTTATGGCGTAATAGGTGCGAAGCTGTTGCGGCAGGTCATCGTCGTCGTGCTCTTTTTCCGATTCTGGAACGCCTCTACTGTGAACTCTTATCGTTTCTGTCGGAGGAATTGTTCTTCCTTGGGGAGGAAGAATTTCTGCGACAATGGTCGTGCCGCTTTCTGTCCGTAGTTGACAGACGCGTTCGATTAGTATTCCACTTGGCCTGGTTCCTATAGCCAGGTCACCTGTTAATGTCTGATTGGTGCATGTAATCAGTATGTGTTTACTATTTTATGTGTTGGTGTATGTCCCATATTGGTGTGAGCTCTTCTATATATGCACTTCATTCTAACGCTGTAAGTTATGTAACTTCTATGAATATTGATACCTGTTGTACATATTTTCTAACATCTTCACCAAGTCTTGTAAATTCTGCACATATATCATCATGTACATTGTCCATATTGTGATTATTGCATTTATGTAGTGTATGTATAGTTATTAGTACTATGAACGATGGACATCCTACGGACTTGGACACTTGTTTAAATGTGTAATGTATGTTGTGCTTTGTCTTTTGTTTGTTATTGTGCCTGTTATACAGACGCCTGTCCCTTAGCTTTGTTGCGTCCCATGAGAAAATAAACTTTTTCTAAACACGCATGCTACTTTTAGCGGGACGGCTCAGTGCTCTCCCATAATTGAGTATGAAGTACTCGAAATCAGAAACATTTTAGATGCGGAAGCATCTTATACTCGCGCCTTGTAGTGCGCCGTCCGCGCCGTTCGCACCGCTTCTCGAACATTCGACAGCTGACGCGCGCGCATGCGCCGTCGCGCCGTCGCCCACCATCTGTGCCGCGCGCTCTTCTCCTTCGAGAACATTCGACAGCTGACAGCGCATGCGCCGTCGCGCCGTCGCCATCTGTGCCGCGCGCGCGCTTCTCCTTCGAGAACATTCAACAGCTGACAGTGCATGCGCCGTCACGCTGTATATATACTCAAGGTCGGCGCTCGCTCGCTCAGTTGCCGCTCGTCGGTTGGTTTGTACGGCGCTTCGACGTCCAAGGTCGCGGTGAAATGAATTCCAACGAATCCACAAACACAATGATCGACGTCCCTTCGACCAGCGCCGTCCTTTCGCATACGTGTGTACGTGTTCACTCATTTAACACCCCCTCCTACAACCACGTTAACCAATTTAGCCATCGACCCAAGTAAGTCGCAATTTAACACCCCATTTCACAACCACGTTAACCAATTTAGCCATCGACCCAAGTAAGTCGCACTTTAACACCCCGTTAACCAATTATATGCTCCGCATCCTCCTCAGTGTTCCCCCGAGGGAAGCTGCGGGCAATTTTTTTTTCTAAACACAAGGCACTCGAGACGGCTTTCAGTCACCATAGTAGAGTACCAAGTACTCTAATTTGTTACAAACTTTTGCTAAACACGCGGCCTCATCAAGTGTGAGGCTCACGGGGCGGGTTTCTTGCTCTACCATTATAAGTCGTAAACAACGGCACCTTGCGTAGTCCTGCGTGTGCTACAGCAAACTGCGCGAACTCGAATTGACGTATGAACTGAACGGCACTCCGATATTATTTGTCCCGAGCCTGCATGTCGAACGAATTTGCTCGCTGAATGATATTATACATTAAATACTATACGATCGTGAAAAAAAAAACAATAACGCACGAGAGGACGTGAAGTGCAACTTGTGGCTCGTGAGTTAGCAGCTGATAGTTCATCGTCATTGTCATTCTCGGTGCGTTCTACGTCTAGCGAAAAATGCTCGACGCCAAGACGGTATCTTTGAACATCACTACTGAAAGTAATCTAAGGAATTATCATCCGCCGAACAACTTCGATAACACCAACAACGTGTCACTCACCACGAACAACACCAACGCGGTGTCACTCATCACATCTATCTGGGCGTGGAGAACAATTCGCTCCGACACCCGGCAAGAAGTGAATCGCTTGCAGTGTGCTGCCATCTATCAACGAACGTAAAAATCAAGCGGCGCAGTGTTGGTCTAGGTTCGGAAAAGTGCTACTTTCCGCGTACAATGAGTGTTACGAGATTCATGCACCACAAAAGCACTAACGAATGCTGTACCAGCACCTCCTTTATTTCAGTGCCAGTGCAAACGCACGCTTGTCAATGGGAGTCATCGGTCCGCCTTAATTCAGGGAGTGGTCGTGATGCGGCGCTATATGAGGGGTCGCGCTAACCCTTTCGGCCCTGGCGGTGTCAAATGACACTACCGCACAAATTCTCACCTAGTATCTTGGAAACGTAACTAATACAGCTAATTCTTGGGGGCATAGTTCTTCATTGATCCCCACTGGAACTGCCACCAATATTGTGGCACGCTTGTGGAGGTAGCAGCCACAAAGAAGAAGAAGCGTGACCGAGGTCTTCCGTGAAGCCGAGGCGCGTAAGTTGAGGCGGGTAAGCGCCATTTTCTGGACGACGTACCGAAGCTGTTTCAGTGAGTATTAGGCTGAAAATTAAGACATTGGTTTCCATTTTGTGTGCACCTATGATTGGCAGAAAAAAATAAGCCACTTTTTTCATTTTCCAATCACAGGGCCGTAATTACCTAATTGGATGCCACGTTAATTAATCCGGAAATGCTTGTGCCAGCGGCTCAATTTTTGTTTGTGGTCTTCTGAGGTCCTAACTGCGAGAAAAACGCGCACAAAAATTGTATCTGACCAAAATGAAAACTCCAGGGCTGAAAAGGCTAAGGTCTCTAGATGAAACAAATTTCCTTAGGTCGCGCTGCACTCGTCACACGTGCGTCCGAGCACTTTCCCCTAAGATGCGTGTTTCTCACACCAATATCATACGTGTGTCAGATCCACTCCTTCATGCTGCTTCTTTCGTGTGCTCAGATTTGGGTACACGTTAAAGAACCCCAGGTGGTCAAAATTTCCGGAGCCCTCCACTACAGCGTCTCTCATAATCATATGGTGGTTTTGGGACGTTAAACCCCACATATCAATGCTGCTTCTTTCTGGCTCGAGACAATGCCGCCGCCGCGTCACAGAGCACCTCATGCAGAAACGTTTCAGTGGCGCTTCCCTATTGGTTGCCCGCAAAGCGCCACCAACGGTGACACGCTATCTCAGAACACCATATATTTCAAGAAGAGCAACCCTGACTGTCAATATTGTGAACACGAGGAATGCAAGACGCCGCCCCACAAATCTGTACACAACTCAACAAAAAATTACTTCATACGATTTTTGTCATGGGACACTGCATGATGGGCTTCTCTCCCCCGTGCCCGCAAAGCACACCTGAAGGCTAGGTGATGGGAGAGAGCGGGAAAGGGCCGGAGGAGAGTGTTGTGAACAGCTGATCGGGCGCATCTGGCTGGTATTGATAAAATACAGAAGGCGTTGGCTGTACGCGCGTAAAGCAAGGTGAGTTTAAACTGCAAAGGTCAGACGATAACATTTAACTATATAAGGTGACTGTGGGAAACCTCGCGAAGCTGATACGTGTGCTTTGCGGGCTCTAATGGAACGCGCGAGTTGCCATGTATTTCACGGAAGCTTCGCGTCTTGCAAGAACGAATCAGATTTATCGCCTCCCGGATGGTCGAGTACATTCACTGATCCAAACGTACAATGTGGTTTGTAATAGTTTCTTGCTAACGCGTTAACACTGAGGCTAGCAAAACAGCCGAACAAGGTAGCATCTGCCTACTGATCACACGCAAGGGGGCGCTCCTGAATTTCGTGAGGTGGCGCGACAGTCTGTGAGTATTGCGAATACTTTTGTAAAGAGTGGCCACTCGAGTCTTTTCGCGGCCGAGCCATTCGCGATGGCCACGGCCTATAGGTGGCGCGCCATACAATCCAAGATGGCTGCGGAGGGGTGATCAATCCATGAACTCGCATATCAAAAGATAGGACGCACAGACGTACTGCCCGCTTGCAATGAATGTTATGGGATTCATGCACTACAAAGGCACTGATGAAGGCTATACGCACGTCAAACAAGGTGAGTTTCAACTGCAAAGGTTAAACAATGGCATTTATTTTCCAACGTGGCTGAACAAAATCTCGCAGAGCTGGTATGTGTACTATGCGGGCTATAATTGAAAGCGCGAGTTGCCAGGTATTTTCACGAAAATTTTGCCTCTCGCAGAAACGATCCGATTTATCGTGTCACGAATGGTCCGGTATAGTCACTTATGCATGCAACATACAAAATGGTTTGTGTTCATTTTTTGCTAACGCGCTAACACTGAGGCTAGCACCGCCGAACAAGGGAGCGTTAGGAGCGTCTGCCTATACTGATCATCCTTGAGAGGGTGCTCCTGAATTCCGCTAAGTGGCGCGACAGCCTAAGAACATTGCGAAAAAAAAAAACAACTTAGATCGGACATAGCCGTAGGGCCCTGCGGTTGAGACACTGCAAGCGCTGCTTTCAGCGCCATGAGCGACTGGTCAGACCTAATATTTTCTGCCGCATCAATAAAATGACGAACTTTTTCTTTCTGATGCTGAGGTTTGAGCCCCCACTCTCATGCTCCGAAGGCGAGTGTCTTTACCACTAGGCTACACACCTTTTTTTTTTCTTTATTGCACTAGGCTACACAGCCATTTTTCCACAAAGTAAATACATGTGCAATACATCTAAACCACATGTATGTGTACCCTTTGTGCAAAAGAAATGCAGAAAGACGACACTTGCTAGTCAGACTTTACTGATTTTTGTGGTAACGCATTAAACATCCTCAGCGGGACACGATGTAGAGACGATGACGAGAATTGCACATAGCAATAGGTTCTTTTTTTAAAAACATTTAATGCTACAGTTCTGTCTTCAAAGTCCTCCTGAGGCGGCTATTACATGTGTTGACCAACGAGTAGACACGAGCATCGATACGCCATCTAGCGGTTGCTCAGACCCTTCCTTGCTCGGCCGCGAAAAAGCTCGTGTCACCACTCTGAAGCTCCTTTCGCCGTGGGTCGGTCCCTCCTATGTAGTAGTAATAGCATGTAGCCACCTCTATTTTATGAGTTGCTCAATAGATAGCGTTGTGCGTATATATTCTTGGGAATAATACAAATGGATGGTGTTAGTGATTTTCGCTGCATATGCAGGGAGCGAATGATAATGAGTGGGGTGAAGCGTTCGCTTGTCCATCCATCTGTCTGTGCTTCCGCCCGTCCGTCCGTGCTGTCCGCCCGTCGGCCATTCCATGCGTCCGTCCATTCACGCGTCCATGAGTTCATCTGTCCGTCCGTCCTTCCGTGCTTCTGTCCGTCCTTCCGTGCATCCGTCCTTGCTTCCGTTCGTCTTTACGTTCGTGTTTCTGCCCGTCCGTGTCTTTGACGCACGGACGGACGCTTCGCCCCACTCATCATCATTCACTCTGTGGATGTGCTGAGATTTTTTTTCTGAAACTGGTGAAACACAGCTCTGAGCACCCAAAGTTTCGAGTTCAATCGTGTTAGAACCTTCTGTGTTATACCGGTGTCACATGGGTACTTTTAATCGCCATCAGGATAATCCGGATTGGTTTTCTTGATCGCGAACTTTTTAGCCGCTGCTACACAGCCCAAGTTAATCCAGTTCGACTTTGGGTAAGACGAAATGTACCAGGTGGCACTTGTGCGCCGTACAACATGTCATTTACAAAACTGAGCATACGATATTTGAATAGAGCCATTTATCCACAATATGTTATTTGTGCGAGAACTGCTTGAACATAAAAAAGTTTGAGTGCCACTACACAACTAATTTCATAAGTTTTTATTCGATAGAGTTTTCTAAGCACTTACCTGTATACTGCTGTGCGAAAATCTTAATCTTCACTCCTATTTTTGATAGCACCTGCTCGTAGCCATTCAGTCGCAAGTAAACGACAATATCATTGTACACGTCAGAGCTTTACCACATAACACTTATATACTGGCACGGCTGCTTAATAAAAAAGCGGTCATGATACTGGCACTGCCGCTTGATGGCCGTGATACTGGTTTCACTTTTGGCGCTTCAAGTCTCCCAGTTCCTCCTGCCAGTGGTGAAGTACTGTAAAAGTCTCTTCATTCGACCACGCAGCGCGTATACGCTGTGACGTAGTCGAAAAGCTGGCGACTATCACAATCGATTTGCTTCGAGGTGCTTCCAACTGCTCTGACGGTGCGAGAGTTGAAATTGTCGTCTGCTTCTCCCATAACTACATGTGGTAAATGCGAATTTCAAAATAAGCAGTATAACACACATTTTTCCGATTGAAACAGTTAGAACATTCTTTTAAAAATGAATTTCTAGCTTTTTATTTTTGTTTTTACAGAACTATGCTTGATTTTCTTGTTTATTCGTTTTCAACATGCTCGGGCAGGGATGCAGATGACATGAAAACGCGATCTCTCAGCCAGATCCCGATGCTTGGATTGCGATCGCGATAGCCTTAATCCCGATCGGGCCTGATTGCGATTAAAAGTGACTGTGCAGCACCTGATTCGGATCATGGTCAACCCAGATCGGCACTGATTGCGAATAAATATGCCCGTGTGACACCGGTATTACTCCGTTGCCGAGCTGACTGGCTAATAAACTTTGAGAAATTCCACAAGACATTCGGCGTTCTGCAAGTTCTCATGGATCAATGTGGCCTCTTCTGAAACTAATTCCTTGGAAAAAAGTGTTGCGGAGAACGGTGTTCCGCAAATGGGCCACGGTGTAAGATACAAACACACTAGGTGGCGACACTTCACGGCTTTTTTATGGGACGTGATCAACCAGACAAAGTAACAGAGACGCGCGTACATCGGACCGCTGCCAGCCAGCGCAACTTAAAAATAGAAAAAAATTGCCCGCAGCTTCCCTAGGGGGAACACTGAGGAGGATGCGGAGCATATAATTGGTTAACGGGGTGTTAAAGTGCGACTTACTTGGGTCGATGGCTAAATTGGTTAACGTGGTTGTGAAATGGGGTGTTAAATTGTGACTTACTTGGGTCGATGGCTAAATTGGTTAACGTGGTTGTAGGAGGGGGTGTTAAATGAGTGAACACGTACACACGTATGCGAAAGGGCGGCGCTGGTCGAAGGGACGTCGATCATTGTGTTTGTGGATTCGTTGGAATTCATTTCACCGCGACCTTGGACGTCGAAGCGCCGTACAAACCAACCGACGAGCGGCAACTGAGCGAGCGAGCGCCGACCTTGAGTATATATACAGCGCGACGGCGCATGCACTGTCAGCTGTTGAATGTTCTCGAAGCGCGACGGCGCATGCGCGTCCACTGGAGAATCAGGAGAATTTAGAATGTTCTGCACGCGGTGTGTAGAGGAGGAAGGGTGCACAGATGGTGGAGGAGTGAAGCGCGCGCGGTGTGTAGAGGAGGAAGGGATGCACAGATGGTGGAAGAAGGAGGAGGAAGCTTGCGGACGGCGCCGCACTACAAGCCTCGAGTATTAGATGCTCCGCATCTAAAAAACGCACCATTGCTGTAGCAACCGGTGAGGCTGGTCGCAACGCCGGCGTTCCGAAAGCTTCGCGCTTTTCCGAAAGGCAAGTCATTCGGCCCATGATTCGGCCGCTTCAGTCGCTAGCCTGCCTTTGGCGCGTTTCATGAAGTAATAAGTAACGTTTCATCATTCCCGTTTGCGAAATGAACTTGTGATATGGTGAGCAGCCATGAATGAAATCTGCTGAAAGAAGACGTTCACATAGTGAGCGAATATGGGAAGAAAGTGCTTCGTTAATGGTTGCCGGTCAGGTTACCCTACGTGCCCAGAAAATTTATTATTACTCGATGTTCTTTGTGATTCCGAAGGCCTCAAAGCATGCTATCAAGTGGTTTCCAGGAAGGACTATTCGCTCTGCAGAAAGGATGCAGTCTGCAGCAAACACTTCACAGATGAGATGATCCGTCGTGAATATGAATGAATACTTTTTGCCGCACGACCATTTGTTTTATGTTTATGCAACACAATGATATCTGCAATGAATAGAGTTTTTTTCTGTTACAGACGTATTGAGTTTTTTTTTTACTGTATTACGTTGTGCATTCGCTGCTTTTCCTGAGAAAGTTTCCAGTAGCCTTGCTAAAAAGGTCCGCTCATTATTCAATGCGAAAAAAAAACTACTGTAATCCTCTTTCCGTGCACAGTAAGAAGGGATGGTGAAATCAGCGGAAAGATAGGCGCAGGGTACCCCGTAAGCGTGTCTCTCAGCGAGTAATCATATGGTCGTGAAGTTTTCGCCGTATAGTTATCATTAGAGCCTCGAAATTAAAATTTGGCGCAGCACCGCATGGTATCTATGCAATGCACGCCAACAAATTAGTCAAGGTATCTAAGTGGTTCATTCTTTTTTTACGAGCAGTCACGTGGTCTTATTCAAGTTCTGCTTTGCTAGTCATCAAAATAATGTGCGTCTCCCCACGCCGTTCGCGCGCTTCGCAGATCCAGCTTGCCGATACGAGTGCACCACCTACCATCAGCGAGTGCACGAAAACTAGCGCTTTTAAAGAACCACTTGACACGAAATTTTGGAAAGCATGACAGTTATGTGCGTGTCTGTTGCGCCCCAAGCAGTATTAATTTCTCAGGACGTGCGAGAACCACTTTAAATGCCGGCATGCATTCCATATAGAGACAAGAGCAATCAATTTTCACTCTTCGGCACGAAAAACGCTCCTGTTCTATTAAATTCAAATTTACCGCGAAGGAGCGGTTGTTATAGCAACGCCTCTTTCTGTCTTCAAGTTGCGTCAACTTGCCGATAGGCACGCTGCCGGCAGCGGTCCGATGGACGCGCGTCGCTGTCACATTATCTGGTCGATCGCGTCTCGTGAGTGTCCCCACCTCTAAAGTGTTTGTATCTTACACCGTGGAATGGGCGCAACAGTTCTATCTGTCATCGGGCTGCAAAACACAAATAATGTTCGCATCGTGGTCTGTAACAAAAAATCCCAAGCATTTCCCCGAGGGTGAACATGGTTAAGTGCGAATACACGGGGTGATGCTATGAGGGGTATTTATTAATTCGCACTATTATATTTATTAATCACACTATGGTGCCTTTATGGTGTAATGGTTCCTGGGAATCGCAATTTGATCACACGGGGGAGTTTACGTTAACTCACTGGCGAATGCCAACGGATTTTAACTTTACTCCCCCTCACGACCCGCTCTCGACGGGAGACTGAGAGAGAAGGCGGGCGCGCGAGAGAGAGGGGTGCGCGTGCAGCTGCAGCGAGCGAGGAGAGCGGAGGAGCGAGCGAAGGGGGAGGGGGACGCGCGCAGTGGCGTTAAAGATATAAAAGGCGCGTTACTGACAACGATATCAGCGTCGCGTCCGTGGCTTATTCGGTAGAGCGTCGCGCTGCGGCCCGCCAAGTCCTCTTTCTTTTAAAGATAGAGAGAAGACTGCGGACGCCGCCGACGGCAGTGGATGGTTTGGGGTCGCTTATAAAGTTAAAGTGTATTCATACTTAATATAGCCTTGGCCAAAGCGTCGCTACGGACGCCAAGTTTGACAAACCGGCGCAACAGCTCTTTCCGGACGTTCTCTCCGCCCTTCTCGTTTGAGAACTATAGCATGTGAAGAGCACGTGGGAGCGTATAGCTTCAATTTGTAGTTGATGTAATGTGCAGTAGCTGCCGAGAAAGTAGCTTTTGTATAGTCGTCAGTCCACAGGACTACCGTGATAGCGAATCGGCTCTCGTTTACGGCTTATAGAATTTCAGGCATGAGCTTGCACCTGACATTTACGGCAAGTTCTTCAAGTTTTCTCGCAACTGCCGCACGATGAGGGTTGGATGTTTGCTGCGTCTAAAGGTTCATGACGTGCACCAATGTTCATCAGTTCTTCGCACAGCTTAGTGAAACTGTTGCCACTGACGATGTCGTAAGGTCGTAAATCCTGTGCGCGAAACCAGGCTATGCAGTGTGACAAACTTTCTTTTAAGTTTACTGGAACAAGCGCACTTGTGCGTTTTAGAAACTTCCTTATACCTCCATTTTCAGGTTCCGCTGTTTTTCGTAGATGCCTCTGCAGATGCAAAGAGCCACTTTTTGACGAAGCGTCGACAAGGAAGTGCTCGGAAGCCATGCATCGCACGTATCGAACAGGTGCGAGTGTTGCGCTGTCTACCACGAGATCGAAGTTGTCCCATACGGCACTTTTGACGTCAGACCTTCGCACCAGCTTATACAGCGGCCCTCTTCCACTGCGGCTCTCAAGTCTTCAGCGCTGCCCGTACACGCAAGGCACAAGTAGTTGGATATGACGCTGATCTGAGGTTCGATTTAAAAAGAATCTTTTCAAGCATTTTAAAGCATATTCCAGGCGTGAAAAGAATATAGTGGTAGCTATATTATCTTAAGGGTTAAACAGAACTATCAAGGTACATGTTTTCTTGCACGAAGCTACGCATGAACATAAGTGAACAATAAAACAAACTAACAAAACATGCGCCTCAGGTTCACAATACGAAAATGAGGCACGTGTCTCATTTCATATTGTAGTCATAATAGGTGACACCCCGAAAATTAATAATACATTGTACATAAATCGATATAAGTGTCCTCCTCCCCTAAGTATTATTTTGTTTACAATATGTATACGCTAAAAAAACAAAACATTTACGAAACGTGTGCCAGTTCTCCGACTTCTAGTACACGTCTTAACTGTTCCCTAAGCCCTTAGGGTTAAAAGCCGTGAATTTCAGCTAATTAACCCATATATGCCCAGGCTTAGAAAAAACAAATTCTTTTTTTCCTGAATGTTTACTTCACCCCCACAAGGAAGCACACAAATATACGAGGACAATTTCGGCACATCATCTATATTTTTGGCTTGATTCGGGATTTTCACTGGGCCCGAGCCCGTCCCAATCAATAAGCAAGTAAGCCCAGCCCGGGCTCGAGGAGAAAAGACGTCGGGCCGCCCCAGCCCACGCGCCGGGCCGAGATTGGGCTTTCGGGCTACCCGGAGCTCGTGCACAGCTCTAGTTACGACATCGCCGAGCATCTCACTCGCTGCCACAATCAGGTGAATGAAGCGTTTGAAGATATCGCTCGCATAGTTACGATAGAGCGCGCATTGTTTAATGTCCACTGCGTTCTTTCGTGATGTTAACTCACAGATAAGAAGAAAAGCGTGTTTTGCAGTTCATAGCCAGTATTAGCACGTTGTTTCCTTAATGAAAACATGCGATAAGAAAAATAAACGAAAAAAATTGTTTCAGCGCGAAAGTCAAGATCATCGGTGCGCAAGAATCAAGAAAGCTTTTTCATTCACTGCTGCATGCCACGCGTTTCTCTTTACTCTGACGATTGCGAAATAAACGCGCAATTCTGAAACCGCCGATCATATAAGATGTCCTTGATGCTCTAATCTAACAGGCCACGGGAAGGATACCCAAGCTTAAACGGCGCAGATTTCGTCGTGGTGCGTGGAGTGGCAAGGCCATCTATAATATCGACTGAATACCCGAAAGGATTCTTATGACCATTCAAGGCATGAAAGCATAATACCAATTTTCGACAAGCACATGAGGTAAATTGCTACCATAATTGTTTTTTAACACTTCTTTTTTTAAAATATGTAGTTTTCTGCCACCATAAGAAATGTGCACACAAGAAATAAGACAAGCAAAATAGGAACTTTCATCCCAAGTCGAACGTACAGAAGCAAGGTGTCAGGGCGTCTTCCTTACTTGAATATTTCATGCACTCACCATTTCTCCGAGCCCATCTCGGCTTGGGATGCCCTGGCTTTCGCATAGCATCGTTTCAAGAAGCTTTCGAGCGCACAGAAGGATCACCGAACACAGCACCAAATAACTGCAGTCTTCTCCACGAACGATCACACACCAAGCAGGACAAACAGTTGTTTGACAAGCAAATGAGATGAGGAGGAACAGATGTCTTAACTAATCACTCCTCGTGACACTCCCAAAGCGGCATGCGAGAATTTGCGTCAGGTTCAAACTACGCCTCGTTATCTATCTCTTGTTCTAAGATATCAGAATGCTCAACGGAAGAACAATGGTGCGGTCAGCTGACTATCGAGGCCGTTTCAGATAACACCGTAACGGGGGTAGATAATACTTAGATTAAGAACTTTCGAGGAAAAAAATCTTCTTGATGAACAGGAGTGCTATCGTCGTAAGACAGCGTATATAGAGGCGGATGGTATATTGCATTCACTTTTACCATTTTCGCCAAGTCGACGTTTATATCGCGAGCTCTGTTCCACCGTTTATAATCTTTCAAATTACTGGCGCGGAACTACTTATCGTTTTGAAACTTCTGCAATTGTGTGTGTGATTCAAATTCGCAGAAGTCGCATTTCTTGTTTAAGTATATCTTCAGACCAATGAACTACCACTCATACTGACTGGTGTCTGTATAATGTGGCTGCTCCTTCACCAAGACGTTCTGTCGCATGTATGCATAGCTGCTTCGTTTAGGGGGCTTACCGTACTAAAGCTATTCAAGCTCCGAGAGACGCCGTTATAGTAGAAGGTACCGCACATGACCCACCTAAGGCTCTTCAATGTAAGCGTAAATTTAAGTACACGGGCCTCTATCATATTGTCTCCATCGTATTTGGACTGCCATGGCCGTGATTGAAAACTTGACTTCTTGGTCGGCAGCCGATTGCCGTATCCGCTAAGCCACTGCTGCGGCTTCAGTTTCAGGAGTACAACGTGTGCAACTGGATGGGATGAGCAGCGAGAGTGTGTGTGATATACATAGAAAATTCAAGGTCGTTGACTTGAGCCATTATGGTCTGCATGTCCGTCCTTCCGTCCGTGTTTGCGTCCATCCATGCGTCGGTCCGTTCATCTGGAATAGAGATGGGAATAAAGATGGGCAGAGGGGGATGAAGTGGATGTACGAAACGCAACGTCTTTACTAAAAGACTACTTTTCCAGCATTGGATCATGTAGGAACCCAAAGTGCACTACTGTTGCCTGCTTTGCTGGAAAAATATTGAGCCGTAGGCCAAAGACAGTACTTTTACTTAGCGGTAGGCTGCCAGTGCTTGCCTTGTTAGAACGCTTAGTACTATAGTATGAAGCCTTTGTGTTCTGTACATGCTGTAAATAAATTTTTTCTAAACAGTACTATGCTTTGACGTGATGAATGCGTTAAACTGCACTTAACACGCGAAGAAGTGAAGCGACACGCACTCTTTTTCGGGATGTCTGTGGCACTTTGTTTGAAGATATGCTCAATCAAATGGTCTGTCAATATTTCACTGTGCTAATGGGCGACTTCAACTGTGTATGTGATTCTATTGATCGTAGCACTGATAGTCTACGAGACAGGAGTGGCACAGTTTTAACAGGTACCGTAGATTATGCAGGACTGATTGACATCGGCACATTGGGTCAAGTAACTGAATATATTCGATTTCAGGGAAGCTCTTCCGCTCGCCTTGATCGAATTTACGTCTTTTAATCAATCCTTTTTCGGGAATGTTTGTGCATCATTGAGCCAGTTTTGCTTTATAATCACTTCATTGTTATAGCAAAGATTGGTGCAAACCACCGAACTCACTTCCGACCGCAATGGGCGCTTTGGAAGATGAACTCAGACCTCTTAAGCGATCAGGATTTCAATAATAGAGTTGATGAAGCGGTGAGAATTTTTTTTTTACATTCATTCGCTGCTTGGGAGCTTTTTAAGCAAGAGGTTTGTTCGATAGCCATAGTAATCAGATTCGTCAAATCGTACTATCAAAAGAACGAGGAAAATAGATGGTCTAAAAGCCTCTATAGCCCTTACGAGACTGAATGTGAAAATGCAGGAGCATACATTAATAAAATCGAAAACGTGATGTGTCAGCTACAAAATTATGATGCTGCTCGCTGCAGAGGCGTGCGGTTTTTATCTCGGAACCGCAAGTTTTTGAGTTCCGAACAACCGACGCGTCCAGCTTCACTCCATGAGCGGCGTCACGCCATGTCCAAGTTCATTCCAGATCTGCGTTAAAACAATGCTCTTTGAACAGATACAACGTACATTATCTTGCAATTCGAAAGGTTATACGAAGTGTTGTTTAGTGCTCTTCCTGATGACTATGGCGATAAAACCAAAGCAAATTTGTTTCTCGGTTAAGCCCATTGTTAATTTGTAGTCCCTTTACATTGGAGGAAATCAAGCATACCATTGACTAACTACCTTTGTAAAAACACCTGGGTCTGTTGGGATTCCTGATGAGTTTTACAATATTAAGAAAGGTTACGACATGAAGGCTCTCCCGCGGTCTTTTTGAAACAGTCATACTGTTCTGACTCTGAAAAGTTCTAAAAAGGAAAATCTTCGTTCCGTTGAAGGCTACAGGCCAATAGCGCTGTCGAATGTTGGCTGCAAAATTTTCAAATCAATTACAGTTTGTGATATCAATACTCACTGGTTCTCCCCAGACACGTGGGATTCGGCGTCGCTTGATACAAGCATATACATTGCGTGAACACTTCTTCAGTATTGCTATAGTTATCAAGGACAGCTTGCTATGCTGCAGGTAGACCTCGCCAAAGCTTTTGACCATGTCAGTCGTTCCATTCTCTTTCCCCTTCCGGAGCATGCAAATGTGGGCTCTGTTGTGCTGGAAGGTGTTAAACTTTGTTACAATGACTGTTCAACGCAGATAATTAGTAATCGCCTGCTGTCAAAGCTAGTATCTATTCACTCTTTTGTAAAACAACGCTGCGCAAAGTCCCCACGGCTGTTTCCACTTTATCTTCAACCCCTATGCCTTAGCGCAATACGATCGAATAGTATTCGTGGCTTCAACATATTAGGCAAAGAGGTTAAGATATTGGCTTATGCAGTTGACGCAACTTTTTTTGTTCGGACAAGCGAAACGTTGAAAATGTGTTATCTACAATAAGTGAATTCATCATTGTAGAAGGAGCTCGTTTATACTCATCTAAAAGTTTAGAATTATGGTTTGGATCATGGGGTAGTACGTCAAACAAGTTTGCAGGAATTGGACTCATATTAGATGAACATACCTTAGTGTGCTACTAAATGCATACATGTTCAGGGCGCGTTACTGGAAAGAACGCGTTCCTAAGCTTGAATGACAGGTCCAAACTTTTGTTCCACATCGCCTTTCCATCTTTGGGAGAGCTGAAGCTTGCAACATTGTTTTAGCTATGAAGCTTTACTATGTATTGCAACTTATTCACTGCGCTCGATCTTACATACAGCGTTTTTATGAGACTTTTGCAACATTCGTCTGGTCTTCAACTTTTGAACCAATCAGACGAGACAACCTATTAAGGATTGTAAGGGACTGAAAGCTGACTGACTGGGTGACTGGGCTGGGATTAGTTCATATATATATATATATATATATATATATATATATATATATATATATATATATATATATATATATAGTGTGTGTGTGTGTGTGTGTGTGTGGTGTGAAAGAAATAGTTTCGAGGTTCTGCTTTTTTCGCGACAGTTCCCATCTCATAATTTGATTATTCTAGCAGAATACATTTGTTAATGCCTTACCAGACTTGATTGTTTCTGCGGATTTCTCTGAACGCCCGTATTTGTAGGAATTTATGGAGGAAGTTTTTATCAGTGTCCCGTTTCTCAAAGTCCGATTTTCCATGGAATGCTCATACACAATATCAAGCCGTAGACTCTATAAAGATTCCTTATCCATCCTTTTTTAATTTCCACTTTGCTGCTCATTGTATTCCGACCCTCCATAAAGGAATGTACAAAAACGATTCCGGAAGATGTACGATTCTCCCGATATTAAAACCTTCTTTTCTAAACTTCATACAAATGTGCTGCCGGTAACACCATGATTGCAAAAGACGGGTATATTTGTTTCATCAGTCAATTGCCGTCCTCACGACGTACCTGAGACAATAGAAAACTGTTTTATTAGCTGAAAACACGCCTTTTGTTTTGGAACATTCTTCAAAAAACCGTTCAAAAAAGATTTTGCTACTAATTGACATACTATGAGCTATCTTCTTCCAGCTCGGATGAAGTGCCCTTTGATATGTTCTTTTTATGGGACTGCACAGTCAGTGGAAAACGCGCATGCAAGACCGTAATGCAGAACCAACGACTGCTTCAAGTATGCATTTTATGCATGCTTGAAGAAAGTGAAGAGAGAAGAGTGGGAGAGAGAGTAGCACACGCGCAGTGGAGCATGGACGCCACCGGATCAAGCTCGTTCATAAGATGTTTGGCATCTGAAAAAGGAAGGTCACTGAGGCCACTAAAAATTTGCCTGCATCCTGATGTGCCTTGTAGGCGCACTGATTTCATTGATGTATTTTTTGCATGCATCTTGTCCAGCTTATACCCTAAATTCACTAAGTACCAGCTCTCAAGGATGTCCAGAAACTTGGTTATGTGGCTGTCAGTGTGCCTTTTCTAAGATAGCGAAAATTACTCAGAATTGCAAATGAAAATAAATATTGCGAAGGTAGTCTTGTTCTTTATAATATAGCTTCCGTGACTGAAGAAATGATGTTCTTCAACCAGTTCGCTTATCTAATTAAGCATACTAACCTTCTGCATCCATATAGAATTTGGATCGTTTATTGCTACTTGTTTTTCGGATCATAAAAAAGCCACAAACCTTGATTGTGAAGATGAATTCGCAATGTCTTCTAAATAACAAATGCTATCTATAGCAAAATTATTTAGAAGAAGAAAGGCTGACGCCTGAATTATGTAATCAGTTTTTGACCGATCTACGTCAGTGGGTATGAGCCATGTTTGAGGCATCATCATCATCTTCGTGGCACGCTGACCCTCGCGAATTCTTAACGAAGAAGCCGATATGTTCGACCAGATCGTTTGCTCAGACGACCGTCACAAGTCAATTAACGGGGGGGACTCTTAGACAACGCTGAGGTGGTTTTTATCTGCCGCAGTCGCAGGTTCGAGCTGGAAATGGATATCTTATCAACGAACAGCTGCAGTTTTTCGGAAGATCGACTACGTTGGAAGGAGCCCGGTTCTGTCGCTACGAACCACGTTCTCGAGGACTATCCGAAAGCCCGTTCGGAAGGTAAAGCTGTCGAGAATAGGATCTTGCAATTAAGCTGCTCGATAAAACCTTACGTTCTCATAGGCTGTTCGAAACTGTTGCCTTCGAGTCGGTGTTGCAGCAGGTTTAAGATTGTAGCGTCTTGTTAGCATACTTGCTCTCCAACCCTAATTTTGTACTTACCACTTCCATGGTTCATAGAAAAAGTGCTTCAGACTTTAGGCATACTGTCGCTTGCCGTAGTGATCGCCGCCTTAGTGTTATATTGGTTTTCGATAACTTTCAAGAAATATTTTTGTTTAAAACTGCAGTTGAATAACCTTGAGTTATAAAGCCAAAGTGGTCCTGTGCGTTTCTTTTTTCTATGATATCGCGTCACTCGGGCTGGAATCATCTTCACGATCACTCGGCAATCTTGTTCTTCAAGCAGCCTCGCCGTGGTGGTCTAGTAGCTAAGGTACTCGGCTGCTATCCCGCAGGTCGCGGGATTGAATCCCGGCTGCGGCGGCTGCATTTTCGATGGAGGCAAACATGCTGTATAACCCATGTGCCCATATTTGGGTGCACGTTAGACACCCCCATATGGTAGAAATTTTCGGAGCCCCGCACTACGTAGTCTCTCATAATCATATGGTGGTTGTTTTGGGATGTTAAACCCCGCATATCAATCAATCAATTGTTCTTCAAGTAGCCATGTCATCGCGCTGTTGCCATGCTGGCGACAGCGTCAGTGCTCGCGGTGATCATGCTGAAACGATCGTTCACCATAGGGTAATTTCAAGGGATTGATAACCAAAAAGATAAGTTACCGCGAAACTTTTGTTGCAGTGAAAGGTCCATAGATATTAGAAGTTTCGTAGCCACTCGTGTTCAACGACATCGTCCAGTACAACAGCACTGGCTTGCTTGAAAGACTTCAATGTTTTGTGCATAATATTTGCCCTTCCCCTTTGCTAAAATTTATTCGCACTTGTAGAGTGTCACAAAAATAGTGGTTTCACGATGGTCCCTTCGAGAAAACAAACACGCAGGGCTGCTAAACGGAGAAACCATTTATGGTGTCCGGCCGAGCGCCGCATTTTAACAAGCCGATAATGCGCACGCGCATGAAACGAATAAAAAGCATGCGCCGCATCTCGCCCGGGGCTTACCTGAACCGGGCCACGGAACGATGAACATGTGGCAATAAACGTCACTCGCTCCCAGGAAATTTGTCTGCTCCTCTTTCGCAAGAACCGACGCCCACAAAACACCATTAAGCGACTCAAGTGTACAAAAAATCTGCTCTAATTGCACGAGGTTCTCTGATAGTGAAAATTCCAAGTGTAGCAGCCGCATTTTTGATGAAGGCAAAAATTCTTAAAGCCCGTGTACTTAAATTTAGGTGCACATAAAAAAATCCAAGTGGTACAAAGTTCCGGAACCCTCCACTACAGCGTCTCTCATAATAATATCGCGGTTTTGGAACGATACACACCAACAATATTAGTTGTACATTGATAGTGAAAATCATAAATTTTTGTTTCCTACCTTTTCGGTGATGGCTCTACATAACCTCATTGTTCGCATCTTTTTCCAGATTTCGGACAGTCACATCAGCTCAAATGTCTTAATATTTCAGCTTTCCGTCGTTTCACCAGTTTGTGGTACCATTTTTTAAAATTTTATATGGACCATGGCATGCATCAGGCAAAAAAAAAAGAAGGAACCATCCTTCTTTATTTTGAAGTAAAGTAGCAAAATGGGCTAGTTGGAACATATATACTCATCACGATCAGCAAAAAGGAAGAAAGGACCGTGATGAGATTCCTTATTCTGTTTGCACGTTTCTTGTTAGTGACCTCGGTTATATATAGCAATAAAAATTGTTTATATGGCTTGTTTCGCAGTTGCAACTGTATCTCTTCTGGATGCCGGAGCTGCGGACACGTCGCCGATGGTAGCAGCCACTGCACCGACGAACGCGCTCTTGGTTCAGAACACCGAACCGCTCAGTCACGATAGAACTGCTCCTGCTAGACCGATCGGTGCCTCGGAACGAAACTCACCCGCACGCGCTGCCCCTGACCACGTCGTTGTAAGGCACTGCCGGCTTGATAACTCGGCTACTACACAGGCTCTTGCGACGGACGTGACGGTCGACAGTCGCGTGCACGCAGTACAGGAAACAGTGGCAAGAAGTGGGGATCTATCAGCTGGCGTAGCGACCACCGATATCATCGCATCAGCTTCTGGCCATGTGACCCCTGCAGAAAGCGCAGTCGCTGTGCCACTGGCTATGACCACGTGCATCAGTACGGCGGCAATCGGTGAAAGCTCTGCCATTGAACCGGCAGAAAAGGCTACACGTCAAGCTCCTTGTCTGAACAGAGCCATCACAGGTACCATAGAGTCTTTCGTGGTGGGCGTACGCTCTACAGCAGTTCCGAGCCCCGTAACGCTGACAGACGGTGAAGCCGTGGCTATCGTCGCCCCTGACAACATGGGAACGGCAGCGGATGCCCGCAGGCGGCTGTACGTGAGCGTGGCAGTAACCTACCTGGCTGCACTATCGTGCGGCCTGTCCATAGCCTACTCGTCTCCAGCGCTTCCGGGCATACGGAAGGTCATGGATTTCAGTGACAGGGACAGCGACTGCTTCGGCTCCCTCGTCACTCTCGGCGCAGTCATCGGTGGTGTAAGCGGTGGTAAGCGAGGTATAGTCATCACAAGCATATTTACCTTCTCCGACTGCTTCGATTTAGACGCTATAGTAGTATAACCGAACATTACGTTTACGCTCGGTGGATAGTGAGACCTCTTAGAAAAATGCTAC
Source organism: Rhipicephalus annulatus (assembly GCA_013436015.1). Classification (NCBI taxonomy): domain Eukaryota; kingdom Metazoa; phylum Arthropoda; class Arachnida; order Ixodida; family Ixodidae; genus Rhipicephalus; species Rhipicephalus annulatus. Next base: position 899,810 of record WOVY01001162.1, on the reverse strand, counting down.
GCAGTGTAAATGGGAGTGATGACACAAGTTGGTGCAGTGCGTTAATCAGTGCCGGTAATGCTTAGACTGGTATCCGTATAACAGGGGCAAAGACAGAAATTTGGTTTGGGCGAGGGGCTCAAGGGTCTGTCGTTTGACCCCTGGCTACGTCACTGATTAACCCACAGTGGTTCACTGCTAAAGGGAACATCAGAACTTGTGTCGTCCACTGGGCGCCACAGCCGGCCAGCGACTGAGTCGAGTTTCGCGTAAACGCAGAGAACACATGGCGCTGTTCTCTACAGTCCCGTGAGCTGCGTGCTTCGCGATGGTTTGGAGTACGGCAGCAGATAATATTGAACAACGAGGTAGCGCCGACTGAGCGAACTGCGCTCGCGCGAAACTCGTTGCAGCCGCCGGCCGACTATGGCGCTCAGTGGACGACACAAGTTCTGATGTTCCCTTTAGCGGTGAACCAGTGTGTGCATTCGTTTCTTCGGGTCGTCCTAATGCAAGGTGCAACAATACTTTAGGTGAGAGAACGCCGGGACAGTCCGCTGCCCGATAATGTTCTGCTTCGCTAGGAGCCTGGGAGATGGCGCTACAACTTTGCCCTGTCTTTCTCTCCCCTCTTCTCAGTGTAGGAAAGCCCCGTGATGTAGGAAAGTAGCGGTGCTCAATTATCGTCGCCACAACACCCTCGCCGCATCGTCAACCTCCTCCCTTATCACCCTCTTTCCTGGCGGCACCGCTCCGTGCGTGTCGCGTGGTTGATAGCGCAAAATTACGCGGTGTTCTCAAACTTGGAAACCGTCGCTCTCGTGCCGGATGTGCTTTGCGGAATTCGCCAGCAGCCCACCACGGTCATTAAACGGTCCTCAGTCTGGCGAGCCATCTATCGGCACCCTGCAAACGAGAACATAATCGGTCCCTCCCCGCCAAGCGCTCGCTTCGCGTCGTTCGCTCACCTAAAGTACTCTTGCATTGTGTCCTAATTCTTGCAGTAATGGGGAAAATAGTTCAATGCTTGGTGGTCACTGTGCTTCATACTTTTTGGCCACGCGACAGGACGTCAGCTGAGCGTCACGGGACGCCGCGGCACCCTGATCGCCTCATCCGCCTGGTATATGAGTGGCTGGGCATGTCTGGCGGTGGCCACTCCTAAGGCAGCACTGTTCGTCGGTCGCCTGCTCACAGGCGTTGGTACCGGCATGGTAGCGCTCGCCGTCACCGTCTTCATATCGGAGATATCGCCCTCCGATCTGCGCGGGCTGCTCAACACGGGTGCCAATCTGGTTCTGTCCTCCGGTATCCTGGTAGTCTTCGTGCTGGGAAAGTTCTTCAGCTTCTCGATGCTTGCCATCTGCTGCATGATACCGGCGGCCATCATGGCCATCTCGCTGCTCTGGTGCCACGAATCTCCCCGCTGGCTCCTCAAGAACGGCTTGAGGGATCGAGCGGCCGCGGCCCTGCGTTTCTACGTCGGCCCTTTCGCCGCAACCGAGCTAGTCGCGATGGAGCAGGCCCTCGTGCGCCCAGGCGGGGACGTCGAAGTGAGGTTTACGCTGCGAGACCTGACGTCGCCGCGCATCTACCGGTCTTTCCTGTGTGTTCTGTTGGTCATGAGTATGCAGCAGCTCTCGGCCGTAGGCGTGATCATCACGTTCGCCCAGGACATCTTTGAGGAGGCCGGCACGTCAGTGTCCGCAGAAAACGCTGCAATTGCCGTGGCGGCCATCCAAGTAAGGAAGCTAGTGTTGTAGACCCGGACAAAGAAAGTGACGACGGGATTAGGCGCTTACTACCGTCGTCTTTTTCTGTGTCCATCTCTTTTCCGTACGCCACATGTTTCACGTTGTTCTACCACCAACAAGCCTATTTATACATCCTGTAAATAAGCATGAAATCTTAACTTTTCTTACAAGGCGGTAACGTATATATGCTCCTATCAGGAAATGTGTGATTAGATAGGAGCAACCCTTACAGCAAAGCGGTATTGATTGATTAACGTGTGAAGTTTAATGTCTCAGAACTACCATATGATCGAGACTCCGTAGTGGAGGGATCCGGAAATTTCGACCACCTGGGGTTCTTTAACTTGTACCCAAATCTGAGCACACGGGCCTACAGCGTTTCTGCATTCATCGGAAATTCAGCCGCCGCAGCCGGGATTCGATCCCGCGATTTGCGGGTCAGCAGCTTAGTACCTTAGCCACTAGACCACCGAGGCGGGGCAGCAAAGCGGTATTACCTTGTAGTATAATCGTCGTAGTGTAGTAGTATATACTGGGTGTTCAATGTTAAGCTTTATGGTGGTTTTTTTTAAAAATTCAGCGCCGTGAAGAACATGAAAACCACCTTTGTAGATAAGTTGTGTCCAGGGGGACACAAAGTGAGATAATGCTTCTGGCGGTCAGTGGCCCAATTAACTAATATTAACTTTGCAGTGACTGCAGCGAGCAGGCATACTTCTATTGAGAAAAGGAGTAGTCACGTTTCTATAGTTACACGTGGAACAATACTTCTAGCATGTCTGTGCTCCAAGATGACTGGCGGAAAATTTTATTTGTGCTTTGCATGATCACGCACGCAAACGGTGAAGACAGGTGCAGTGTTCCTCCCCGACGTGAGGAACACTCATAGCTTTCTATAGCCAGCCGGTATACAGTCAAAGGGTGTAGCTTTTATTTTTGCGATGAAATCGATCCATTGTCAGATTAAATAGCGCACGCAACTACCATGGCTTATCGGGATGGGAATTTGCGCCAGCGCTGCCTGTCTTGCATGTACAATCATGCAAAGCACAATTACAATTTTTCGCGGTATATCTCGGAGCATGGACGTGCTAGAATTCTCCCGAGTGTTACTGTAGGAACGCGAGTGCCTCCAACTATTCAATACAAATATGCCTGCTTGCTGCAGTCACTGGAAAGTTAATTAATAAATATTAGGTAATTGGGTCACTGACAGCCAGAATGGTTTCCCTTTGTGTCCCCCTGGATACATAAGTTATCTGCAATGATGGTTATCATGTTCTTCCCAGTGCTCAGCTTTAAGAAAACCATGAAGGGTAATTTCGAACACCCAGAACATATATTGCACGAGATGGGGTGGTCGCAGCTCTATGACGTAGGTGTACACCTAAGGTCACCAGAAGAGCAGGGAGAAATCTAGGAATTTTATGTTCAACAGCGTAACCTCATTGTGTTTAATCTGTTTCAGTCTGATAATGATGCCGCCAGATTTCTATTCACCCCACTGCGTCAATTACAAAAGAACTTGCAAGTGATATAACGTTAACACCTTGTGTCATAACCTTGCATGCGCCATGAAGTGCACCAACGTGATGTTTTCAGTGACGTGACGTCATTGCAAGTCGTCTATAGTAGTACTAGAAGACGTTACGCATGTCACGTGAGCAGAGGTCGGATTGAGCGCAGAACTAAAGTGAAAGAATGATTTTCGAAATTACGGTGGTGCTCGAGATGTCTAAACACGTACTTGAAATCAAGCGGCTTGTTTGACACCACGTGACCTCGCTAGCCAATCGCATTCACTTGCGCGCGTACAGCTTCGCTGTCCGGCAGTTATGACAGCCTTGAACTGCATCGTTGAAATCTTTTTATGCACTTTATGTGTACTACTTAGGTGATCATGGTGGCAGTAGCCACGGTCCTCGCCGATCGTCTGGGCCGGAAAGTGCTGCTTCTCTTCTCATCCGCCACGTCTTCGCTAAGCCTGTTTGTGCTCGGCCTGTCATTCCACATCAAAGCGGCCGTGGGGGACAAGTTCGTGGAGGCCTACGGTTGGCTGCCGTTGACGAGCCTGTGCGCCTTCTTCGTCGGCTACTCTGTCGGGCTGGGCCCTTTGCCGTGGGTACTTCTGGGCGAGATGATACCCCTGAAGGCCAAAGGATTCGCGACGGGGACGTGCACCGCGACGCTGTTTGCCGAGGCGTTCGTTCTCACTATAAGCTACAGCAGCATCCGTGCCATCCTGGGCTCTGCGGCGACCTACTGGATGTTCAGCGCATTCCTGGCTGCGAGCTTCGTTCTCGTTTTAATATTTGTTCCTGAGACAAAAGGCAAAGAACTGGAACAAATTGAGCGCCTTTTCGGGCCTAGCTTGTCGTCTCCTCTTGGATCATTAGCAAAGAGTGACGCTTCGAATGCAACATAGTTGCGCTCGTCTAGTATTGTATTTGTGGTGCTCGAGTTCATCGAATTCGAGCGCCGTTTTGCAAAATACGAGTTCATTTGTTCTCTCTGATTACGTGTCTGCATTAGAGATGCCGGCTAAATGATGTTCAAACTTCAACGAATAGTGAAGAATTAAATGCAGCCAGTTAAGCAAACAAGCTTCCTTATGCATATATATCCTCATTTGTTGATGTATTAGCTTCGAAAATTGTATGCTGATATTGATACTTGTTTGGGATGTTATACATCAGTGAACACAGGGAATGGTAACCGGTAATGCGGTCGGAAAATGAGGAATGATACTGATGCCATACACTTTCGGTTCACGAAAGAGCGTAGATGGAAAACTAAGTAACCACATGGTAATAAGGGGCTAGGGGTTTTTCTGGGATGTGCACAGTGACTCTGCAAGAAGTCGCAGGTCTCCCGATTTACTATAACAAAACATTCATTGTTTTCTCCTATTAGAATATGCATAGCCGCACTCAATGTACCTTTATCTACATAAATATCTTACTTAGGTAAGGCGTATCAAAAGAAATACACATGAGACTTAGAAGTCATACCCTGGTATTCTAGAACGTCCCTTCACTCAACGCTTCACCTTCACTCGAGAAAGCCGATAGGAGCGTCGTCTCCAAGCACGGCATGTTGCTGCATATCAGCGATAATATGCTGCGATTCTTGAATAGCGCAGCGTCATTTTCAACCGAGCGGTGGTGCAGTGCTCAACTTTGTCAAGTGAAGGGTGGAAGTCGAGTCGAGGAGCGTTTGTGAATACGGGGGATAGACAAGCTGCGTCACTCCTCCTGCACGGAACTAAGACACAGTGTGCACAACCCAAATAATTAAGTTGACCATATAGTCAATGCCTTGTTGTTCAGTTGCTTGTTGCATCAAATTACCGTGGATGGGCTCGCCACTGAATACGCTTGTCGCATTGTTTTTTAGATGCGTAAACAGCCGCGTGCAAACTAACGTGAGCGTTGCGTACAGAGAGTGAAAGAGTTTGACAGAAAAAAAAAGATGGGAAATTGGCGTATATCTCTGATTTGAGGTTACCCCAAAACATGTAGTTATACAGTCGGGCGGCCTTGAGACGCCTCACTTCTTAGTTAAGAACTTTGCTGGAGAACTTTCAGTCCTCTCGTCCATATGAATAATTTGCGTACATTTTGTGGTGATCCGTGACATCTCAATGACACTAAATCACGGCATCGCACATGCTTACGCCCGTTACTACAATTAATCGATAAGTATCCCCCTCTCTCTCCGGTTCTTGTTCTTTTTCTTTCCAATTTTGGTCAGCTTTTTATGTACTGCTGTAGAAAAGCCAGCGCTCATGATAATTGAGACAGCCGTACCACTACCTTATGCGCCCTCTTTTACAGCGAAAGCTGGTGAACGATCACGATACCAGTTTTCAGCGCCCTATAGGGTCTACGTTGCCACCGGTGTTCGTCACCACTTCAGCGCGAAATGATACTTAAAAACAAAAAATACACAGATTAGAATGGGATTTGAACCCGAGTTTCATGTGTGGCAGTCGAGTATTGTACCGCCGAGACATGGCGGTGCTTGGGACTCCTTCACCCTATAGAAGCTTCACCTTGTGGGAAAAAAATCGCGTTAACATGTGTAATATAGCGTAGTAGAATACAGCAACCAGGCGTCAAACAATGCGAAATTGCGCAACGAGTAGGTTGTTTAACACTTCCGACCCATTGCAAAAGGTCAGCCATGTTTCTTCATCGTCACCAGCTAAATAGAAAAAAAAAGAGCTTATTGTGCTTTACACGTGAGTAGGGGATACCCGCTGCTTCACAGAATCACGAATGAAATGCTTCCCTACCTCAGAAATACGATGCTTCATAGGTTAAGGGTGTCTCGCAAGTATAATCGTAATATTTGCCAAAGAATCGCGTTAACCTTTGTAATATAGTGGGGTAAGAGAGTATAATAGCGTTCGGGTGCCACACACTGCGTGACTGCGAGTTTCGTAACTGGTGGGTCTTTTAGGGCTTCCAACCCAGTACAGAGGCACCAGCCATGATTCTTCATCGTCATCACCCACAACATCAAAGAAGTGCCCATATTTTAGTGTGTGGAGGGCACCGAGGTTCACCGAATACCGAAAAATGGCGTAGTGGGTGCATCTCTGCTGCACAAATTATCGTGATTTATGGTGCAGTGGATGTCATGCATGTGTACAGGTGTGTGTAACGGGTATCAAGCTGCTCCGAAGAGCGCTAAATGACGTAGTGCATGGGTGCATCTCGACATCACAAAAGTTATGATTTATGGTACAGCGGTTACCATGCAAGTGTACCTGTAGTAGTTGCTCCAAGGTTACCAAGCTTACCAATGACAAACCACTCTAAACCTGACAAGTTGTCCCCAAATGACTTTATTGTGTGATAAACGCCTAACACAGCCACGTGGCGCAGCTTGCGTAACCGTTCGGCACACACACCTCAGCCTTCCCCGGCGTTGGCATGATGAATGGAGTTTCACTGAAAATATGCGGTGTTATTGCGGGTGTAGAACGCCCATTACTGAAGACACATTATTGTACGTGTAATGTTAAACCAGATGATGCCAGTCATTTGTTAGCTAGAATAGCAGTGCATCGCGTGCAAGTTTGCAATTCGTTATACAGACCAGCTGTATCCATTACAGTATGGTTGCAATATCACCTGTTTGCAAAAGAAATGAAATGGGGCCGCTTTCAGCGCAGTATCGTTAACATATATGATTGCCAATAACGGTATAGCTGTGTGTTGTTCGTTAAAATACACAGGGAACACTTAGCACCATGTGCTTTAAGATTTGTTATTTTCCCTACATGGTCTGTGCTGTTTCGCGTTGAGTTTCATTAAATTTCATGAATATCAATTGAATATCTTTCGCTGCCCACCGCGGTGATGTTGACGTTACTGTGGTGCCAGGGCCGCCAAGAGAACAGTTACGGCGCTCGTATGCTGATCTGAAAGGTCGCTGGTTTGAAGCCGGCCGTGGTGGTCACATTTCAATGGAGGCGAAATGGTGTAGAAGCCCGTATACTTTGCGATCTCAGTGCACGTTGAAAAATACCGGATGGTCAAATTTTCAGACTCCTCCACTATATTGCGTCCTTCACACTAATATCGTTGTTATGAGACATTAAGCCCCAGATGTCATTATTATAAACATCTCTCACTTTTCGTTGTTATTATAAAAGGAAACTGCTGTAAATATTGTTGGCGCTTAGTTGGTTTTGAGCAGCCGTGGAATAGGAAAGCAGAGATTTGAATTTAGACCGAGATAGCGTGCTTTCAGCACCCCGAAAGCTCAGCTCCGAAAAAAAAAAGCGCGTCTGTAGGTAACGAAATGCGATATCACACCATTGCTATCAGTGAAAACAAAAAGATAAAGAAGACTACACACTCGCAGCACTCTCCTCATTGAGTCATTCTCACCGGTATATTTGTTCTCCCGTAGAAAGATTATCAATTGAATCAAGGCGGTTTTGATTGAAAATCTCTCAATTTGTAAAATTTGATTTCTTCTATTTCATAATTGATTAGATTTTACGTAATATATAATCCCCTCTATCTAATTGTTTCTTGGCCAATCCCCCAGAGTGGGTGTGAGTTATGCACTAAGGCCATCATCATCATCATCATCGTCGTCGTCGTCGTCGTCGTCGTCGTCGTCGTCGTCGTCGTCGTCGTCGTCGTCGTCGTCGTCATCATCATCACCATCATCATTGCCGTCTCTGGTGCCGTCAGTCCCACTAACACAATATATAACACTTCCTGAGCGAAGTAAAAAAAAATGTTTTGTTGCGATAAGGCATTGCGGAAAATTGTTCATCCGCTTTTATCGTTTAAAATATGAAACGTGCAGATCGAAGTGCTTCATGAAAAGCGCTGTTTAGACGAAGCTGTCTACATTACCACGAACTCTGGTCTACACTGCCATTCTACACGAACATTAACCTCTAATCAGTTATCGCCACTCACAAAGTGTGTGGCATTGCGCTACCTTCCTCATTAGCCGAGATTGATTCAGTTGTGAAGGCCATTTGCCGGAGTTTTATATAACAGGGCCTCAATAATTTTAACTTAAACAATTGCAAGACATGCCACACACTGTCTCTATTTCGCACCCCTACATACGGAAAAGCTTAACTGCTGGAGCTGGCTGCATTTGATTTCTCACAAGCTCCTCGCAGGGTTCCTTCATTATAGTGCCTAATTAAGACGATTCACAGGTGAAAGCCACCCAGAACGCTATAATTCATCATCACTTCGCGAAGTAGCGAAGTACCCACTATGCTCGTCGGTACAGAAATGTGTTCGCCTACGCAGAAGCGTACAGAGTTGATGCCGTAACTGTTGCTGGTGCTGATGAAATGGCTCAGCCTTTTGCAATGGCCCGGCAGCTTTAAATAATCCATCCGGCACGCAATTCACCTAGTGTGACGTGCGGTGGGGTTCCGCGCTTTGGCCATGCGATAGTATTGCATTTATGTTGAATTTATGACATATGTATGATTCTCAATTTATTATTATTATTATTATTATTATTATTATTATTATTATTATTATTATTATTATATTATTATTATTATTATTATTATTATTATTTATTTATTTAAACCGTTCTTGCGTTTCTAATTTTTTTCTTTGCAAAGATTAAGCTGGCACTCATTGTGGTTAGCTACGTGAAACCACAGATAGACTAGAAGCGGACACGGCGCAACTCTGTGCAGTGAACATTTCTAGTCTGTATCTGGTTTCACACTGCTATTCACACTGAATTTGCAACACCTCGCCCAGTTTTCCATCTTTAACTTGAACGTGAAACTATAAAGAACAGCTGTAAAACCGCCGGCTTTGTTGGAGATCCCTCGCAGTGGGTAAGAGCCATCTGTGAAGAACAAAAACAAAGACGTTCTTCAGCTCTAGGCTAAACGTGTAGCCTAACTCGTTATCGAAGGTTTGCGTTTCTCTGCGCTCAACATCCTGTGGCGTTCTGTTTTGTAGAGATCGCAATCTGACGTGCGTCTGTTTTGACTGTTGCAGGTCGAACTTGGTACCGGAAATGGCGAGCCTTCCGCAGTAAAGCCCTACTTCTTCAGCTGACAAAGTTTGCCAGCAGGCTACCACGTCTGCCGCTCCAGAATTATTCTATGAGCCAAACAATCAGCAAGAGGCCCACCTACAAGGTAGTAATCGAAGGCGCATTGATAAAACTCACGAGAAAAGAAATAACGAGGGAGTTGTGCATTTCGTGGCCGGCCTTCGTAAGCTAAGTATAAATAGAACTATCACTTTTTGTCTTTAAAAAAAAAAGCCTGCCATGAGCGCCCATTACAGGGTATAGAAATACATCAGATCTAGTCAGACGCAATTACCAAAGGATGGATTTTAGGCCCATTTCTACTTTGTTTTTTACGCTACTATTACGTCATTTTGATGTGAGCATCAATTAAGGGCTAATAAGGACTTTCATGCCATCTTTATAGTGCTTATAAACGCATATTTCTGGTGTGCGTGCCTATACGTACCTATACATGCCAATTTTCAAAACTGCCACCGATGTGAACATTATTGAACGTCATGTTTTGCTTCCGGGAGCAGTTTGAGCCCGTTGTGCATGTTACCGCGCGACACTAACTGTTTGAAATTCTATATGGGTTTCAACGTAGTCCAACTACCAGAAAATGCGAGCAGCAGGGAAATACGCGCGTCGGTGAGCATATATACGTCGTCGCGCTGATTGCGGAGAGTGGTTACAGTAGAGGGAAGAAAAGAATTTGTAATGTGCATGCGGGTATTGTTTGTTTCATAATGTGCTATTTGAGGTGTGCAGTGCCGAGGCTTGTACGCGAGTCGACCCGGCCAATGGGAATGATCCACTCTTTCTGGCATTTTAGCGATATGGATGTATGCTCGTGCTCTAGCCTTCTCGGTAATGTCGAAAAGAAAGGCACACAATTTCTTGTTGCTTCGAGAGTGGATACTTTACTCATCATGCTATCAAGGGAAAGGCCATGCTCTGCATGCAAAGCTTTCGTGACGAAGAACAATCATCGTGAGGGCTACGTTCAACTCTTCGTGCCTATTTCATATTGAACAATATTTCGTCTAAGTTTTTTTTTTTGTAAATAGAGGTCACGCACGTGATCCTTCTAAATGTTTCGCATTTATTTAAAATTGATTCTGCGCATATTTACAATGTTTGAGGCCTAAAGCCTTGTTTTGCTTGCCTGTTTCTTTGGGCTAAAGGGCGTCTTTTTAATGTCTGAAAATCCAGCCTCTAGTGATCACACCTTTGATCTACTTCGCTTCGAAAATTCCGCAATGCTTCTGTATAAGTGAATCTCTAGTGCCGAAAGCTTTTTTTCGTCGTGCTAAAGAGTCTAAGTGGTGCCTCAGACACACGAAAGCAGTTGTCGGCTGATCCCTGAAAGAATTGGGCAATAGTATTCAACGGCAGGTTTTTGCTGCTTGTAGTATTATGCCCGGGCGGCGGTGTACAACTAATGATGCAGTGTTCCACTGGATCCACCACATTTGTTACGCATTGGGCCTCGCATATAAGCTGTAGACGGCACTACTATTCTTTTTATTATGTCAATAATTGTGATCGATGGTAGCTATGCATGCTGTGAGTAGAATGATAACTCTTATAAGTTAATGTTATGAGGTATTTGTCAAGCGATACAAACAAATGAACTTCCTTTGAGCCTCAGTGTGGCACAAAGAGCTGTAAATGACGTCACAGTCAATGTTCCAGGTTTGATTTTGACCGATTGTTAACTTAATAGCTTCGTAAGAGAGCTTCATATTCTAATGTACACAATCGAATGCTTTTATTTGTGACTGCCTTGTCCAGAAAAATTGGGCTCGTTACCTGAGAAAATCATTATTAAGGCGTAATAGCTTCTGGGCCATACGGCGTATTCAAATAAGCAGTTGGGATTTGTACATTTTAAGGAAACATTTAAAGCAAAATACTTTATAATTGATTGGCACATTTCTCTGAGCTTGATAAAAGCGAACATTATGAAGGAACTGAAATTTTCGCACGAGCTATACCCGTTATTGGAAGTGCCCAACGAGAACTACGGACGCTCGTTAGGAAGGTTAATGTTAAGCGACTTCCCAACGTTAAAACGTGTCACAGTGACAATATTGACATTGTAATGATGCTGAAGCACACAGGGTAATAAAACACACGTATTTATTGAAAGGACGAACCTGTGCGAACAACTAAAATTCACAGCATGTCCACGGAGGGAATGATGATGATTGGGGCGAAGTGTGCTTCAGTCCGTTCATGCGTCCGTCCGTCCGTATTTCCGTCCGTCTGTCCGTCAGCTGTGCCAACAACTAAAAATTACTGCGGTCGTAGAACTGTGAGTCAGTCGAAAATAAACAAGTCATAGAGCTGTTTTTTTTTTCATTCTTTCCACGAGGAAGTTCAGAGCGTGTGACCCATACAAGCCGGGTACAGCCAGGCGCTCGTGCCAAGAAGGTCTCTGCGCGGCACGACATTACTTCTCGCGTGCGTGTCTTATGCGCGTGCACGGTGATGCATGGGCGCGTTATTTGAATGTGGACAGGAAACGTTGCGGCATAATTTAATGTGCTGCGCATTGAATACATGCATCGAAGATAGCTTTTTGAAACGCACACACATTTTTCATTGTGTAGTTGTGCAGCGTGGTTTTATCCTTTTTGTGTTTACCGCTTCCGTGAAAATAAAACTACATATAGCTCATTTCCGCATAAAAGGACGTGGCGTAGCCGGCGGGGGGGGGGGGTAGTGTGGGGGGCTGCGGTTCCAATTCCTTCGAAAGTTTTCAATTTTACTTGCTTATATACACACGCACCCACACAAACGCACGCCCGAACATACATTAAAATTGAACGGCGCCCCTTCCCCCGCCCTCCCCTACCCCCCCCCCCCAAAAAAAAAACGAAACAAATTCGGACTACGCCTCTCTCCGCATACTACCAATGAACGATGCCCATAAAAATGCTGATATATCATTCGGGGATTCAACGGACACTCTCTTGTCTTTGCAGTTACAAGATCGCCTACAGTAAACGCAGCTTCACTGACAGTAGACTGTTTGTGGAAGCCAGTGCCACGTCACATATTGAAGAAAATGCCGGAGTTCGAGTTTCGCCGGGTGAGCAAAAAGTAGAGCCGGTAAACAGTGCCACAAAACAGCCTTCGCAAGGGAAAACAGCCACCACGCTGAAATGGAAGCCAGCAGTGGTACATCTTCGATTCCAGCGCATGAAGTTGCCGGGGAAAGCCAAGCCGTCCCAACAAGAGCAGTGCCAGCAAATCCGCACTCACCGGCAAGGGGTAGAAGCTTAACGGACCTGCACTGCGAGGCAGCAAGCATGACAATCCCAGCTAATATAGAAGCCAGCGTGGCAGCTGTTCCAAACTTTTCGACTCAGCAGGAGCCGAAGTCCTTGATAGCGGCATCGCCGGGAAGTTTGGGTACAGCGGCGGAAGCGCGTAAGCGGTTGTACCTGACCATAGCCATTACGTACATGGCATCTCTATCGTTTGGATTTTCCGTTTCTTACTCTTCGCCAGCGCTTCCAAGCATTAGGAGGAACATGGAGTTCAGCGCGGCCGAAAGTGACTGGTTCGGTTCTCTCGTCATGCTGGGTGCCGTCATAGGAGGCCTAGGTGGTGGTAAGCATGGAGATTATGCTGATGAAGTATGCAAGCAGATGTGTGTGGGACATCTTGGGCATCGCTTAGCTATGAGGGACCTTTTGAGTGCGCAATCCTGAAGTGAAGCTGATGATGATGATGATGATGATGATGATATTCTTTGAGGAAAAGAGGGAACAGAAAAGTTTTCTGGTAGTACTTGTGGTTGGACCATAGTTAGTGCGTCTTCAGTGTAAATAGTAACCTTAGGTGCCAAAAACGAGGCCACGCAGGAATGCACCGATTGTGTGGGCGTTCACAACACAGTGAGTGAGTGCCTGTCTCCGCCTCGCAGGCTCATGTTGTTCTTCGCGCCTAAATTTACTATTTATACTGAATAGAAAAGGAAAAAAAGTGATACAGAAAGAAAGAGAGTTGCCCTGCATGATGTAATCGCGAGCGGTTTGAAAACGGTTAGACAGGTGGGCAAGTCGGTAGTTCATGTTCGCTAAGCGAACTAGGAGCCAACGCGCAACGGAGAGAAGAAGAACAACGCAGCACGAGCAGTGGTGCTGTGCGTTTCTCTCTCGGTCATGTGTTCCCGCGCTCCCAGTTCGCTGAACGAATTCAAAACGTGTATTTCCGAGGAAAATCTGGGAGTGCTGTTGTGGCTCGCAGCCTAAATGCCAGTTGAGGTTGTGGTTTTGGTTTACCTGCTGACTGTTCGGTTTTCTAGACTGGCTAAAGTGACCCACAGTGTCTGTCTTTCACACTGCGAGTATAGCAAGGAAGTGCAAAAGGTCAGAGCTTTTAATCAAGCTATGTGTGACCGCTGCAGAGGGAGAAGATTTGGTTACAATACTTGCAAAGGCGTAATACTAATAATAATGACAACTAGCAGACAATAATGCCAGGTAAGGTATAGAAAATGTTATTAAAACTAATTGTAATGCTCAGGTGAAGAAAAACGGCGCTTACTGAAGCAGGCTCCCACGTTTTAAACGCACATATATGCCGTATAATGTGGACGGAGAGATGACCGCCACCGTAGCTCAGGGGTGGAACATCGGATGCGTTATTTGAAAGTTCCAAGCTCGGATCCTGCCGGTGACAGATTATCTTGTTGTCCATTTCCTTTTTTTTTTTCGCATTGGGATTACACTTACTTGCAATGACATCTCCTATACTTTCCGTGGCATTACTGTCCGTTAGTTTTCTTTATTATTGCGTCTAACAAGGAAAACAAGCTCTTAAAATATAGTATTTCTTTCTTGCAGAGGCGTAGTAAAAATTACAGCTTTCTATATCTCTTATACGACACAACCGTTTATTCATACTCTCGAACCAAACTGGTTCTGCACATTATGAGAGCAACCAAAGAAAGTTGGTTGAGGCTATATGTGTCTTAATAATTGCTTCCATTCAAGTAAACTGTATATTAGGAGCATGTACGATTGATCACATTTCCACACTGTCGCCCCATTATCGATTAAGAATTGAATGCTGCTCATCATCAGCAAGTGAACACATGACGGTTAGTCACCGAGTAGTCGCCAACTAATCGACTATTCAAGTGTTTTCTTCTTTGTAATGTTTCGTTACGATATTTCGTCGTTCCTAAACACTTCTGCAGGCCGTCAACTGAACGTGATCGGCCGTCGCGGCACCCTGATTGCCTCGTCACTCTGGTTCATGGTAGGCTGGCTGTGCCTGGTGGTGGCCACTCCCAAGGCGGCGTTGTTTGTCGGCCGCCTGCTCACGGGCATCGGCACCGGCATTGTGGCCCTCACCGTCAGCGTATTCATCTCTGAGATATCCCCGGCCAACCTGCGGGGCCAGCTGAACACGGGGGCCAACCTCATCCTTTGCGGCGGCATTCTGGCCGTCTTCGTGCTCGGCAAGTTCCTGACCTTCTGGCTCCTGGCGGCCTGTTGTTTGATACCAGCGGCCGCCATGAGCGTCGCGTTGTTCTGGTGCCACGAGTCGCCCCGTTGGCTCCTCAAAAACAATCAACGACGCAGCGCGGCTGCAGCGCTGCGCTTTTACTTTGGTCCGGGTGCCGCGAGCGAGTTGGCCGCATTAGAAGCTGCCCTGTCACATATGCACGGTGCCACAGGTTTATCGCTACGAGATATGACGTCGCGGCGCGTGTACCGGTCATTTCTGTGCGTCCTGCTCATCATGTCGATGCAGCAGCTCTCGGCCGTTTCCCTGATCATCACGTTCACTCAGGACATCTTCCAAGATGCCGGCACAACCGTGTCGCCCGAGGACGCTGCTATTATTCTGGCATTTATACAGGTGAGACTGCGATGAATCTGTAACGTTGACATCGCCACTCTTTATTTGCATGGCGGTTAGGTGAACCGGCTGATTGAACAAGTTTAGAATGCTATATGGCACCGAGGAGGACTGTCTTTACTGTTTCGCTATCTGAATAATCTGCGCTTCTAAGGAAATAGACACGTTTTGCTGAGAGCCACAGTAACTCGTGCAATGGATGAGAAAACAACCACGGCATTCGCTGGCCATGATTTTGTGGTTAGCAGCGCTGTCATCAAATCAACACTCCTTAGCAGGCTGTGCTGCCTATGAAGTGATCAAGAGCTGAAGTTTAAATGCACCTGTTTTATAGAGATGTTGCAGGATAAGTTAACTATGTTCATACTTTAACATATGCAAGAAGTGTTCATAAGAACTGAGTGGTTTCTTTGTAACTGCGAGAAATTGCCAGAATAACTCATTCTGTCAGCGGAAAAGTACATTTGTGTCACTCGTGATCTCTTTTGACTCCAAACAATAAAGCTACTGTATACTATACTTCCTCTAAGTTTTTATGCATCTGCTGTGACACGAAAACGTAGCTGATATAAACTTATGATTAGGATTGCTTGGCTTATTCAGTTTCCACTTATAAACAAAATCCTATGCTTTTTTTTGCAGTAGTGTCCTAAAGGTAATACATATAGTGGGGGGGGGGGGGGGCTGGGGCTTTTCAGTGTCAATACAATGCAAGCATCGGTAGCTGTGAGCAGTCAACAAATGCTGTGTGACATCTTAATAGCAATGAAAATGACGTAACATGCTCGGATAAGTTTTCTGTCCAGTATAACATGTCCTTCTCTCGGTGTTTCAGATGGTGATGGTAGGAGTAGCCACCTTTCTTGCCGACCGCGTCGGTCGCAAAGTTCTTCTCGTGTTTTCGACGATACTGTCATCGGTCTGTCTTGGCGCGCTCGGCCTGTCCTTCAGCTTGAAGGCCAGCGTGGGCGACAGCTTCAAGGAGACCTATGGCTGGCTACCTTTGACAAGCCTCGGCCTCTTCTTTGTCGGCTACTCCGTGGGCCTGGGCCCGTTGCCCTGGGTACTACTTGGCGAGATGATTCCGCTGAAGGCCAGAGCATTTGCAACGGGAACTTGCACAGCCATCTTGTTTGCCGAAGCCTTTGCTGTGACATTGAGCTACAACGGCATGCGCGCCATCCTGGGCGTAGCTGGAACGTTCTGGTTCTACGGAGCATCTCTTGTCGTTTGTCTTGTTCTATTGCTTGTATTCGTCCCCGAGACAGGAGGAAAGGACCTAGAAGAAATTGAGAAATTGTTTGGCGGGACTTCATCCTCGCCACAAGAGTCAGTGGTGAAGAACAGAGATCAAAGTGTCGGCTAGTTACGCTTTTTTAAATATTTAGTTTATGGAAATCACTACTCTGTTGACCAACCGACCCAAATGTGAATAAAGTATGAATGTATTTTGGTAATAATAATGCCTTTTTGCTGATATATTTGGGAATTAAAAGGATTTCAAAATCAAATACTTCGGTGTATTTTAAAGGATATCAGTGAACACTTGCGTGGCTGTTGTTCAGTTGGGTGTATAGTCGGCGAAATCTACAGCTATCGTGCATGAGTGGCAGTTTTTTTCTGTATTTTTGCAGTCAACCAAAGCAGCCTAATCGGCTGCAGGGTACTAAGTACAAAGTACTCAAAATCGTTAACCACTTTTTCTAAACACACATTTTTGCCGTACGACTGAATTGAGTTTCACTGGATACAAGGACAAGTGTATGCCCATAAAGCATATGTCCACGAAGCAATTTGTTGTAACTTCGTTTCATAATATGGCACTGACAGACAAAAAACTGACCGCGGCGCACAATAGCTAAGTTTGGCCGACTGTACATCTGGGAAGGAATAAAAATAACTTTGATTGCTGGACGTGTGTATCTATCGCATCGGGCACTGAAAATTGCAGCACGTGACTTTTTGTAAGCTTATGGACTTGTGCTTTCTGGTAGCCGTCATGCGTTATTTAAATGAGGTCGCGTTTGCTATTATCTATAACCCCACAGACTAGCAATGAAAATACAACTCAAATAGACATGTTACAAAGATTCTTGCATGGTGCATCAAACTTTAGTAACGCACGTTCTCCTTCACAAGTCCGTCTGTGACGTACCTTCTAAGTCAACCACCATAGGAAGTAAATAAGATTATGACCCACGGTGACCATTCCAAGTTACCTCTTTCAACGCGAACAGCATTTAGGTGTACACAGCGTTTACATACTTGTTGTAGAAAACATGCTGTTGATGCCTTTTGTAGCAAACTTGACTATAGCTACAAAATTACACTGAAATAGGTAATAAGTATAGTTTTGCAGTGGTAGTTTTTTTACATGTTCAAGCGCTTCTCTAAAGACGTGATAATAGAAAAAAATTGCTGCAGAAAACGCCCACCATGTAATGCGTCTAATATTTCAACATTTCAAATTCAGTTTCAGGCACTAGATATTCCGCGTTTCAAAGTTGGGGGCAATGTTACATATGTGTAATTCCGGCCATCACATAATTTTATTTTACACATTCCTGTGGAGGCCCCCAGATTGAGATATTAATCCAACAGCTTGAAAAATTGGCGTTGTGAGCACTTAATGAGATGAACTTTGACGTTTTGGAACCACCGTTCATGATCGCACGTATAAACGCAAAGGACAGTATACTCGTTTTTCACAGAAACAAGCGACAGTCACTACACTGAGGTTTAGTAAAAGAAATAGTCATCCTTTTGAAACTCTACTGTGATTGCATTATACGCGAAGTGCTAGAGCACCCATTTTCGATGCACGAGGTATAGGGTGCGATTCTGCCAGGCCACCGTATATTAGATGGTTTCTCGAAAAGACAGATGAACCCAACCTGGGCGCTCGGATATGTATGCACACTAATCTTGAGAACCATCAGCGTAAATCATTAAAATAATGTAACTCGTCCAGTTTTCTTTCCCTAATCTTGTGAAGGTGTCTTTTTATTCTTACTGCTTCATTTTTCACTTCCTGTGATTTCGCAATGGTGCATAGACAAACTAACATGTTTTCTCTTCTCACCTCAATTCACTATCTCCCTCTGTAGTTGATGTTATACATTAATTTGAATTTGAGGAGGGCTCTGTGAGGTTTTTGCGTGTTTGGCATTATTGTTTAGTCATTTGTTGAAACCTTTCATAATGGCAAAAGTGTGCAATTAAAGACAAATGTTTCAGCAATGTACACTTCAGTTGAGCTTGATGCTTTGGCCTATAACAAAGTATTATCATCTAGTAGTCTCTCAAAATGAATCTATACCACTTGCAGGTAGCTTTGTCGGACCTCGTTTAAGGCCAGGTAACAGGCCCATTCATGGCGATTTCCGTAATGTACTTCATGTGTCTAACGTCGAAATTGCTGTGCGTTATTATCTTTATTCTTTTGATGACGAACTACCGCGGGGCCTATAGGTAGCAACGTTTTCTAGCTTCTGATGTTTCGTGAGGTAGTCTTGGTGTCATCGACTATTGGTTTGAAGTGCGGCGTGCGGGTGTGATGTACGTACGCCATATGTGATGTACCACATGGGCACTTCGCAATCCACGCATTTTCATGCGCCGCGCTTGGAGTCCGGCCAAGCGGCTTTGCAAGTGCTGACAGGTGAGATAAGTTATTATAGCAGGAAGCACTCTAGGCGTTCTCAGAGTGGCTTGTCGTGCCTAGCAAATTTCTTGGCTCACGAGAATCACGACTCTTCGGGAAGTGAGGGTTCTTTTTTTTTTCGTAACGCCACGGGAGACACGAATTTCCATGCGCTGCCTCGGCCGCCAACCTGGCGCCTTCTACATTAAGGCGCACAATATTACCCTTAGTCATTCAATGTCATTTTTTTTTGCCCGCTATTACGCAACAACTGGCGACATGCAATACGCTATACTTAGCTCTATGTATTCAAGATCTGTCTGTGTACGTACCTGTGGTGCACAGAGCTTTGTTGTTTATTGAACAACCGTGATCATACCATAGTGGTAATTAACAAATCTGTTTTTGTGCCTGAAATAAACGACGCTAACACAGGGTACTGTCATTGCTAAAGTACCGTTGCTCTTTTGTGTCGTAGTGCTAATGCGTCGCACATCGCAGAAAATCTCGAGAAAAAATGTTGAGAGCGAGTACGATCAAACAAAGTAGAAAAAAAAAACAATACAGCGTCATCCTATGCGCTCCTTTGCCCAATTACAGTGATGACTGTGAAATATACCCTTAGGCTTTATGAAAACTCAGCTGGAATCCTTGCACTCAATGGGCTCCCAGCACGCACATGTAAAGCGTGGGTATGGTTTAGGGACAGCTTTCTTCTGTGATGGTCATCGCGTTTTAGTTTGTTGGCGCTACAGGTGCGCTATAGGCACCAACCGCTGACCAGAGGGAACTGCGTTGCTGGCACAAATCACACCTATGTTCATTGACGTTGGCCGTTAGGGGCACGCAGAAAGCAGACAGCGCCGCGTCCACGTGTATCTCTGCCGCAATTCGCCCGCTCACGCGGGCAAGTAGAGGCGGGCATCACGTTCCATTTTGACTGACCCCAACCTATCAATGTTTCTCGCATTACCGAAAAGATCAGCATGAGAGGGGAGTTTTGGCTTTCTGACAAACATGGCCACTGAGGGGTTCAGCATAAAGTTACACATGCTGATCAACAAAATAAACCTTGACTTGTTTGATGGTGGTGGTTATAATGATATTGATACTAAACGTTGCAGTGTACAGGCACGCAAAACTAGCTCCGTGAAGGAGTTAATATTATTGACTTAGTGTTCAGGGAAAGCATTCCACGAGACACGTAATACCGTTTTCTATTCTAAAGCAATGCATTTTCCTTTGTTTTCGGCTTGTCGTCGTTGTTGTGAAGATAATAATAATAATAATAATAATAATAATAATAATAATAATAATAATAATAATAATAATAATAATAATAATAATAATAATAATAATAATAATAATAATAATAATAATAATAATAATAATAATAATAATTTATTTAATAATACTGTCAACCCTCGCTTGAGGGTCATGACAGGGAGGGAGTACAATAGTACGTACAAACAGAAAACCGATACAACTGGCACTCAAATAGCAATGCACACAAGAAACCAAAATTGGCAGTAGTTCAATTCAACCATGACCAAAATGAGCATCGATTTCTCTGTCAAAAGATTGCACACCGGTACTATTACCAAGATAATGGGTTAAACGATTCCATTGTTCTATAGCATCCGGAAAAAATGACCACCGAAAGATGTCAGTGCGAGCGTTGAAAGGTTTAATGGGGGCATCATGATTCAATCTAGCGCTACGTTTTCCGGGAAGGCGTATGTACTCCTCTTCGGGTATTTTTAATACCCCTTGCATTATAGGATATAACGATTTATGCTTTTGTTTTTGTCTTCGAATTTCCAGTGGTTCTAAATTGCATTAATTGAGCATGTCAGCTACTGAATCCCGCCTCCTATATCTAGAGCACACAAACCGCACTGCACGCCTCTGAATACGTTCTAATTTGGTAACTAAGTGTTACAATAATAATAATAATAATAATAATAATAATAATAATAATAATAATAATAATAATAATAATAATAATAATAATAATAATAATATGAAAAATATAATACCATGCTTATTGTATTTCCAATTTTTGGGTTGTGCTGTCTTCATCATAATAAAAAATATTTTCTGTATAAAAATTTTTTTAGCTCCTCAAGCCCCCTCCCCTGAACTTGGACAACTGTCTTACATGGACATCATCATAATCATGATAATTTAGATATGTCAGATCGTTGCTGGTCGCCGCTCCAATCCATCATTTCTGCCCGGTTTTAGCAGCTTGTGCTGGTCATGCGGTTTTGAGCTGGACAACTGATGCCTGCAAACGCTTGATACGGTGCTAGGACGGGATATCATATTACGTAGCGTACACTGCATTGCGCAAAATATGCCAAGTTTATGGGCTAGTTGGCTTTCATTTGCGTACATTTTAGCTGTGAGAACAAGGCTAGGACTCGGAAAGGCGCATACAACACACCACATGATCTAGTGCATGATTATAGCACTGGCAAACTGACCTGCAGGACGTGGGATCGAATCATGGCTTGCGGCTGCACTTGGAGGGACGCGAATATGCTATGGAAGCGAGGGTATACTTATTTTTAGGTGCACGTTAAAGAACCCCAGTTGGTCGATGTTTACGGAGCCCTTCACTACATCGTCATAATTATATGGTGGTTTTGGGATGTCAAACGCGAAAAATTATTATTGATAAAAGTACAAACACGCTGCTAGTACGGAAAATTATCTATCCACCCTCATCTATCCTTTGTGGATATTTCTTCTTTCCCTCGTTGTTCTCGCTGAGGAAATGTAGTCAAGTCAAAATATGCTTGTGTACACATTAGCGGAGTAATACACGGCTTGTGAGCGTCTCCAACGTGTATATGTGTTTTCACCTGTAGTTAATATTTGGGAAGAAGATGGTTAAGCAAAAAGCTACAACATGAATATGTTAATTGTTTACAACCTAAGTCAAATAAATTGCTATGTGCAAATAATTTAACATTTTCTAAACTATGCATAATGTTTCCTTTCTGTTTATTTTTGGAGCGCAGCTCATAGGCGCTTGTTTATGCGTTGAGTGGCGTTGCCGTTGTCGGCGTTGTCGGTGAAGAGAACGAGGGTGAAAGAGTGACTGCCCCAAGGAGTTTTCCCATCATGAGAGCCGCCGAGCTGCTATGTTAGCGTCTGCATTGTCTCGTGCTCATGCGCGCTTCTTTTGACAGCGCAACGCACTGCTACACATATGCGGCTCGAGAAAGTTGATTGATCTTCGAGGCTTTGTACAACATGACGGGCGTTGGTCGAAGCGGCACTTTGTGCGTGAAGCGTTCTTGCGTACGCTCAAAGGAACCCTAAAGAGAAACGATGACTTCGTCTAAATCGACGAACTTCACTTTGAGAATTCTAATTGCTTATGTTTAACTTTGTAAGTTCATTATTAGCGGAGAAAATCAAGGTTCATATTTAAATTTCTGGCCGAAATATCCGCGCGTAAGAATTTTGAGAATCTATTTTTCGTACTTACGCCACACTGACTCGACGGAAATTTTTCATACTTCGCGCGCTATGTTTATGGCACTCCCGGATGGCAATTTATTTCATTTCTAGCGATTAGAAGCGACGAGGGGTCCAGTGAACGCCTTCAAAATTTCTTAGGTCACCATGTTTGGTGCGGGAATATCAAGATGGCGCCACCATCCGCATTTTTTATTTACTACATAATGCTTACTATAGCGTTGTGTAGTGATATGAGTAATGTTTTCGGGATCGCGAAATTTTACGTTACTAATACGCGGAAAATCGTTTTGCTCTTCAGTGTCCCTCAACCAGCGGCGGTGGCATTTGGCAGCGTCAGGTTCACCACGTTATACGTTGACGCGAAAACCGAGCATTCCATAGTTCCACTCACGCCACTTCTCGTCGCCTTTGAGCATACGAATTTGCTCAACTTATCGCAAAATCAACACACCTAAGTAGCTGCACTGTTAACTCGCACTAAGCATTATCGTAACCATCGGTGATTTTTTTTTGTGTGTGTGTGGGAGCACACTGCATAAGCGTCTGTTGCGCTTACGTGTATTGCTTTAGTCTAAAACTTCCTTTTTGGAAAGAAGTGTGCGTTCTGTTTCGTTTCGGAACAATTATTAAAGCTGTATGTGAAAATGTTTCAGGCGTGGTCCGTATGTACCCTTAACATGGGTGATAAATCGAGCACGTACTATCATGACAGCTGCTTCGCAGAACCATAATAGTACCGAGAGGTTTCTCCTGCAGCATATTGTAATGCGATCTATTAGCGCGTTTAACAGGCGTTCGTTCGACGTGATTGGCTTACTCAGGTTTACTAGAAAACTTTCCGTGTCCTGCGAATGCACAGAAATCTTGATGAAGTGAGGTTTTTTTCCAAATATCTAATTTATATTCGCTACAGCACCCTTCTTCGTCGCTAAGGAAAACTCGCGCTTGTGGACTTGTGCCTGATTTCACAATACCGGCTCATGTCTTCAAGATATCAAAAGTGCAGCACGAAGAACCGTAGAATGCAATACACAGTTTACTACCCAGATAAGCGTCACAGGCTGCCGGAATAACAAAGCGGTATGGCGTTTGCACGTATCTGCTGCTCACTCGTCGTGTTCTAAGAACTCGCGCGAAAAAGGCGCCGTACTGTGGCCCAAGCAAAGGTGATAAATGTGCCTCATGTCGAGACCCCCGTGAAAGACTTCCTCCTTACTGATGCTACGGGTCGACTTTTATTGAGCCATTTTTGCCCCTTCTTTCTCTTATCTCCGCTGAACAGTGAGCGTGGGCACCCGTTCGAAACACGCTTGCGTTGCTGTCGCTTGGATTAGGACAAGTCTTGGACGTCGCGTGTATTGCGCGAGGTGGCAGTAAATGTTACGAGGGGAGATGCAGCGATATTAAAGGGAAAGGAGGCGTTTCGGAAAGGCTGTAAGACAGAGAGCGAGAGAGCAGCGATGGCCCAAGGGCTCGACGTCGTCGGTGTGCCTCTGGATCGCGTGTGAAAGGAGGCTGGTCATTTGTATGCAACCTTGAGGAAAGCGAGGCGCTTCTCGCAGCTCCTTCCTTGCAATCCGTTCTCGCTTGAAGGCGGCGCACCAAGTCTTGTACCGACTTGGACACGGCGAGCAATAACTCGCCGCTGGATACAAGGACAGATCCGCGAAGCGACACCGTACGGTGGTGGCGCTGGCAAACAAAAATACACTTTGGCGTCGCGCGTCGCTGCGTTAAGTGGCGTCGGAGAGATTCGCGATCAGGCAAGGGTGAGCCAAGTAGTGCGATTTTGGATGCTCGCGCAACGCCACCGCGGCAGCCTGTTTATTGTTATTTTCAGTTTCCCGTTTCGCCGTTATTTCCCAACTCTCTGCCGCAATTTCTTCTCGCACTTTCGCGCATTTTTTTTGTTTTTGTCCAGGCCTCTCCTCTGTAAGGTGAGACATCGCGAGACTGAGGACATCTCCTTTCCTGAATTACTTCTCGTCATCTTTTCTCTCTCTAGCTACCGGCACGTGACGGAACTGTCGCGACAGACTAGTGGGTTTGCGTACGACAATCCGCGTCCGGACGAGCCCAGCGTAAACGAATAGGACTTGCGAAGGAATCGAGAGGAAAAGAGAAGACTGGGTGTTGCGACCGTATGAAAGAAGATATCAAGGACTGACGTACGCGCGATTCTCTCCGGCTGAGTCGGCCACTCGAGACGGATCCGTCTCGGCGAAGAGTGTGGTGTATCTTTTTCTTCTATCTGCCACCACGTGCGTGGTAGTTGCCGGTGGAATCTGAGACCACGGGTCATTGCCGACCGTCGGGCTGTCATCGGAGGTCGTCGTCTAGTGCCCTATATTTTTATATTTTTTTTTCGCTGCTCATCGCCCCAGTCTTCGCGGGAAATTAGTTTCACCGCACCGGCTTGGAGAAGCTGAGGTAAGCTGTGTTTTTCGCCTGCTACGCCAACTCATCAATTGCACATTGTTCTTTTTTTTGTTCTATAGCAGGACAGCGCGAATTCAAATTTTAAAGATGCAGCCTTCCAAGATGGAAATACATTTAATTGTATAGAAGTTAGATTACTAATTTCACGCGAATGAGAAATAAGCACTTTATGACAGACGCTCACATCGGGCCTGTTCGAAGTCCCGAAGTGTTGACGGCTGCGTTTGGCGCCTTTCATGTAAACGTCGTAATAATGAGATTTTCGCTGGAGGTGAAAATGCTGTGGGCCCGCGGGCTCAGATTTGGGTGCATGTTAAGCAACTTCGGGTGGTCGAAATTTCCGGAATCCCTCCACTGCGGCATTTGTCATGATCGTACGGTGGTTTTGAAGCGTTAAACCTCACATATCAATCAATCGTAGTAATATGAAAACTAGTCCGCACATTGTGCCTGACAAAAACTGTTGCTTAAGAAATGCTGCGTCTTGACTTGATATAAAACTACTGGGACTTCATAGTATGGCCAGTGAACGCTGGCTAACATAAAGTGTGAAGACTACTATCTCGGCGTGACATCATATAGATCTCGAATATACGCCAGTCCCCATGGTTAATTCGACCTTAGCTACATATTTACCACCAATTTAGCATATGCAAGTTATTCAATTTCTTTATCTCATCAGTTGGAAACGATCGAGTTCATAGCAAGATAACGAATCTATTGGCGTCACTGCAATGTAATCTTGTATACCTGGCGCTTAAGTAATTAGCCAAACACAGACTAGCTGTCCCTCTAATTTGATATGACTCACCGTCTTTTACTACAACTAGAAGCTATCCTCACGAAAGAAACAAGATAATGCGTAAATAATAAATAATGCTCGTACGAGACACTGTGCGAAACTGTTTCAAGCTTCCTTTGCAGAAGCCATGAAAATGCGTTTCAAAAAGCTTGCTTTCCAAATGTATTTGATGCCTGTATCACGGCATTTCGAAAACGAGGTCGAACATCTGCATGTACCGTGTTGTTTGTTTTGTTTTGCCAAACAACGTAAGTCACTTGCGCATAGTTATGAATTAAAAAAAAACATCGAACATAATTCTTTCTGCTGCACACAGACAGGCCCACGTGTCTGCGGAAGATCATTTATCGGGCGCATTCGTAAAATATAAAACCAGGATACCTTGTCATCGCATATTATTGTAGCTGCTATGCATCTTACGTCGAGCCAACTTACAAAAAAAAAAAAACGACGAACGAACCGGTGCAACTGCTCAAAAGTGGAGCACGTAAACAAACGTGAACACGCTGTTCGCGTCATACACATCTGTAAGGACAGCTTATTCCACGTTATGAAACGTCAGTCATCTCACCTGGCTTAGTGTGAGAAATGTTTGGTAGTAAGACCAAACAATGATGCCTTTGTTTTTCTTTGTCAATAAGGGAAAACGCTTTCCCGCTGTCGCAGTACAGGTGACGTTGCCTGGGTGTTGTGTTCTCTGCGTGGGGAGTTTCTGAGGACGGTTCCTGCTGGTAGGTATACAGAACACTTTAACCACTCTTTTTGAAATAATCTGTTACTTTCGTTGTATTACTAACTTGTTACTATCTAAAATGTTAATGTTGTGACGAACTAATCTTGCTACTAACAACGTGGCCTAATTTTGAGATGTTTTTACATCCTTTACTATCTCAGACAAGAAAAAAAAAACGAAAGAAAGAACAGCGAGACAAACGCTAAGTTGCGAAATACTTGAAACAGCCGGAAACTGGACGATGCTAATCCTGCAGCATAATCTGTGTGATGGTGCTTCTAGGTTGCTGCTAATTCTGTGGCTAGGTTAGCTAATTTGTTTCTCGGTTGATTCCGAGAGCAGATAGGTTCGAGTTGAACCACAGGCAGTCACGACGCGGATGTGCAAACTCTACAGACAGAAAATCTCGCCGAAACAGAGCGTTTGCTACTCTCGTAGATTAAATTGGTACGTCGTAGTTGACGTAGGTCTTCCATCTCTTCGGGGTCTTCTCACAGCTGCCGTTACCTTTTACGTTTCTTAGAGTATTCTCTCGTTTCAAGGTCTTCAGCTCGCCACCACCAATTCCTGGGCTAACGTTTTCTTTATTGATTTCCCGTACACCAGTGGTGAGTAGCGACATCAGTCCAGTTCCTGCGGCACATACCCGTTCGTGATAACCAGAATTTTCTGGTGGCAATGCACATTTTATGGCAAACTACAGCAGCTTTGGTGTTTAATGTATTGGTCATCAATAAGTTAAGCTATTCCATGTGGCTTTTTTTTAAATTTCACAATGAGATCCTTAGATGCCTTTTCTACGAATTTCTTTCGATGCCTATTGATTCGATTGATTCAGTGAACGAAACCTATTTTACCTCCCATAAACACATGTTTGTATGACGCATGTTCTTTCTGAAGTAAATTCAATCGCTTGCTTTGATAGCATAACTATTCATGTTCAGTTTATGCCATTACAAGACACTCAATCACGAGTGTTAATTGACAATGAGAAGGTCAGTGGTATCACCTGTCGATTGTGGTATGACCTAGTCATAAAAGAACTGTTGTGTGAAAACTAGATTAGATGAAAGTAAGGGTAGTGCTACATTTCCATTCAGGAGCCCGACGACTGACATACGAAACGGGAAATAAGAGAGACATAAAAGGGCGCTGCAGGTTGTAGAGAACGCATTTCTTGCTTCCGCTTTTTCCAGTGGTTGTGACGTTGGTACACATTTCGTTCTTACGCTCTATCAGACACTTACACAGTTCCCTGTGCATCACAGTCCGAGAGCGTAGTTTAAAATAGTCATTACCAGTAAGATGTCTAACACTTCATCTCTTTCCTGAACTTTTCAGCATGGCATGCCAGTGTCCCTTATTAGGCTACAGAAACGTCTGCATCAGCTTGCCTTAGCAATGATAGCAACGATGTTTCCTCGACCTTACTTGTATTGTCCGACATCGGATACGTCGTTGCCCCCGCCACCATCACCATCGTCTTTATCATCATGCTGACTACGCATTTTGCATGCAGGGAAAAGGTCTCTCTAATATTTCGCAATCACCCCTATTCAGTGCTTGATGCTGACACGTATTACCTGTGAATATCTTGTCTGCCCACTTAACATTAAGCCTCCTCCTCGTGCGTTCACCTTTTCCTGGAGTCCAGTGAATAACTATTATTGACCAGCGATTATGTTCCTTGTTCGCTCTACATGTCTTACCCATGTCAATTTCTTCTTTTTATCTTGACTAAGACGTTATTAAGACTCATTTAACTCATTTGTTCTCTGATACACTCTGCTTTCTCATTGTCATTTAGGTTACAATTTCAATGTTCCCTTGTATTGCTCGCGGCTTCATCCTGAGTTTAAGTTGAACCCTCGTTGTTAGTTTAATACGCATAAAACTAATGTAATGTGTAACAGTTTTGTAGGAGAACAGTGCTTCGCAATAGATAGGCACTGGAAGTTGTACTGACGTATGACTACTTCAGCCTATAAATAACTAGAAGATCAGACTTTGGATGCAGCACATCCAGCAAACATTCTGAAATCATGAATGGCAGTTTATCCCTATCACTCAAGAGGAAGTTATATAACAGCGGCATCTATACACTGATACTTAAATACAGAGCAGAAAACCAGAAGTTCAGAAACATCGCACTCACTGTTTTATTATCAATCACGCTTAGTTACTTGCATTACAAAATAATAACTTCCCCCATACTTTCCTTGGCGTTATTGTCTGTTAGATATCAATAATATTGTGTCAAACATTGAAAAACGAGCCCTTATGTATATACTCCTTTCCTTAATTCATTAACAAAGGTCTCGTACTGGCAGACTTGGTGCTTTTAGGATGTTTTCGAGGGACTATTGGTCAGCTGCCAGCTCGTGATAAGTACACGTGACGCCAAACAGGCTCATAAAGAGTGTGCCACACTCGCCGCCATGGCTACTGGTGGCGCTGACTGACACTTCCACGTTTAATTCACATATATATTCAATAAAGTGGATGGAGGGATGGCCGCCGTGGTATAGCTCAGGTGGTAGAGCATCGAGTGCGTTATTCGGAGGTTGCAGGTTGGGTTACTGCCCACGGCAAGTTATCTTTTCATCCACTTTTTGTTTTTTCACATTTACATTACCATTTGGTTTAATAGCTTCCCCTATAATTTCCTTGGCATTATTGTCTGTTACATATCATCATTAATACGGTGTCAAACACAAAATGGGCATATATATATATATATATATATATATATATATATATATATATATATATATATATATATATATATATATATATATATATATATACGAACTTGCATATGTATACATAAAAGAGGGTGTGGTGGTTGCTGAGGTTTACTTTAAAAAAGTATATAAGTATTTGTCGCTCTTTTCGGTGAGCCCTGTTTCATCACTTGTCATTCAATAGATGCGTTAACTCTCATATTCCAGGACTCTCCAAAAGCAATGAACTCTTATTCTCCAATGAGAGTTCTCCAATGAGAGCTTCAAAGAGAGTCATATGTGTGGTAAAGCAAATCTCGCAAGAAAAGTCAGATGACTCTTTTCTTTTCTTGGAGTTAACGTGGGGATTTGCCGATTTATATGTGCAGGAATGCGAATAACATCGCGTGCGGGAATTAATTTTTGTAGAGTTCTTGCTTACTGGATCTTACTATATTCCAATGGCAAAGAAAAAAGAAAGAAACACTTGTTGATATAGAAGCTTTTTTACCCATAGCTAGCATAAGCTGAGTGATTCACCATTTCCAATTCTATGATGCATCGTGTTGCACGCAATTCTACGTATAACGCGGGCTAACCGGAATCCGCATAACCAGTACCGCGAACGCTTCTTCCCTGTACAGGTCTTTGCCCCTTCCTTACCTGGAGACATTGTGACAGAACTCAAAGTTTATTCGCTACACGCATACGCAAACATACATCGGTGTGCACCGGGTTTTTCATTAGAGGGGTGGGGAGAGGGGTGGGGTGGTGAGAAGTTTTACCGCGATACATCCAGTGCTTCAGTGGAAAGAAGGAGCCAACCTCCCCCCCCCCCTCTCAAGCACAAAAGACACAAACGAAATGTAGAGACACAAACGACACGAAAAGACACAAACGCAATGCAAAGAGAAGTGTGTGTAGTTGAGCTTGTTGGTTCATAGTTAGTGCGTAAAATGTATGGCACGAAACAACAACGCACGTGTTGGAAGACAGTGCTAGTCCTGTTCGCTCGTTTTAGTCTGTTTTCTTCGCACTTTTTTTTCTACTGTAGTGATCCATCGGGAGGCTGGGGAGGGGTAATTTGTTCGCAAGCTTATGCCTGAATGTACTCAATCTGATGCAAGTCACACACATAAAATGCCCTGATAAATGACTTTACGAAGACTTTTGTCTCATAAAAAGGCAGGAAAATAAGGAAAACTATCAAAGATTTCATGTTACAAACTTAAAAAAAATTTATGATAATACATAGCTTATTTTAACAGAAGTGGCATTGTTCGACTTCTAAAAATAGCGAGATCATCAAAGGATTAAGTTATATATAGAAAATGCGAAAGCGGGTACGTTAGAGCAGAATGAAATATAGCAAAATGAAATCATAATAAACGCAAACAAAAAACATTGTATAGTCACAATTGTAAAAATAATTGTCCCAAAATTTATGAGAAACGCTGCCAGAAATTCTCACCACTTGGAGTTCTTCAACGTGTGTCCAAATCTAAGAACACAGGCCTCAAGGATTTTCGACTCTATCGAAAATGTGGCCGGGATTCGATCCCGTGACCTGCGGGTCAGTAGCAGAGTGCCTTATCCACTAGACCACCGCGACGGGTATAATAACAATATAAAACAAAGAGATAAGTTATACATTTTTGTTAAGGTGAATTTGTAATATGTTGTGGAGGTGCAGGGTACAGGCAAACCTTAAAGCACATGTAATGAATATTCATTACAACGCAATGATCCCAAACTTAAAATGCAGAGGCAGGACTTCTTTGTGACTCTATTTATTGTTTTTTTCTTTTTCTTACAGACCTTTTGAACAATGACGACGCCACACGCCTTTCACGGCGTCCTCTTACTGCTTGCGTTAGGATGTTGTAGCGCTCAGCAGCTGGGAATCCTAACCAATCCGCTGGGTTCGCTCACCAACACGGGCTCCCGTCTTAACGTGGTGAACTTGGGCACGCGAGCCTGGGACCAAACGTTCGGAAAGATTACCAACACTTCGGCATCAGATATCAGCAAGCAGCTGACTGAGAAGTGAGTAGGCCTCCCATTTGCTTATTTAAGTTCAAGTTCTATTAAATGTCAACGAAAAAATTTGACATAAAAGTGTGTACAAGATTGGTAATATACCAAACTTGTACTTACCAATAAGCTCCAAAGTTAGAAACTGTCGCAGGTGAGCATATTTAGTGAGAATGGGTGAAGGAGAGGAATGTTGTTCTAGAGGCAGGAAGAATTTGTTTTTAGAGGATTGAAGAGCTTTGATTTCCAAAGCTTTCATGCGAAAAATAACTTTTTTTTAACCCTTAGTGCATCTCGCGTGCTTTCACGAAGCGAAGTTTCGATACTCAAACTACAATGGATCGTGTATTGTAACATGCAAGCATACGTGATGCTACCGGAGAAATATTACATGAAAGTAGTCTATGCATCGATGCATAATACACTCACAACGCTGACACACCTGTAGGAGTACGTGCAAATTGATCGTTACCTCTCGGGCTTGAAAATGGGCAGTTCAAAGAAGCGACCTCCGTCAGTAAGGCGCGCGTCTGACTGAAAAGAACGCCGGCGAAACTCACCCTCCTTACATATAGCGAGAACACGCTCTAAATTCACCGACCGTAATCGTGGGAGATGGTACTAGAAATCTGGTCGTAGTCTTCGTTGTTCTTTTAGACCGGAAGCAGTTGTAACGGGGCAGTAATCCAAGAGTCTTCGGAAACCTTAATGACAAAGGAGCGATTTTATTCTGTGGCTTTGTAAAGTGAACTTAAAAAGTTTTCTCAAGGTTCATTTCAGATTGATGCATGCCTGCAAGTTTACCACGTGCCATGATCCTCTTAACATTGAATCGCATCTGGGGATGGGTGGCGCTGCTTCACGTGATGTCTACGTTTTCATTATTCGTTTGATTTAACATCACAGCACCGATTTACGCTGGCTTTTTTTGTTCTTTAACCGACTATTCAAGTCGACACACAAATGAGTCGCAGTTGTTTTTCCGAGTCTGCTGTGCATTCGTACCACGTGTACTTGACAGGGCTTTTTTTTTTTAAACTGTGGGTTAAAGTTGTTTGCTCGCCGAGGCCTCGCTAGGTTACATGCAAGGCTATAAATTAATTCAGTGAACTGAATAGTTTTTTCTTGCGTGTTATATTTATTTAAGCACTAAAGCCCACTTCCAATCATTGCGCTTGTTTTGCATAACTAAGTGCGCGCATAGTTTATCTAGTACTAGTTTTGATGACGGTTGAACATTGCAGTGCCATCCCGGGAGTCCGTCATCGAGTGATCACCGATGTGCCTCTGGGAGGACACGTACTCGCTGAAATCTTCCAGAATTCTTCCGGTCATGTTATCGACTGCAACCTGCTCGGTGACAAGTAAGTGACGCATATGCAAGTCTGTCAGCGCCGTATTTACTCGAAAACAGTTGCTGAAGCAAATGTCAAAACACGATTTTTTAGTAAGTGCCATGGTGGTGTAGCGGTTACAACGCTCGACTGCCGACCAGAAGGTCGCGGGTTCGATCCCGGCAATGGCAGTCACATTTCAATGCAGGCAGAATGACATAGATCTGTGCACATCTGGATGTCAGTGCGAGTTAACGAATACCAGACGGAGAAAATCTCCGGAAGTCTCTATAGCGGCATTTGTCATAATCATGTAGTTATAAAATGTACGACGATTCGAATGTAAAAGCACAACAACTATTATAAGTATTATCTTCTACAGTAAGTGAGAGTGGACCGGAAGCTTGATAAGCAGGCAACGGAAAGAACGCGACAAATACCTGCGACAAAATGACTACTTCATAATTAAGTCTTAGTGGCATCTTTGCACTTCTACATGGTGCAATGCCTCTCAGATTCGTATTGTCATAAGATGTCAGGTATATAAAATAACCTGACCGGTTTTACCTGCCAACCCAAGTAGTGAGTGTAAAGCATGGCGTATTGAGATCTTAGGGTTTAACTTTTACAAGTTTGTTGTTTCATGGGGTCTAAAACTTTTGCGCATATCTTTTTTGCATGACTATCGGCTCTAATCTAACGAGGCGGGTTTCGCGAATGTGACGTGTTAGAGTTATGTACGTGAAACCATTTGATCGCCCGCACAGAGATGTGTCAAGTAATTTTTCTCCTATTACCGGTGAACAAGGTTCAGTGTTATGTTCAACGAAAGACTTTTTAAAGTTCAAGATTGGCGGGTCAAGTTGTCATTATTTTTGAAGTGCGCATGTAGACTTCTGACCAATGCTTCAATAATGACTTGCCACGATGTTTTCCACACCTAGGGTCCTGATTGAAGGCGTCCTCGTCGTCCTGCCTGAAAGCCTAATAACGAAGGTTACGCCCGAGGAAATGGAACAATTTTTGGACCTATGCGGAACGCGGGAGAACTTTGCCAGCAAGCAGAAATCTGCGTTTGACTACATCGGCGATATATTCAAGAGTTTGTTCATATTCCCAGGTATCTAACTCAATCTTCGCCCTACTCAAGTCGTCGTTGTTTAAAAAAGTGCGAGAAGAAGCTGTTTCCGTTGCATAGGAATGTTTATCGTCATAATGTCCGCTCTATTGTACTCATTATTCCACATGACTTTCATACTGTTGTACTCAAAAAAGGTTTTTTACATTCTGAACATCCGTATATGGTGCTGGCCAGTGACACAAAAGACCTACAGCGAAATTGGGGCGCTCATGGCGAAAGTGTGGGGCCCCACCGAGCACTCGAGAGTAGAGGCAGCATAGCTTCCCAGTGAACCATGTCACTCCACGGAGTCGGTGCAGTAGTGACGTATATCGCATGTTCCGTCTCAGGAAAACGTAAATGCCATCGGAAGGGTTGATGGAATAACTTTCTTGAAGCCTCGGGTACAGTTTGTGGGTGGGAAAGCAATGACGTGCGTCATTCATAAAAGTGGAACTAGTATATACAGTGAGTGTCACACAAGCACAAGGTGCTATGGTTCAGTTGTCGAAACGACGTCAGTATCACTATTACAGGAACCTAAAACTATATGCTGCGAATAAGAACAACAAAGATATCCTTCTCTTCTTTAAGACCTCAGACATTGCTTAAAACATAAAACAGAAAAACAAACTGGTAACATTGAAGGTCAACAAATGTGGCGAGGGTTTGGTGATTGTAGTATTGGTTTTCTAAAGAACAGTAGGCAGCAAGAACCTACAAATTGGTTTCTTTTGAAGTAGCACTCAATGATAATAAGCTTCACTTTTCTATGACAGATAGGGAAAAGAAACAAGTCTATAGAACCTGGGAAAGCGTTGTGTTGCAAATCGCTTGCTGTTATTTTTACATGTTTATTTCGTTATTGCACGATTCCAGGCACAAAATGGTGCGGAGCTGGCAATGTAGCCAAGAACTACGATGACCTGGGACCGTCCAGGGCCACCGATGCCTGCTGCAGGGAGCATGACCACTCCGAGGACAACATCCCGGCTTTTCAGGCTAAATACGGGATTAGAAACACGAACCTCTACACTATGTGCGTAACTATAGTTGACCACCATTGCAGTTTTCTCAATATACAGTGAGGTTCGGTCTGTCTGCCCCAAGTAATGCGATGCAGTAGCCGGTGCGAAATACAAACAGATGATTTAACCGCAATCTACTCTGGTGAAGATTCTGTGCATAAGATAGAACAAAACTGTTGTTTGATATTTAGACTGACTTGGTGCTTGTTTGAGATAGGTTGCGCAGGATGCTTTGCGCTTAAATTCAACATTTTTTATTTCATGTTATATTTATTTCGATGTTATATATGCAATATTGAACATCGTTTTATTGCAGGACTCACTGCAAGGGGGACCGGATGTTCTACGGCTGCCTTCTGAATGACAGCAGTATCGCATCAGTCACCGTGGGGAAAATATTCTTCAACATTCTGCGGACCAAGTGCTTTGACTACACATATCCCAAGAAGTGTGTTCAGAACAATGCGTAAGTACTCGTAATATAGAGAGAGAAACCAGGGAGGCTGTGAAATTAGCTCAAATATCACTGCCGTAGCTACATATCCAGCTGATATGCGCGTGTACGAGTTTTTTTTTATCATAACTGTAGGGATTCGTGTCAATTCGTAATGCACGAATCATGAATGGCGGGGCAAAAAAGGCAATCACGAGGATGATAAAGCTGTGTGCGTAGCAGCAATAGTACTGATGGCTTTGCAGCAAGCACGACTAGCCTGGAGTGCTTAGTATTTGCACGTGAATACCTAATTGAATATGGTTAGCAAAGGTGTTTCACAAGATCGTAAATCAACTGCGTACCTGGCTCGAAGAAAGAGAGTCAGCGATCATGCATGTATTTTTCTCTCTACTCTAGCTGTTAAGAGAACGCCATATACTTATTCGAATCTCGCTCGTTTGCCTGTTTCGTGACCTTCGCAATTCAATAAAAACAAAAAGCTGGAAACACGAAAAACATAGAAAGAAAGCAAGATTCGTGCTTTACGCTGTTTTTTTTAAACTCGACATGTACCAACTAGTCCAATTCATCTTCTTGATACCTTGACAACCCGTATCTTACACAGCTTGGTTACAGCTTGTCTTTTGGTTCTAAAAAATCTTACATAGTTCTTTACTGTTATTTAGTTAATCCGACTGAGACCACGAGTAGCATGATTGAGGCTTTTCGTTTGTGAGAAGCGTTTGCAACTGACCCATGTCTCATTCACTGATAACACGTGCAAGTGCGTGATTGACAGCCACTTCTTGCATAAAATTTTTATGAGAAGGTTTATGCATGATAACAAAGCTAGAGAAAAATGTTAAGGAGCAAGAACAAGGGCATATCAGTGCAGCCCAAGTAAAAACCATTAAATCGTCCTGTGTATAACAGAGAGAGGGAGATACTTAATTTACAGAGAAGCAGAGAGTTCGCCCTGGGCTAAAGTTCACTCTGGCTGTGCTTAACACGTAAACTATCAAAGATGTGTATACATGTACTCACTGGTGTAATAAATACAAGTGCGAATAAGCATGGTTGAGAGCATTCCACTCATTGAAGTAATAGATCTTACAAAACTAGTTGAAGGTGCTTAGCTTGAGAAAGCATACCTGCTGTACTGTGCCGGTCACTATCTGCGAATGTCTGTTTAAGACGTGTCGTTTTTCCTCAACGACTTTATGATATAATTTTTACAAAAAATAAGAAATCCCCAGGCGCTAGTGAGGTTTTATGATGTAAAACAAACATTTTTGTAAAAATAGTTGTGTAGCTGCTCTTTCTATCTTGTATACTCATAAACAGAACTCATTCTATTGCAAATTTGTATATAGCGTAGGAGGTGCGATCTACCATTTAAAATCAGCCCCTATCTTAGGTTTCATCGCGGTGGGAAAAACAGTGTTATTACTGGCGGGTTACGTTAATTCATTGGTAACTTGCAGCGTTCCTTTCTGCAGCGTCAAATATCCATTTAATAACCCTTCCACCACATTTTGAATTTCCGCAGTAATCATTTTCAGTATTCTTTTAACTGGTTTTATCTCGCACTGCCTCTGGCTAGCATGCTGCTTAGCTCCATTGCTAGAGCGACCGCCTCTGAAAGGCTTTGCTCCCTAGTTCGATTCCCTGACCACGACAAATCTTTCTTCAACAAGAGACTTTCATTTGAGAGAAATCCACACAGATTTCCTCTAATATATACACAAATGGGTGGTTCCTTACTATTCAATTCAGCGTCCTTTTCTGTACTTTCCAGATTCTACATCCCTCTAGTAACTGAGAAGTGCAGTGAATACAGGCTGGATCCGGCCGAACAAAAACAATGGCAGACCTTCTCACCCCCCAACTTCTGGAAAGACTACTTGGCCCGCAAAAAGGAGCAGTCCAACCAGGGCAAACAACCAGTCAGCCCTCCCACTCCAGGACAGGATGGCGGCACTGTGCCTGTTACGACGGAGGAGCCCGAGGAAGAACCGGAGGAGGAACCAATTGTGGACGCCGAACCCGACAACTGGCAGAAGCTGGACCCTGCCGACTACAGCCTCGACGCGACTGAGGAACCCGTGTTCGAAGAGACGACGCCCAAACCGGCAGCTCCGCGTTCATCAGGATCGAGGCGTACAGGATTGAACCTCGGGGGTCTTAACGTTGGGTGAAAGTATGGACGCACACTGCAGCGTAACAACTTTGCCACCTTAAGAAAAGTTTCCACTCTTTGGGGCATGCATTGTCTCTAACGAAAGATCATAATCTATGTTGCCTGTTTTCCCTTTGATTATCGCTACCTGTCTAGCCCATCTTCACCCTAAATGACTTCCGTGTTGTCACCGTCGTGTAATATATCGCCTCGATAAAAAGCATTCGCGCGCAGATTTTGCAAGAAATACACAAACAAGCCAGATGGTGTATGCGGTTTGGGGCGCTATACCGCGCATAGGGTGCAAACTTTCGTCAGGGTGTGACTTGTTGTTATCAATCTCTTTGCTGCTAACTACGCAACTAAGCAACCGCATAATGGTCCGGCTGCTGTGGGCTACGAAACTGCCACATGTCATCGCTACGAGAGTCACTTGTAAAACAAAAATATTTCAAGATGCGCGTTTACCTTGATAGCGGCTGAATGTATATATTAGTAACGCACTGAATAGGTGTTAGATGATGAAGTGAGAGACGACTGAAGAATAAACTTTGATACATGATGCCTTTTGTATATTCTTTGTTTGGTCGCACGATGCAAATATGTTTTGTAGCGTAAGTGAAGTGGCCGAGGTTGAGTAGTTTTGCGTGGCTTACGGTGAGTGGTTTTACGCAAGCGCGAGGAGCAGTGACGTCACAGGCACACAGCTGGCGCTCCGAAGGCCTACGGGGCTTACGCTTGACTCGCGTGAGATTACTCGCTTGATCGCCCGTCCGTCCGTCCTTCCGTAGCTAACGCTACGTACATCCTCGCATAGTCTTGCTAAGCCATTGCTATTTTTTTCCCAAAACATTTCATTGTAATGATGTGTACGTAATCACGCACACAAAACACTCACTTCAAGGCCTCGCCGTGGTGGTCTAGTGGCTGAGATACTCGGCTGCTGACCCGCAGGTCGCGGGATGGAATCTATGCTGTGGCGACTGCATTTTTGAAGGAAGCGAAAATGTTTTGAGGCCAGTGTGCTTAGGTCTAGGTGGACGTCAAAGAATCCCACGTGGTCAAAATTTCTGGAGCCCTCGACTACGGCGTCTCTCGTAATCATGCGATGGTTTTAGGACGTTAAACCTCACATATCAAACGAAAATCACTCCCTTTAAATAAGAATGGGTCTATGCACCTGTACGTGTGATTACACGTGATATTTTTGTTTTAAGACTTATGCGCATAGAATGAAACCTGTTGCTGTGAACTTCCTATCCACTGACTCTTCTATTTCGTCCTACGGTTGACACGTCACTTTATTTGATCACGTTTCTATAAGACTGCATGGTTGGCATGACTGCGTTGTTCCAGTGTTGGTAATCGCAATGTGGTGTAGCTGGCTCTGTCGTAAAGGAAATGTTATCAGAATTTTTTTACTATGAACATGTTAGGGGCAGGCCAACGCCAATTAAAAATGGGACATCTGACAGCACACGCCAGTGCCTTATGCTCCATAAACAGTGAGAAATCATATGTTCAAATACTCCCGGTAGACTCTCTGCATTGGTTCTACATATCACATGCCCTTATGCCGGATATTCCTAGGATTGTGAATCGCAACAAGCAAGTTGTGTTGTTTAGAGTAAAATAATGGCACTGTGTTGGTCTAGATTTGTAAGTGTAGTAACCAAACGTGCAGTATTTTTTGGTTGCGAGAAGGCTAAAGTCATCTCACCAAGCTATCTAAACTTCTTCATTGATTTGTGTGGGAATACGCAAGCCCCAAGAGCTTTAGTCTCGGTAAGTGCGTCATTTATAAACATTTCAAACGTTCTTTTTGTTTTGCAGAAAAAACAGTAATTTAAATTTCCCGCTACTGTCATATTGATAAATGCAGTTCGAAAGCCTGGATAACGGGGACGCTGTCTAGAAATAATCTACAATTTTCCAAAATTTAAGTTCAAATGATGCAGGCACTCATTTAGGTGCGCTTCTTGGTGCTTGCACAATAGTTTTATCCTGCGAATGCAAACAAAACAAAATTTGGCACCAGTACTTTCCCAGTAATCAACAATCAGTGTAGTAGATTGCTGGTCGCGTACCCATTTGATTCGTTTTTTTACAGCTTCGTCGTGTACGTTTGGTGGTACTTAGTTATTATCAATTAAAAAGTGACAGTATTTTATAGTCCGTCGTGTTTTATAGAATGTCGGCACGATGATTCTGGGTGCATTGCCGTTTTTTTTTTCAAAAACAGCGATGTTTACACACTGCCGCTTATATTGCTTGCGAGTGAAGTCCTGCCTCACTCCGCAGGCTGGACTATGCTGGCTGTTAAAGCAGTATTCGGGGAACATCGAATACGTTAGTTAAGCTAGCAAAGGTCGCCCCGCCGTGGTGGTCTAGTGGCTAAGGTACTCGGCTGCTGACCCGCAGGTCGCGGGTTCGAATCCCGGCTGCGGCAGCTGCATTTCCGATGGAGGCGGCAATGTTGTAGGCCCGTGTGCTCAGATTTGGTGCACGTTAAAGAACCCCAGGTAGTCTAAATTTCCGGAGCCCTCCACCACGGCGTCTCTCATAATCATATGGTGCTTTTGGGACGTTAAACCCCACAAATCAATCAATCAAGCCAGCAAAGGTCACATGAATTCTTGGGGGATAGTGAGACTAGGACGAAGAAAATTAGAAGTTTGAGTAGATTAAGCAGAAGAAGTATCGCGCTTGCTAAAGTGTAGGTGTTTTCTTCGGTATAAGGAGAGAGGGACGAAAAAATTGAGAAGTTTGAGAAAGTTACCGGAAATAAGAAACTGAAAGAACTCACCCACAGGTGCTACAGAAAGGTGAAAACCTACCAATCTCGCGTCGTTTGGCTGCGTCGTTTCTAAATACAGCAGTTGGTCTGAAGAAGACAAACAACAAATTGCGCGCAGTGTGGCATCCAGGCTATGCCATTCAATTGCAATCGCTAACTCTCCATAACATGAGCCATTTTACGTCAGAAAAAACGAACCTTTCCACCGATTATGATCTTAGATTAAGGTCGGCACGTTGATAAGGCATACGAGTGTGGTACTTTGGGTCCGGCCAGTCAAGTACACCTAATGCTAAAAGTTAGTGAGGAGTGTATTGCAGAAGTGGCTTATATTGTAGGAGCACGTAACATATTCATGAGAATGCTTGCACAGTGCTGCTAGAATGAACTTCACTGTCCTGGTGTAGTGTAGTAGTATTTTCAAGGACATGTGTTCCACGAATGTTCGTTCGGACAATGGTACGCAATTAATGCGATCTACTGCAGCCGCGGGATATAGTTTGTGTGCGTCATACTGCGGACATTCATGCAAAACATTCATGCTAAAAAGCTTTCTTACGACTTCGCATTGTTGGCCATTCCGAAGCCCTAAGAAAAGCGCTTAGTGGCAAATGCCTACATGTAAGGTCGAAATGCATTCTTCCGTAAAATAATGGTTCTTTATATGTTCTTCTCATCCTCCTAGCTTGCAAAGCAGGCACTGGTTTGGCAGATTTGTCATTATGTATCAATAAGAAGCCTTGGTAAAGAGAGGGTAGCTGTCGTGACAAGATGGTGACTATAGAATTGTTATTTGTTTTTATTTCAATAAATATTATTTCAGACTTTAAATTGTGACTCCACATCTACACTCCAAAATCCAGAATACAAAATAAAAATACATCCAGTCCCCAAGATAACCTAGACTTTGATATAGTCACATACTCCAATATGTGGGTGAGGTTGATGGTTTTGGAAACTTGGGTAGCTCGACATGGGGAACGTGATCCAAGATCGTAAAGATTTATACCGGCACCTCAAACCGATGTCGTTGTAGATGAAGAAGCGTTTTTATTGCGGTGGCATTGAGATTGTACAACATTTTGTAAATAACAGCGGTATTTCGCTTAGAAGCACACTGAATCTTGCTTTCAGTATTCGTTGTCGCATCACAGAGAGACTGCTTGTTGGGGGCACGTTCATACACTTACTGATTCTGCTCGCTTCAACTTCCGGTGGTGAAAGCATGAAATCAAACAAAACAAACTGAACAATGTTGGTAGAATACAAAACATGTGAAGCCTCCTTTATTTCATTCGGCAAGCGTATGAGACAACAGCTGTTGCGTATGACAAAGCGTATGCTCCCTGCTGTGGTAACAATTTCATTAGGCATCTCCTTATAACGTAAAAACAAGGGAATATTATTACGTTATAACAGCCAGATAAGCTGTTTAATGCAAGTTTCTTTGTTGTAGTTTATAAAAAATTGGGTCGTTTCTGCTTTTACCCTACGGATAAAAAATGTTTTTTGAAACACCGAACGGTATTTGATCAAGGAAGAACCAGGCCAACTGAGTCATCGCTTATGCGCAAGACTTGTGTGTCTAAGCTCGGCCATTCAATAACTGTACATCATGTTTTTAGCTTTATCGACCTATCGTAATAATCACTCTCCTGCTTCGAGGTGTTGCGTAGTGTTTATAATAGAACATTCCTTACAACACATTCGCAACTTTTTCTAAACAAGTTCTGTCATTTGATAAAGACGTTGTTTAATCTTTGTTCATTTTTATTACGTAGGTGCTATGATTCTAGCAGAAATTTTGTACACTTATTAAGCTCATTTAGAGATTTCCAAAATCTTTAATGGAATTTAGACGTTCGATGCTCATTACACGGGCGCACATGCTTGTCAAGGCGAGATTTGCAAGACCGTCGGCCAGGACAATAAAATTTTGCTGGTAAACGCTTCTGCAGGCTTTTTGAAAGCCCTCGCTTTTGTAAGTGGCTGAGCAGCTGCCTTCTAGAGTTATGCATGAACGGATTCGTAGAAATGTACATGGTCCTTTGTAAGGATCGATCGAACAGCTGGTAAACAACTTTATATGCATGTCGCTCACAGTATTAGTACATTTACAGATGAAGAAGGCCACGCTATGTTTTCGTGTCAAATCTCCTTGAATAACGCCAGTACTCGCTCGCTTTTCAAGAGATCGTATCGTCTTTTCAAGTTTCGTCTATGCTAGCGACGGCTGCATAGCCAGCCAAACATCTGACGCTGCCTCGCTTTACTGAGAATCGAGCACTTCGAGAGGAAGCCGAGTTCACGCACAGTGAACGACAGTCCGGGCTTATGTGGATTAGAATCTCATGTTTCACATTTATTCCGCACAAGAGACATGACACTTACTCTTAATTACGTTTGCTTTGTGTGCTGTGCGTGAGTAAGCAGTTGTGTTCCTTTGTTTTGCTGCGTGAGTGTAGTTGATAAGTGACTGTAGCAATGCTTGTGGTTCCAGTGCTATTCTAATGACACTGAGACACGAGACTTGGTTGTTGTTGTTATTTGATCCAACCAATTATATCGAAACTATCAGTGCATAACTAGGAAATGACAGATTTTGTGTGAGTCAATGAGAAATTAATTATGCTAGACTTTTTGAGCCCGCACTGGAACAAAGTACCCCATCCAAGTCATAAAATTGCTGGTGTACTTCAATTTGCATGAAGATATTTCGCTGAGTTTTTAACACATTACAAGCGTAAGCACCCGTTCAAGAGCAATAACACAGTTCATGAACGCGGTGTGTCGCGGTTTCCATCTTGAGAAGTTTGTTGGCAAAGTGTTCGGTTTTCCTTTTATTTTATTTGTAATACAGCAGCGGTCTCATTCGAGAGTGGCATACGTCGGAGCTTTTTACTTGCGGCCGCATTCTCAGTCCGAAACCAAAACTCACAACACCTGATGTTGGCGGCACAATGTTCAGAACTGCCAAGCTAGTTCGACTTAAGATGTGTTTCGTTATTATTAAATAAACATCGTAATTAAAAATTAAGGCTCGCTGATTTATGACGGTAGCTAATTACCGAATCTCGGCTGCAAGTAACCAGAACGGCATTGTACTTACACGCGGATTTAACTGCTCCAAATATAGAGAATTTGCGTGATCAATTACACTTTACTGACCGTGTAATAAATTACTCGGTACTGTAGCTGTCCGTGATGTTCAAGTCACGACGATGACACGCAGGAGCTCATAGAGAGCAGGTACAATCTGCGTACGATTTTTATTTCATTGATGCCTTGTTGACGTCTGCTGCTTAGCCACTGACCATAATTCGTTGTTCAATCAATCAATCAATCAATCAATCAATCAATCAATCAATCAATCAATCAATCAATCAATCAATCAATCAATCAATCAATCAATCAGACAGCCAAAACTGTTATTTGAGACCAGCTAGGAGCGTAGGCATATCCAGCGAAATCAGCGACAACGTCCAGGCCGAGCGTCTCGTGCTTAGCACTGACGATGTGTTTGCCGAGCTTTGCATGACCCACTACTTCTCCATTACATATTTCCCCCTCGCTGAAGACGGAGCCAAGTAGGTGTTCTAAGGTATCGTGAGGACAAGTGGTTCGTGATACGGTTTACGGTTTGAGACGATCCACGTGTACGATTTCGCGGCCTCGGCGACGCAGGTCCGGATAGGGCGTGAGGGCTTCGATGAGGTAGTTGACAGCGGAAGTTCGCTCTATGACGCGATAAGGCCCATGGTACCTGCAGACGAACTTTGTAGAGGTATTAGGAGCAGCAGTGGGGGAGGCACCCACAGCCAAACAAGAGAGTTGGGCGAAAACTGGTAGTGGGACCATCCATCGTAGTGACAAAATTTCTGTAGCCATTGTTCTTGTGTTGTAAGGGTGCGAGCTAATCGCCGACCTTCTTCAGCATACCGAGCGGCTTTGGAAACTGGTTTCGCCTTCGGATGAGTCGGGTCATTTGGGGAGAATGGTGTCGATTGGAGATGATGGCTCTCGACCATAGAGTAAAAAGATGGGAGAAAAGCCCGTCGTCGCTTGAGGTGCCCTGTTGTAAGCGTACGTTACTTAGGGAAGGATAAGATCCCAGTTGGTGTGGTCGGAGGCGACATACACAGAAAGCATGTCGCCAAGAGGGCGGTTGAAACGTTCAGTCAAGCCTTTTGTTTGTGGGCGATATGCGGCAGTACAGCGGTGAATCACATGGCATTC
This sequence comes from Rhipicephalus annulatus, assembly GCA_013436015.1. Taxonomy (NCBI): domain Eukaryota; kingdom Metazoa; phylum Arthropoda; class Arachnida; order Ixodida; family Ixodidae; genus Rhipicephalus; species Rhipicephalus annulatus. The sequence continues at coordinate 855,659 of WOVY01001162.1, read as the reverse complement.
AGCAAGAAGTTCTTCAATAACATCCACGAGAAAGACGCGGCCTCGGTAGCTCAAAAGTTCACGTGGAGCGCCGTGACGCAGAACAAACCGTTGCAGCACGAAAGACGCAACATCACGTGCTGTCGCGGCTGGTAGAGCGGCCGTTTCTGCATATCTCGTGAGATGGTCGATCGCTACAATAATCCAGCGATTCCCAGATGATGTATATGGCAGAGGACCAACCCGGTCGAATGGTCGCTTTGGGCACGGTAACGGCTTCATTGGTGCAGTAGGACGGCTAGGATTGTGCTTGCGTCGTTGGCAATCTGAGCAAGATCGAATGTACCTTTGAACGATTGTGTACATGCCGGGCCAATAAAACCGAAAACGTAGCCTGGCGTAGGTTTTGAACGAACCAGCGTGTGCACATTGCCGATCGGCATGGAAAGCAGTACATATGCTGGCACGAAGATGCCTGGGTATGACGAGTAGCCATTTGCGGCCGTCAGGGTGATAGTGGCGGCGATAAAGTATTTCATCATGCATGGCGAAGTGAGAGGCTTGTAGGTGTAGCGCTCGAGATGGCGGACGGCCGAATGTTCAGATAGGTAATCCATCAGAAACGCAATCCACAAATCTTTGCGCTGCTCCGCAGCCATATCGATGAGTCCTGATGGTGGAAGTATGATGTCTTGGATGGAGACACTCGCAATATCAGTAGAAACGGGTGAACGCGAAAATCATCGGCATCGGCATGCTTTTGGCCTGAGCGATAAATGTCATGCATGTCGTACTCTTGGAACCTTAAAGCCTATCTTGCCAAGCGTCCGGAGGGATCCTTGAGGGAGGATAACCAGCAGAGCGCGTGCTGATCGGTAATAACATTGAAAGGGCGGCCGTACAGATAAGGCCGAAATTTTGTAATGGCCCAGAGGATCGCTAGGAATTTTTTATCAGTTACCGAATAATTTGCTTCTGTGCGGCTCGCGTACGCAACAACATATTCTTGGTAACCAGGCCTTCGTTGGGCGAGTACAGCGCCAAGACCGACACCGCTAGCATCTGTGCAGATGTCTGGGGGAGCGCTTGAATCGAAATGACGCTGTATGGGTGGTGTTGTAAGCAGGTCACGGAGCTTCGCAAAGTCACTGTCGCAGACTCGAGACGACGCAGATAGATTGCGGTCTCCCTGAAGTAGGTCTGTCAGAGGTGTCGTGATTGAGGCGAAATCCCGGACGAAGCGGCGGAAGTATGAGCAAAGCCAAATGAAACTACGCAGCTCCTTGAGAGACGCGGGCCTCGGGAACTCGCTAACAGCACGTAGCTTAGCGGGGTCAGGGAGAACGCCATCCTCCGATACGACGTGTCCGAGAATGGTCAGCTTGCGTGCTCCAAAGTTACACTTCTGCAAGTTGAGTTGGAGGCCTGCTGCAGAAAGGCACCGTAGAACCTGTTTCAAGCGACGAAGATGCGTGGGAAAATCGGGCGAGAATACCACCACATCATCTAAGTAGCACAAACACGTGTTCCATTTGAGGCCTCGTAAGATAGTGTCCATCATGCGCTCAAATGTTGCCGGCGCATTGCATAGGCCGATCGGCATCACGTTAAATTCGTATAAGCCATCTGGTGTAATGAAGGCAGTTTTCGGTTTATCATCCTACGCCCCGCCGCGGTGGTCTAGTGGCTAAGGTACTCGGCTGCTGACCCGCAGGGCGCGGGTTCGAATCCCGGCTGCGGCTGCATTTCCGATGGAGGCGGAAATGTTGTAGGCCCGTGTGCTCAGATTTGGGTGCACGTTAAACAACCCCAGGTGGTCAAAATTTCCGGAGCCCTCCACTACGGCGTCTCTCATAATCATATAGTGGTTTTGGGACGTTAAACCCCACATATCAATCAATCAATCGGTTTATCATCCGGATTCATGGGCACTTGCCAATACCCAGAGTGTAGATCAAGGAAGGAAAAGAGCTCTGCGCCTTGTAAAGAGTCGAGGGCGTCATCTATCCGAGGCTAAGGATAAACATTCTTTCGTGCTATTTTGTTTATACGACTGATATTCTACGCAAAAGCGTATCGTGCCATCCTTCTTTTTAACTAAAACAACCAGTGACGCTCAAGGACTGTTTGATAGTTGAACGACGCCACGCTTTTGCATGTCCCCTACTTGTTCACCGATGACACGGCATTTCAGTCGGTGAAACACGGTACGGTCACTGCCGTAGTGGTGGGTGATTACCTGTGTCGATCTGGTGGCATGCAGTAGATGTTCGACCTAAGGTAGCTCGGTGACTGTCAAAAGATGGCCTACGCTCCTACCTGGTCTCAAATAACAGTTCTGACTGTCTCAGTTCTTTATTATACAATAAATAAATAAATAAATAAATAAATAAATCAATCAATCAATAAATCAACCAACCAACCAATCAATCAATCAAACAATCAATCAATCAATCAATCAATCAATCGCCTTGCCTACAAACAGACTTATTGGATGCGCCTGCATAATAGTTTAGAAAGATGTTCGTGACTTCTAACTTAGGTTGCTTCAGAGCTGGTGGTTATTCTTTCTTATCTTGTTTTGGCTGCTACCACTTGCCTAAGTGTGATTCAGTGGAGATTACTGCCAATCACATGTGTGAGAGACCATCGTGCCGGCCTAACGAGAGCGTCTTTCAGGCTCACAACGAAGATTGTGGCTACTACGAATGAAAGCAGTGTGACCTACGTGACGTCCAAGCAAGTAAAAGAGATTGCTACTGCATACCAGGATATCATTACATGGCATGCAAACCAGATTAAGCAGGAATATTCCAATACGAAGAGAGGACCCAGGCTTGTTAGACTGCTCAAGCTCTTCACGTTTTGCGCAGCTGTAATTCATGACCACTTGAAAAGTATTTCACGTATGAAGACTCTCGAACATCTATTCATGTTTCCAGGTATTAATACCGACATGTTTTCAAAAAGTCAGTAATTAAGCATTGCACAACAAAGTAGACTTTGGGTAGTTTTTACATAAAACTGAACCAGCCCTGATGAATGTTTCGCTACTTAAGCGAAAAGTAAGATCGCCACACTTTCAAAGATTTGCTGGATGCCTGAAAGGACTTGTTTCAGGCAATTCCCCGTGACCAAATGCTTCCTGCAGCAACACTCTACGTTCAACGACATTTCGTCTGTGAGGGTTAGAGCAGCTGCATGTTTTCCAATAGTATAGTTCGACATATCATGAAACTTAGTGCAAAAAAATATGTGATTGTACGCGACATCACTTGGGGTATGAACTAGAGGCAGAATAACAATATATGTACAAAGGGGCCACGTCGCTAACTTTGTGAGGTTGTGGCTTGATTAACTTATGGTTAGTCAGACGTGTTCAGATAATTTCAGGGACACAGTGGTGTGGAAACGGAAATAGATCGGAACATGAAGACGACCTGGGTCCGCTGCGAGGCACAGACCGATGCTGCCGAGATCACGATCACAGCGTAGAATACACTCAGCCCCTCTCGAGGAAACATGGGATCGTGAACACACGCTTGTGGCCCATGTGAGTGTTTTGTCTTGTTCGTAGGGAGCGCTCAGTATTAGTTTCTAGCTCCACACTTAGTGATTATCTACATTAGCAACGCAAACAAGATGGTGGAACCACGATGGCCTCTGTGGAACCACGATGGCATCTGAAGGCTGGGAAAATTTCCCACTAAACCAGTATTACCTTACTTTAATGAAAATCTAACACTTCAAATTCGAACCGTGTTCACTTTCACTGAGTGACAGTCCTGGCTTATGTGGACTAGAATCTGATGTTATGATTATGATGGTACGTGAAATAGAATTTTATTAGAATCTGATGTTATGAGCATGAGAACCCACGTGCGTCCGTGGAAAAGGGAAAAGTGCAGATGCCTAGCCAATGCAACGAGCCATGCGTTCCAATATCCGCGGATCTTGTTAATTTTACTGGAGGCGCCTAATACTGCAGTATATATATATATATATATATATATATATATATATATATATATATATATATATATATATATATATATATATATATTAGCCATAGGAATTATTAGTGTCTAAAAGAAAAACAACACAAAAAAAACTGTTGAAGCAATTTCTTCGCGGTTTGTCGGTGATGACCGTGGGCTTAGTATTTTCGCCAAAAAGCACACCGGGAGAGACGAAAATTCGTTGGCGGGTCTAGGGAAGTCTAATGTATTGAATTTGTTATCATAGGCTAATACAGAGGAGCCAGGTATGCTAGAGGCTGCCTTACTTGAGATGCTTGTGATGCTGTCATATGCCACGACGGCCCCATCAGTTGTACCGAATGTTTCGTTCTGTTTCCAGGATGAAATGCGAAGACGACCAGAAATTCTACGACTGCCTGTTGAATGATAACAGCGAAAGTAAACTGATGTCGGCCTGTGTTGGGATGATATACTTTGATTTTCTCGGCACGCAGTGTTTCGAAAAGGCCTATACTGTAACTTGCGTGGAGTCTGTGAGGTAGGTGGTGCTCCTTATAAGTAATGTAGAAGTTTGGGTACTCAGTTTGGCGTGCCTAATTTTGGGAGAAGCTTACGTAAGTTTTATTGGTACTGAAGGGGATACATTATACGTCTGTATATCACAACGCCGAGAACTATTTACATATGGAAGAAGATGCTACAGTAATGGGAAAAGGTGACGTACTAGTGACATAGATGAGAGGCGTCTTGAATGGCGAGCACAGAAAGGGAAGGTTTGCTACGAAATATTAGTATACTGTTTCGAGAACTTTGGTCGATAAGAGTACACTGTCAGTTTTTACGAAAGGGAACACGCGAGCGCGTGGCCTGCGCGCTCCGGCAGCTGCTTGTAGTGCGTTACTGTGGGAGCGAGAGCAAATACAGCCTATTATCGCGTCATCTAGTGGCGAGCGAAACAACCAGCCATCGGTTATGTGGAACCGGCTGCACGATTGCTACCTCGTCCCCCTTGAAGGCGATTACGCAAAAGAGCGGCCTTTTGCGTTATCGCCTTGAACGGAGATAAAAAAAAATTGATAGTGTACATCCGTGTGTCATAGGAAAGAATCACTTTCTCTGATGAATCTATGCATAGCTAGAAAGAGGAGGTGGTATTGTAAAGCTGGAAGACGTCACTAATCAAGCTTTCATAATCTAGTGAAGATCAGTACTTAACGTAGTGAAGAGTGGAAGAGGCGACGTTTACACTTTCAAATTAAGTTCATTCCACTCTGGTTTTGGCGTACAAACAGATGTAAATCTTGAAATTGTCATGCCCATGACCAACAGTGCGTGAGCTTCGGGGAGAGAGAAATATTGAATGAAGAGCTGGCGATATTTCTCTGGCTTTTCGCCTGATATGCTACTCCAAGTGATGGCTGATGATTACAATATATACTCTGATAAACACTTAATACATACAGCCACACTTACACACACATGTAGATTACACTGTTTACTGAGTTTCATTCATGCTTGTTACACGGAAGAAAGTCAGCAGCGCTTTCGTGGCCCGTAACGGAGGGGAGCTGCTTTGCCATGGATACAGAATGCTGAACACGGCTTTTTAACGAATTATGTAGAAGCCTGCGAACTGTGGTGTACAAAAAAAAGAGAAACAAACGACACACATAATAGCGGCATTAATGAGATGTTCGCTTATTTATTTATATTTCACGTTTTGCAGACGTCTTTTGCATGAACCAACGTGCCGGAAATTCAAGATTGATACCTCAAAACCAACATGGAAACGTTCTGATTCGAAAAGCTTCCTCGACGCCTATCTCCGGAATGAGTGAAATGTGTTTAATACGTATGGTGAAATGGTATATTTGTATTAGTTCTTTGAGGTATAAATGCAGCGGATATTCTGTTCTTAATGAAATGGGTTTCGCTTAAGTTTGAACGCATTCGGTGAATAAATGCCATAATGACGATTAAATACAGCGAATAAGCAGAACATTTTCCCAGTGACTTCTCCTTCTACCGCTGACACCTACAGTTTCCTCTGCGAACCTACCTTGGGGAGTGGCTGACAGTTGCCTAGGCTTTGTGAAAATTACATGGCACACTTCATAAACTCATTGTAGAACTCTACCAGCCAGGTTCGTGGCTCTTATTGTTGTACGGCTGAACCTATTTTCTATCATGCCAGTTATCACTGGCCCCGCTGTGGTGGTCTAGTTACTAAGGTACTCTGCTGTTGATCCGTAAGTCACGGGATTGAATTCCGGCTGTGGGGCTGCATTTTCGATGGAGGCGAAAATGCTGTAGGCCCATGTGCTCATATTTGGGTGTACTTAAAAAAACCCCAGGTGTTTGAAATTTTCTGAACCTTCCACTACAGCTTCTCTCATTTCCATATGGTGGTTTTGGGACGTTAAACCCCGCGTATCAAGTTGATCAATATGTTTATCACGTGCTGCGACGTGTTGTAAGAAAAAACAAAGAAAGAAAAAGTTGGCAAACTTCACAAGGAAAAATTTGACTCTTCTTATATTGTGGAAAGGTTGAAAATGTTAGTATGTGACAGGCATCGTCATTATTTCATGGCCGGCACGAGAACTTTCGAAATAGGCCAATAAAAGGAGGTCTAGCTCTGAATCGCTGAGCTGGGACTCACAGTTAGTACATCACGGGACAAGTATGCACTACACTTCCCGTGTTTCACTTTCCAGAATATTTCGTGAAGTGAGGAGTACTTAAGTGGGGCAGTCTGTCATATGTTGTCGTCACTTCGAGGCGTAACGCAGTCAACACTGCATATAGAAAAGTATTCTGTACCGCATGCTTGACCTAAAAATAAGTCTAGCTTCCTTGCCTTGCTAATGGAAAGCCACGATGATGGTATTCATGTAGGCAAAACTACTTGTACCTGAGCCATCTGTAGCATATTAGAGCGCGTGCTCGCACCGAAGAAAATTCATCTTTCTATTGTTTGAGTCATTATTAATTATTAATTGCGCAAGAGTTTACATAAAACAATGTAAGAAAATTTTAAAAAAAGGAACAAAGAGAGAAGTTTGAAGATAGAGATAGGGTAAAAATAGAAAGAAGTTTAGAAGTATCTAGATATAAAGAAAAGAAAATAAAAAAAACTAGGAAAAAAAGTCGCAGCATATCCACAAAGTGAATGAAGAGGAGTGGGCGAAGCTCCGGGGGATCATTAGCGTTCGTACATTGCCCACTCGATCATGCAAAGAAATGATGACACGTGTGTACAGTATATACGAAGTTGTTTATTTATGATATTGCGCGTATAGTGTTAAGATGTCCATATGAATATTCATAAAGATATAGATATTATGAAGTCTTGGTTTGGAAGACCTTTATTAGGACCGAGGAACCGGCAGCCGACAGCTGAGATGAACGAACCAAGATGATGATGCTACGTGACAACGATGAGGATGCATGAGCAACACATGGTAATGATGATAATGTACAGATGAAGAGGATTGGTATACTAAATGCCCACACTTATTCCTCCCACGTGAAAGCGGCCGGCCTGGCCGCGGCAAGTCAAGGGGACAAAGAACGTCGCATGAAGGGCTTCATACGGGAGACATGGACGACCTCAGTAGTTCAATGACGGCGATCTGCTGGGGCTACAAGTGACGTCACGCGATAATTCACTAGTGAAGTTTCTTCAAGAACTGTGTACGGCCCGCCCGATAAACCGTGGCTGGAATTTGTCGCACAAAGCAGGTGTGCGAATAGGCGTCAAAAGGAGCACTTCGTCTCCAGGTTGAAAGCATACAGCACGATGCGATTCATCATAAGCCAGCTTTCTATCTTGCTGTCGGGCTTCAGTGTTTATACGCGCACATTGGAGGCTCTCTGCGAGCCGTAAAACGTATTGCTCTGAAGAGGATGGAGATGAATCCGCGTGGCAGGTAAAAAAAGACACGTCCAGAAAAGAAGTAGGGGAGCGTCCATAAACTAGGTAAATGGTGAGTAGCCGGTTGTCCGCTGAATAGCCGTATTGTAGGCAAGGGACGAATGGTAGAACTACATCCCAGTTCTTGTGGTCTGGTTGAATCTAGGCGGCGATCATGTCAGCAAGAGTGCGGTGGAATCGCTCAGTGAGGCCGTTAGTTTGGGGATGATAACTAGAGGCAGTCTTGTGAGTTGTGCCAGAGGCGCGAAGAAGTTCGTTCACTAGTTGCGAAAGGAAGGCCCTTCCACGGTCACTGAGCACCATGACGCAGTATAATGGCTCGGAGGATGAAATCAGCCAATTTCAGAAGCTGAACCGGTAGTGACGGATGCCGTCTCGGCGTAGCGCGTTAAATGGTCAATGGCTGTTACTATCCATCGGTTTCCAGCAGCACTGACTGGAAGGAGGCCATACAGATCGATGCCTACAACTTCGAATGGTGTGGCTGGGCACGGAAGAGGCTGTAGTGTACCGGCTGGAGCAGATGTGGGTAGTTTTTTACATTGGCAGGTAGTGCAGGACCCAACGTACCGAGCTACACTAGTGGTAATACCTGGCCAATAAAACTGACTTCGAAGGCGATTGTAGGTTTTGTGGTAACCAAGGTGACCAGCCGTCGGATGGTCATGAAGTGCTCTGAGGACTTCGGACCGAAGCGATCGGGGTAGAACGGGAACCCAGCACTGACCGTCAGGATGGCAAATTTTGCGGTACAGCACCGAGTTGTCCAGCTTAAACTGCGAGAGTTGGCGACGGAGCCTCGCATTAGGTGGACGGGAACTGCCAGTGAGGTAGCCTATAATACGTCGATAGTATGGGTCAGCCAGCTGTCTAGAAGAAAAATCGTGCGGGTCGTCCGAAGGCAGCTGGTCCATAGAGGCGAGAGAGGAAACCGCCGTAGACGTGGACTCCGAGGGTGTGTTGTGCAAAGTGATTGCGGAAACGCTGAGGGTAGCCGCTGGTAGTGGGCAGCGAGAAAGAGCATCGGCGTCGCTATGCTTTCTGCCACACTTGTATACGATGTCAAAATCATACTCTTGTAGGCGTAGAATCCAGCGGCCAAGGCGTCCCGACAAGTTCTTGAGTGTCGAAAGCCAACATAAAGCGTGGTGGTCGGTCACAATGGTGAAATGGCGGCCATGAAGATAGGGACGAAATTTCTGCACTGACCAAACGATGGCGAGGCACTCCTGCTCGGTGATCGTGTAGTTCCTCTCGGCTGCGGAGAGGACGCGGCTGGCGTACGCAACGACTCGCTCTCGCGAAGAGTTGTCGCGCTGGAGGAGCACGGCTCCTAAACCGTGGCCGCTAGCGTCTGTATGGAGGAAGGTCGGTGCACCAACGTGAAAATGAAAAAGTACAGGATCGGTCGTGAGGGCACTCTTCAACCTGTCGAAAGCCGATTCACATTCCTGAGACCACTGAAAGGGCGTACCAGAAGCAAGTAGCTTATGGAGTGGTGCGGCTGTATGAATCGCCGAAAGTAAGAGGCGAGACCGAGGAAACTTCGCAAATCTTTCGGCTTGTCAGGGCAAGGGAAGCGAAGCACCGCAGCAGTTTTCTCAGGGTCTGGACGAATTCCGTCTTTGCTCACAACATGACCGAGGACCTTGATAGATCTGCTGGTGAAATGGCACTTCTTGGTGTTAATTTGAAGACCAGCGCCCGCAAGGCAAGTCAGGACCTCGTCCAAGCGTTGCCGATATGGAGCCTGTGTGCGTCGTGCCTCTTACCCCGCACCTCCACCACGTATGAAGTCATGGTTTGGAAGACCTTTATTAGGCCCGAGGAACCAGCAGCCGACAGCTGAGATGAACGAACCAAGATGATGGTGCTACATGACAACGATGAGGATGCATGAGAAACACATGATAATGATGATAATGTACAGATGAAGAGGATTGGTATACTAAATGCCCACAATATAAGTACCCATATGGATGCCCGTATGGGATATCCATATTCATATGGATGTCCGTATGTGTATAACCATATAAATAGCCATTTGACTGTTTCACATGGATATACATATCCATATGGATATGGATAACAAACAAAGCTGCTCAGCGCCGCAATTCCTTCAGGTTTGGCACAACTAGGGCGATGCTGTCTTAATATTTTTAGCCATGTTGGCGCTTCCTAAATCATACGATGATTGGCACCGCAGCTTGGCTTAGCGTCATTTTTTCTTGGGCGTTGAGTAGTAAGAAATTGAATCTACTCGCATATATCGCAGAAGCGAATGCGTTCACCACTATGAGCAGTGGCGTAACGCAGGCAGTTACACAGTCCACGAAAGTTGTGAGGGTGGCGAACGAGTCTCAGAGAACATGAATAATGAGAACGGCTCAAGAGAAAAAAAAACTATCTGCGCTTACTTAACTCACCGGACCTTTCTCAGCGAACAGGTGTGAAGACGCAAGAAAGAAAAAAAGTGATAAGATCAATAAAACACAATAAAACAAAACCTGTTTTCTTTTGGCAGGTGCATGGAAGCCAATATGTCGCTTTCTTATGCAGATGACTTCTCTTTTAGGCATAGCCGATGATTCAAAGGTTGCCGGGGTTCAACCTATTACAGCTTCGCGGGAAATGGCGTTTTTGTTTACGGGTCGGCTGTCAAATATCTAACGAGGCGATCTACGTGATGTGTTCGAGCGACTTCCGGAATTTGCATAAATAACGCTTCTACGTTCGGAGAATTCTGATGTTGCACGAAGTCAGGTAACTTCCTCACACAGTTTCGGTGCATTCAGTCTCAGCAAGGAACAAACGTGTGGAGAGAAGCCTGCAAGGAGCACCCATTGCAGCCTCAGTAAGTCCTCTGCGGTGCAAATTATTATTTTGGATCTATGCTGGTACGTTAGTTGTAAGACCAGTAGGATAAGAAGGAGAATAATTCTTGGAATTCGTACATGCTATAGCTGTCATTATAAGGCATTGGACGGGGGTGGACTGGGTATTAGCTATGACCAATTGGAGCTTTTTAACGTGCACTTAAATCTATGCACATGAGAGTTTCTTCCCATTTTGCCCCTTCTGAAGTGTGGAAGTCATGACCAGGGTGATACGAACGAGTGCATGTGATCTTGGTCGTACCAGTATAAAGCCGTAGGCACTAGGCTGCGTAGACAAATACATCTATATGAAAACCACACGATCACAATAAGAAAGCGACGCAAACGTTGACGTCATCATCCATGAGCGTGCAAAGGGTCGCTCGTTAATGCTGCCAATAATTTTTGAAAATTTTTCAATGCTACTAGAGAGAAGGGAAGCCTCATGTATGGAGCTTCCCTATTGCATGTTAAACAAAAGTAATAAACCCCAATTTTCTTTTCATTTTTTTTCTTATTTTGATAGGTCATATGGCCAGCAGGAGTAAAACCGGCAATTACCCGTAGTTTTAATTATTGATATTAATGAAAAAATAAGAATGTCGAATAAAGGGCACTGTATTTTATTGTATTTATTTCACATATGCGGTTTTGTCCACTACCACATGCGAGGAAGTAAAGTTGACAAATTTAATGCACCGTATACTTTGACTCTGGTTCCAATAGCATACGTGAGCCGGCGAACATTTAAATGCAGTAAATTTCTAGACTAAATTGGGAGGTAAAAAAGACTAGCACTTCTCCTAACTAAATCTAATGTAATCTAACTTGTCGAACAATCAGGTGCCTTTTATTGTCACCTTCTATACTAGAGTGTCCAATGACTAGATGTTGCTCTTTCACAAACGACAATGTTCAAAAGTTTCGGTGGACTGAATTAAATACAAATTGGGCTACAATTTTGACGCGACATTGCTTTTTCCTGGGTAAACAACAATTTTCTTTTCAGAAATGCTGCGGATTTCCATCGAACTTTTGTTTGTTTTTGCTGCTAGTTACATTATTGGCGTTCAGTATTGTTCGGCCACTATAAAGATCTACGGAGCTTCTCCTCTCAAGGTCGCAGTGAAAGGAGTATCAAGTGTCGTGAGTAAAGCGGCGTCTGCTTTCAAAGACACGTAATTATGCCATTTCTTTTGTGCACCATATATAGGCTGAAACTATTCTACTAAAATATAATGTAACACGGGATTTGATTCAACATAAATATGAATACTATGCAGGATGTTGAAACCGTCCGGCTTCAACGCGATCCTACGATCTTGCTTTCACACACACCTCTTAGCCCCTCCCCCATACCTTCTGACAGAAATTCTGGAAATACAGTCGACTAAAGTGTTAATATTTAATTGAATCACAATTGCTAGCTACAACGTACTACACAAACAAAAAAAATCTAGACCGCTGAGGCAAAACTGCTAAAAAGCTACCCATAAAAATAATATGAGTAAGAGAGGACGATGATTTGTAATGCCAGCATTTTTGCGGGGAAATGGGATTTCTTTACAAATAAGTGCAGCGATGCTCTGCTAGATGGCATCACGACATAGGGAGACCTCATGTGCTCACCGCATTGAAGGCTCCCTAGCACTGCCATCTTTCATTGCACTGAAGAGTTTACTCGGGTGTGCTGTGAGCCAATGTTAAGTGCACCCGTTTTATGACATCACCATGTACGTTTACATTTTCACATGTTTTAATTGCGCTATGGAATAGTATATGGATGTAATTGTGTTTAAATAATGTGGCTATGATCTTGGTGAACCATAACAATGGGTTGGTATAACCTCCTCGGCCCCTGGGTACCCAATAGGGTACCATTGTTTTAAAGGATGCAGATCATCACAGTTCAATATCCGCGTGTCCAAATTTGCCTTGGCACAATAAGGATGAGTTGCTTTTACGAAGTATTCAGAAGTTGCGCCGTGTGTCTAGTCATATATTCAAAACGAGCGAACGAAAATGTCTGAGTACTACATGAGCGCTCGGCTGCGGCCTCGTGTTAAGGGAAAGCTTTTTTTTTTATTGTAGCGTAAACGACATCATCTATGGTGCATTACTTTAACTGTGGACGCATTGTAGATCACATTGAAAGTGATTTGGGTCTGATATTTCTGATGCACTCAATCTTGGAGACTTCAAACGATCAGGAGTACGCAAATGGGTACCATAACATTTTTGGACAACCGTTAAATTTTGCGAATTCCTCATTTTTCTTCGTTTGTTTTCAAAGGCAGAAAGTCAGATAATACGGCTTTGCAAAAGCTTTTTTGTTGGTGCATTCTTGAAACTGAGGTAGATATTAATGGGCATTACCCATATTATTATTGTCATAGTCTTCGTGGCACTAAGTGAGAAACTACTCAGAGAAAGACTGCTTTTTAAAAAGTAAGTTTTCTCAACCTTGCGACTGCGAACTCGAGTCCATGCTTTTCCTTTTTTGCGTCGTACATGGAAGGTTACGTACGCGAGGTAACGCAACGATACTTACTTGCATGTAAAAGTTTATTGTTTCGTTAAAATGCCGATCATAAAAGAACAGGAATAGTGAACTGTGAGATATTGCCAAACGTAATAATAAAAACAATGGTATCATATACAGGAACCAAAGAGGAAACACTATAAAGTTAAGCGAGCGATGGATTGGATAAACTTTTATTTAAGCGAGCGATGGGCTCAAAGATTTTGATTTCTCTGAACTAGAGGTCTGAAATGGCTGTAAAGATTGCATCGGTTCATTATGCATCGGCATGTATACTTGAGATTTTCAAGTTATGGCTATTTGACCAGGCATAACTGAAACAGGGTTGTAATTTTGCGGTATTTGTCGGAACGGTAATTCTAATTGTACAGACACCCCCCCCCGCCCCCCCCCCCCCAAAAAAAAAGTTAGTCATGTAAAAAATAGAAATACCTTCCTCATCAGACAAACAGCAACATCGTTTTTATAGCATTCTGTAATGTAATGCATTCTGTAACGATGCAGTGCGCTCTGAGCTGACTAAATGCGTCGTATGTGTGAGTATTGATATCCTAAATACTACTTTTTATGTGTAAAACTGAAGCACTGATCGGGTTGATTTCTAACTAATAGCTAGGGTGATATATTCACAACTTCACATTTTTACTAAAATACTTTTTTTCAGTTAAAAAAGTGTTCTTCGTTTTATGAACTGGTATGTTATGTTTAATATATTCAATTTATTTTTTCACCATTGCATTATGTGTTTTCACCAGAAAAAAAAATGATTCCATCAACAAAAGTGAGTAAAAGTGTAATGAAATCATTGACTATACTATGAAAGCCTTCAATCACGGTCTTTGAAGAATGTTAATGGTGCCTTTTACTAAAGCGCTTATTCTTAGGTTTGTGCCTACGAAGAACCATCGCATTGTGACGGACTTCAAAGATGGCGGTCACAGGTTTGCCGAAATTTTCGAGGATAAAAAAAGCGGTGAACCGGTTACGTGTAATCTTCTGGGTGACAGGTGGGTAGTGCTGATCTTATAGAACGTGATTTGATTAGTTTATTGAATACATACGTGATTCAGTAAACTTTTTGTAAAGGTTCACACCATGAGGAAACCTAAACAACTTTGCATATACCGTGCTACAGGATTATTAGAGGCTTGCTAAATTGTTTTGGAAATCTTTTATGAAAACTTTTCTTGGGTACAGCTTTCAGGCAACGAGTACGGTAAGTTTTGCGTTGTACGAACGTATAACAAAAAACGAAGGGAAGAACTTTGGAAAAAGAAGAAAAATAGTGAGCAACTTCATGCCCATATCATTTTACACCACTTCACACGTAGTAAGTATTCATGCTTTGCATGCTTAAAACACATTTTAGAGGATGAACTTTCTTGGGACTGGAAAAAAAAAAACATTGCTTCACCCCACCTCATAAGATGCGAAAGTCCACCGTAACGTCTCAGTTGAACTGAGATGTTATCTATATCCAAGCCCATTTTTTTTGCATTAATATAATCATTCGGCATTAATCTCTCCTTTCGAACTTTGACATGGATAAACAGCGATGGGAAATTTCAGTCGCCCCATTTGTTCATGTATCTGGATAGTAAATTGCATAAATGGTGTAAATTCGGCACAATATTGCGAGTGGTAAAAGCGCACTCGAGATGAATGCACTGCGCAGGAACACACGTGCAGACACATTGCGCAATGTGTGTGCGGCTGTGTTAACTTCTTTGTTGTGTAATTGTCTCGAGCACGCTTTGACTGTCCTTAATTACGCACTACCAACGTGCCCAGATTGCCACTTTTGTAAATTCTCAGAATTTGTTTCAACCTAATGAAAGTACGCACAAGCTGATTCATGCATCGACTTGTAAACACTGCTGTCGAAACAGCCTGAAGTTGCAGGTACACTCCGTTAATTATAAGCGACAGTATGTTGCCGGGGCCGTTTTACTATCACGTGCGCGGGCGGCTTTATAACCGACAGACAATTTTCATCTGGCATCTTCTATCTGTCGAACATTGCAAGCTCCCAGCGCTTTGAATTGAGGCAGGAGTGTCAAATAAGTGTCGCACTGGTGCTCGTATAGAGAAGATGAGCAGGAGGAAAAGAAGAAGTAGGAGAAAATGAAATCAGTAAACAAAAAAGAATAATTCAGTCTCGGTATTGGAAGAGTGGTCCTCATACTTTATACTGCACTGTTTGACACCTCTGCCCCCAAAATGTGTACCTATTTCCACTGTTCATGCATAGTCAACCTGCACAGCACTTCATTCTACACTGTCCTGCCGTATACATCATTATCATTGAAAAAAAAAAAACCCAACATTTTTTTATATCCTGATCTCAAAGCAATGCAAAAGAACATACACGAGCACGCTCTTCAGCTTGTTACACATTAGCCCACTTCGGCGTCGTAGCGGCTTTGCACGCCCCGCAGGGCGCGGGTTCGAATCCCGGCTACGGCGGCTGCATTTCCGATGGAGGCGGAAATGTTGTAGGCCCGTGTGCTCAGATTTGGGTGCACGTTAAAGAACCCCAGGTGGTCTAAATTTCCGGAGCCCTCCACTACGGCGTCTCTCATAATCATATAGTGGTTTTGGGACGTTAAACCCCACATATCAATCAAATCAGCGGCTTTGCACGCGTCATTTAGTGCGCGCCTACCAGCCCCCTCTCCACCAATCCCCTCATCAGTGACCATCGATTCTCGCTTTCCACAATAATAAATAATGTGCACTTCAAATTTATGAAGCAAATATTATAAACAGGATAATTTGGCTTTAACTGTTGATATACAGGGTGTCCCACATAACTTGCGCCAAGAATTTGAAAGTGAAAGGCACTTAGGAGGTGAATTGAAGCAAACGCATACTACTCACACTAGCCTGTAGGTACTCACGCAGTTTTTATTTCTCCCCATACTAATTAAATAATTATACTCAATTACTTATTTTTTAATTATGGGCTCGAAACCCAAAATACAAACAATGAGAGATGTAGACCGCTTTCAGAGACCACCGACTAAATTGTTTCCTGTACGATACGTCTCGCGCTGTTATCTTTTTCACGTTGTAAAGAAAGCCCGCGAAACGTGAAAAGAAGCCGTGCGACGGACCGCGAGCGCAGTGCTATAGTGCTGCTATAGTTTTCCTTTACAACGCGGAAAAAATATTAGCGCTAGGCGTATCGTAGAGGAAACATTTCAGTGGATGGTTTCTGAACGTGCTCTGCAGTTCAGTGATAATATTTTCAGTTTCCAGCCCATAATTAAAAAGATGGGTAAATAAAGATTAGTAATTAATTAGTATGAAGAGAAATAAAAAAGCTGCTTAAGTTCCGACAGGCTAGTGCTAGTAGTACGCGTTTGGTTCGATTCGCCACTGAAGTGTCTTTCATTTTCAAATTCTTGGCTCAACTTATGTGGGACACCCTGTATATATTTTGTGTTATTCCATATAATCCTGCTCAACGCACGGCCTCTTGTGCAGTCATTTTAGACGCTTGACATTTTTGCACGTTTTATACGCTTCTTAGAATGCGTTACAGAGACGCTATTCATTGTGCTATTGGCGTGACCGTTAACGGTTTGAACTGCTAACTTGATAACAAATAGTATATATGAGTGTTGTTGAATATCGTGTAAACAAAGGCGCGCTTTTTCAATCGCCGACTTGCGTCTTTGCTGATTGGGTACTAGTCCTCTCGATGGCCAATACTGAACGACCGCGACCACGTGTAACTTTTTAACTTACGGTAGCACGTACTAAGCGTAGTACACTTTTCAGTGTGTGCTTCGTTCCGACGGTGCCTATACTTTTCCCACAGAATACTCATAAAATATTTGTTGAAGTTTATTCCAAGTGGGCTCATTACCGACGTAACCGTGGATGAGATGGACGTTTTCATAGATAATTGCGTGGACCGAGAGTCAGAAGAGAAAGGCTCCTCTCTGTTGGATTTGCTAGGCACCGCTTTCAAGAGCCTCTTGATATACCCAGGTAAATGTAGTCATCTTACTAGTTGGCGCATCCGAGATCACTTTCCATGTCTGAAACATAGCGCTAACGTGGAAAACACTCCGTCAGCACAAATGCACGCATGACATAAAGCTTCTAACATCACACTGTGGCAATTCGACATTACTGCGACGTTTTTAAAACGTTCAGTTGGTGCACCGGTGTTCTGAAATGATGTGTGACAATGACTGTAATAAAGAAACAACAGAAACAGATGTAATAGAACTTAAGGTTTAAAAACGAGTCGGAAAGAGACTTTATTAAGGAAAACATTGTTTAGCGGGAACAGGTGCAGTTGCCTATGCTGCGCGTCGTTCCATAGAGCGCAGTTCACGCATAACTAATTTTCTCGGAATGGAACATCTACTTCGTTCTTCCTATAAAATAAAGATACCGCCAAAAACGCATTTGATGCGATGAAAACGGAAAATATATTTTTTGTTTCTCGGAGTACATTGGTCAAAGCGAACTTCGAAAGTTAGGTTGAACGTTATCGTAAAAGAGAAATAACATTGGCGTCGAAAATGATAAAATGAGGGCATATGTCAGGCCTAAAGGTAGGCTGATGGGTAGAAAAAAAGAGAAAAAGAACGGTGCTGCATATACATGCAGAAAACTGATAAGGAAATGAAACAGGTGATATTTGATTTGTGTCTTGTTTCTTTGCTCTTTTATTTTCTCAGATAGGTCATGTAGCGATATGAATTGAAAGAGTCCGAGCTGCTCGAATATTGAATTGACTGTGCCTCGGATAGTAAAGTTCATTCGACATCTAGCCAATCCAGGCCAATAAAATAAAACTACTTATAAATTATTAAACTATTTTTAGTAATTCCTAAGAATGGTCTACTTTACTACACTGCAGCATTTGTTCTTGCAAATTCAGTTAAGAAAATTTGTGTTTTTGTGGTATAGCAAGAGAAAAACCTACCTTGGCAATTAACTTTTGTTTTTACGATAGTTCGCCTGATTTTAGATTATGAAGCTATTATTCAGGATATATACATTTTATTGAATACATAAAAAAGTGAGATATGTTTAGAGCATAAACGAAGAACCCTATAAGATTATTCTTGCAGCTTCATGAATTATAAATGTATTTACTAATGAGGTACTTTGTGTATTCAAAACCGTTGATTTCTTAAGTTATAGTAATTTGTTCAGACGAAATAGTGAATACATTTTTGTGCGCTATATATAACGAGCTTTAATGTTAAATCACAGGACTGAATCGGAAAGGGACACGAGTGATTTTAACATGAATGTCTGTGGTAATTGTGTACGGTACCCCGCATAACGCGAGCCATGGTGTACGACATTTTTGTTAAATATCCTCCGAGTGAAACCGTCTTGGGTGAAAGATGACAGAATGAAAAAAGGTTGAGGTTTACCTTAAGGTATTGTTTAAAGTCGCAGTGAAGAAGTCTGAAAATGCTGCTGTGAGGAGGAGGACTGTGGTAGTAAGATGTCTTAAAGCGAATAATCGTAAAAGTAAAATAGAATTGTAGAGGTAGCTTTCACGGCGGGCATAAAAATATCAATTTTCCGAACTGAATGTGCGAGAAAAATTGCTCCAGTTTTCTAAAGTAGAACACAAAGACAATGGTATATGATTTAATATAGACTGGTAGAGAGGAGAGAAAAGGAAAGGCCGGAAGAATATAGACCGGTAAATAACTTAAACAGTGTATAGCCCTGGTCAAGCCTGCAGATCTTACTTGCGTGATATCGGTGCCATAGGTCGGCAGAAAGTTTAGAGCTCACTGCGAAAAAGGCCAACTCCGGTCATTTTACGAGGTCAACGATCCCAATGAGATTCGCTGGGTACGTTCTTTTGCACATTTCCGTCATTGACGCCAAATTACATGCCTGAGAGATGCGCTGATCATTTGCGAGTTAATTTTAAAGATTGCCTCGAAAAAAAAAATCTCCTTGCTTGCCAAAATTATTGGCAACACTGTCTGTGCGACGTGATGTTTGGCATGTCAACGGGAGGGACGCTGTCGATGGCATCGCTACATCAGCTGCTACAGCGTTTATTGTGCTGGCCACAAGGCGACAGCGGCAGTGTCTGGCATGACTATAGCACAGGAAAACTTTCTTCCTTCCTCTGTGGTGTTTGGCCGGTGTTTCGCGGGTCTGGCTTTCACAGTTTTCATACTTCGCGCCGGCGGGCTCAGTATACGGCCTCCGGTTTTTACTAAACAGTACGTGATACATAGACAGGGCTCCCGGTCGGGTTTAGGTTTCGTTTTTGCACTCTTTTACTTATTAAACATTATTTTCAAATACCCTGAGTATTTCAGCTATTGGGCTCGTGACAAGAGTGCCTCAGGAACATAAAAACACTATTACCTTGACATGGCCGAAAAATCGCCGCAGTTGGCTTTTTGGGTTTACTCGAACTCAAAATCATTAAAATGTTCCGCAATCGAACCGGCTCGGTCCAACACTCGCCGAAATATTACTCAATTGGACTCACTCGTACTCAGAATCACGGCTAGATCAGAGGCTGAGTGAGTCTAAGTCGACTCAAGAGTTGGTTTGCCGACCTGCCGTTCAGCTCAGTTCAATATTGCGAGTAATAAATAATGTTGACTAATGTTCACTGATTTTAGCTCTGTGCACGTATTGTAACATTATAAGTAAATATCATGTGTATGCTTCACTATGAGAGAGCTTCGCTCAATTACATGCTTCACTGGCTAACCTAGTTTTCCTCAGAAAAAGCTTGTCGGAAAAGTTCTTCCTTTCGGCTCACTTATTTGATTTTTTGTTTGTATTTTGCTCGGAGTGCAGGTACTAAATGGTGCGGGGCTGGAGACATCGCCAAGAGCTACAACGATTTGGGAATCATCCGAGAGATTGATATGTGCTGTCGAGATCACGATCATGCCAATGACAGCATACCGGCTTTGAAAGAAAGCACGGAATCACAAATTTTAGGTTCTATACGATGTAAGCTTTAAGTATGGCTTTCTTGGGCTAGTTGATTGGATAAATTTGAAGGAGTCATAACGCTGGGAGATACGCATGTAAGCTTTCGGTGTCTTCCAGCACTGTGACCCCTATAGACGTAAGCTTGCCAAACGAGAAGTTACGATATCGCAGCTCGGAACATGACTCGCAAGAAGAAAGAAATTAAGAAAAAAAAGAAGATAGGGAGGCTAGCCGAAAAATCGTATGGCTGACTAATCTATGCTATAGGATTGTAGAAAGAGATAGAGTGTTGATAGAGTGTTGACGTGGGCGAGACTTCAACGCCACTTAAAGGCGTTCGCGCAAACCTGTCGTTCTCAAAGACCACGCAAGTGTATTCATTCTCTTTGAGGCGACGAGTGATAAAGTACACAAGAGACATAATCCCAGAAAGTGTGGTATCACATCAAGTTTACGGTAAATTGCGATGAAAGTATGAGAATGTCTGCCTAAAACTATGCTTTTAATTAGGTACTCTGCGAGGTTTTCCACACATGAGAAGTGTAAACTATCTGTTTTACTTTTGTAGATGTCTTTGTCGTCATGGCATTTGCCCGCATATTGGAATATCTATGTTTGACCACCAAGGCCAGTGTTTTATGCAATGTGCTTTAGAAGGTCACGTCGCAGCGCTTTTTACGCGAGTTTCTCAGGATGGGCCACCGTAAACTAGTCTTGGAGGAGGCCAAGGAAGATAGACAGAAGTGTCTACCCTACCCACGCCTTCACGTAACTGACGACTCCATTGTTTTCGCTAAACAAAAGATAAAGGATCCTAAAGGAGATAAAAGCTAAAGAAAGGATGAACGATAGATGCGCGAGTTTGTGCGTGTGTGTAATGCGCATACTTGCGGCCGCGTGTGTTTACACCGGCGTGGTGAAAACGAACGCTATAAATACAAGAAGCAATATGCGAGTGAAAACACGTATTCCTCATTTACGCATGCCCTTGGTGTTTTTCTCAAACCTCTTCAGGACCAACTGTGACGACGATGAGAGGTTTTTCAAGTGTCTCGTGGATGCCAGCAATGTCATTACGGCATCCGTCGGCATAGCTTACTTTGACGTGCTCAAGACCAAATGCTTCAAATACGGCCATCCTTTAAGATGCACCGGTTTTAATCCGTAAGCATAAGTGCGTTTTTTTGTGCTTGGCATTCCCAGAATATCATACCTTGTAAACACCTTCGTGGCATGACGATAAGGACACCCTCTAAGAACATCATACGGTAATCATCATGCAGCTGCTTTTCGTCACTTTTGAATGGCGACGTGCTCAAGACGAAATGCTTCAAATGCAGCCATTTTTTTTGGATGCACCGGTAGGTGCGTTTTATTTTGTTTTGTTGGCGTTCCCAGACTGTCAAATCTTGTAAACACTTTAGCTGCATCACGATGAAGACACCCACTAGCAACATCATACCGTAGTCATCTTACAGCTGTTTTTCGTTACTTTTGAATGGCACAACATTGAAAAAAATTGTCAGGACTCGTGGCTGGCGGATTTCTGATGTATTCATTGAAATTGTTTATGATTTCTCACGCTTTAGTTTGGACTAAAACGCAACGTTATCCGTATGAAAATATTGCGGTAAACATGTTTCTCTGACCAACTGGTTGATTTTTGATGGCAGTGGAATTTGCTCTATTCTTCTGGCATATGTTTTTCAGTTGTACTGTTGGGGTACAAGCGAAAGAAAAAAAGGCAGATTTTTAAAGCAAGAAGCCAAAACGAATCATTGGTGGCACTTGTTATCGTTATAAATAACAGCAAAAATATTTACAATGAAACAACCGAACAAAACAGACCTGAGCGATTTCCTTATCCAGTTGGTTGCACAAGGTCACTATTGCGCCGTTAAGTAAACCTTTATTTTGAAGACATTGTTGGAGCAGATCAGTAGCTTCATTACCATGCATATACAAACATTTTACACCACAGCTGTGTAAGCCTAGGTCTTTTTGTATCTCTGTACATGAAATTTTCAGAATAAATAAAAATGAATAGATTTTTTCTGTGGAGCTGAACTGTGGCCGCCACTCTACAAATACATTTATAGAGTGCTTGAAATGCGGCTTGCAACCGCTGTATCTACACTATCAACGGTGCAAGGAAAATGTAGGCATAGAAATTTCTATGAAGGCTTCAATGACTTTCGAGGAGGGTAGATAACACCATTCGGCAGCACAACATGCAAAGCTGACAAGAAGAATTATACGTATAGGCCAACATCTGGCTTTGCAAAGACTTCATGCAATACATGTGATTCAATGGTCACTCCATTTAGGTGGCCCCTCAAAATTAGCTGACCAACGCTATGATGAAGTACACGCTATACCGACGCCTTTCGGTGCCCATCACGATGAGGAAAGAGTGAATGTCTTTGTTGGACATCCTTTTTATAACCTCTGTGTCACGTGGTAACTGTCCATACACCTCCAAAAGTGGAAGTGACTCTTCATCTCTCCTCTTGATCTCGTCACTAAAAATTGTTATGCTAGTAAATATAATAGTGCTATTGCAGGGAAATTATGATTGGCTTTGAGCTAACATAATTATAGAATAGACTCTTACATGCTTAAATGTCGCGTGTCATCTCAACAAGAGGGACAAGATCGCACCACAGTATAACCCGCACAATACACGTCACATGCTTCAGAGTGTTTCTATACTCGATCAATATTATCGTTAGACGATAAGTTTTAAGTAATCTATATTAACGGAAGATAAATCACCCTCCTAATTAACCTTGTATTTGTAGGAGAAGCGACAGAATAGTGACAGATATTTATAAATACCTTTAGGGCAATGTCATTGATCTTGAACTGCAATCTAGTTTCTCCCTACAAGGACCATTCACACTTTAATTCCTTAAATTTCAAGTGTGACGTTTATGATGGGTGTAATATTTTACGACGTTCGTCGCGACATCTCACCCTAGTTGTTACGGTCATGCAGCACAATTTGATAACCGAAAGTACAAAGTCAAAAGCTGTCAGCAAGAAATCACTACTGCCTATAGCACTTAGAGCAGCCAGCAGCATTAACACGCACTGTTCACAACTAACTTTCATTTCAGGTTTCGCATGCTGCTTCTTCGCTCGCCTTGTAACAACAAGGAGGAAGACACGTCTGAACCAAAGAGTTGGAGCGTACAAAATCCGACCAATTTTCTCGAGGCTTTCGTCAACAGAAAAAAGAACGATCTCAAGGATGCGATTGCGGGTCCAGAGGCCAATGACTCAGAATAATAAAACTGCTTCTGTCAAAATAACCCCATAGTGCACGCAAAACAACACATTTATTTGCAACAGCAAACAACAATTAAATGCAGCAACTTCTGTCTAGATCTATTTGCAACCATAGGTGATTGTATGATAAACCATATGTGAACTGTTGCATGTGTCGCGGATGCAATTAGACTGAGTAATGATGTGCCCGTAGTACAATTGCCGCAGCCACTCCTAGTAGCTTTGGAAGTTTTGTTACTTGGGCCGACGTTCCAACCTTTCACAAGTGGACTTCGTTAAGCTCCTCTAACGATGGCAAGTCGGCTTGCCTAAACTTGCGTATTGTTTAGTTTCGGCCGTTATGGTGAGAAAAAAACCAATGGAAGTTTCGGTAAAGGCTTACTGCAGAGAATCATTCCACTCACGGATTGTTCGAAAAAGTTGCGTATAAGAAATGTTTTTGTTAGATCAACCATTTGTGTTACAATCACTCACACACACGGGTGAAATACTGGCGCAGAGTACAGTGGCTAGATTTATAAGCAGCTTCACACGTGTTTCTATGAAAAATTGTTAACTTTCACTTAGCGCAGCATGACAGCAAACAGGTGTGTGTTCGAACTAACCACAAACAAAAGTGATGGTTCAGCTAACGAGGATCGGAAAAAGTGTATGTCTCAGCGTAGGCCTTGTCAGCAGCATAACATATAACCTCATAATACTGCTGTCTGTGTCTTGCGCCATTGTATGACATACGTAAGTTGATGGAATCCGCTGTCCAGGACTTCCTTGATGTGACGTCAATGCTCGAGCTCCTAAAAATGAGTGCGCATTTTGGTTTCAGCGCACGCCGTTGTCTCACAGTATAATTTATTTCACATTCTGGAGCACAGCCACTGTGCGCTCGTCAGCAGATCTAATGATTTACGGGCCCACGCTCAACTCCAGCCAGCGTGAACATACACGCTGCTGCAAACTTTTAATCCTAAATTTTGGTTGGTAGTGGTAGACATTTCTGCACACTCCATTGTTAGGCGTTATGTTAAAGTTACCATAGTTTATATGAGAACCTCACGTCCTGTCTTTGGCTTACATGGGCTTGGGTATGACGGGAAAGGCAAGCTATTAGGCCAACGTTACAGCGGTAGGCAACATTTCGTAAGAAAGCTATCGCGTTTAGAAAACGGTTGGTCACTGCAGGAACACGCAGCGGAGTTTCGCGATCAGATGCTAACATTTTGCAACTTTCATTACGCATCGCCTCATAGAGTAAAGCAAGGCTTTTGTTTATTTACTTCCTGGCAGCTACCACGGTTTTCTGAAGTAGTCTTAATAAGTGAATAGAAAAATCGGAAGTTATACACTGTGAAAGTTATTATTAACAGCTCTTTGTTGATAGCGGGCCACAGATATCTCTTACACCTTCAAAAAAGCTTGCAAATAGGATTGATTGATTGATATGTGGGGTTTACGTCCCAAAACCACCATATGAATATGAGAGACGCCGTAGTGGAGGGCTCCGGAAATTTCGACCGCCTGGGGTTCTTCAACGAGCACCCAAATCTGAGCACACGGGCCTACAACATTTCCGCCTCCATCGGAAATGCAGCTGCCGCAGCCAAGATTCGATCCCGCGACCTACGGGTCAGCAGCCGAGTACCTTAGCCACTAGACCACCGCGGCAGGGCTTGCAAATAGGAAGTACATGTCTGTAAACATAATAACAGCTTTGTTTTTACGTACTGAAATTACGATATATGATTATGTGACAAGCCATATTTGAGTACTCCGGATACTTCGATCATCTGGTGTTCTTTATCGCGCGCTTAGGCAACGCTGTACAGCGCACGGGCCTCTAGCATATCGTCTCCGTTAAAACCGCGGCAACCTTTGAGACACATGCCGTGGGATTGATCTCGTGGCCCGGGTTCAAACCCACAGCATGTGTGTGAAAATCTGCCGATGTAAGAGCGGCACAAGCTGTAGCGTCACGGTAACAGCGAGAGAATAATAACGGGTGGGACGATTGCACGCCGGGGCTGGTATGTTTAGTACTCCGACGTCAATGGATTACGAAAATATGTGACTGGTGCAAACATGATAATTATGAGATGAGTGACATGTGAGAACATGACTACATGCCACAGTCAAGGCGCCTATACATTCTGACGTGACGCGGTGCGCGTGCTCGCCGCTTCCATTTTGTCGCGTCATGCCGGCATTGCGACGCCTGGCGCCGGTTTCGCCATATACTTGCAGGCGCGCGCCGCGCTACGTTGCTTTGACGCATGCGCGTTTCATCGCGTCCGGCGTCCCTCCGTCACGAAAAGAAGGAGATGCAGTGTTGTGTGCGTAACGCATCGGTGTGAATTTCGCGCTGGTTGCCGTCGGCACGCGCCGACGGACGCTGGTCACGCCTAGCGTCAGACTATAGAGCGCTCGCGTTTTGCTAACGTAGCATCGCTGTGCCCAACGGGCGCGCGCGCCAACGCTACATAGGAGTATATTGGACCCTTCATGATGTGATCGGGGCCATTTTGTTAGCTCCACATATACCAAATTTGGTGTTACGTGACGTCAATAGATGACAAAATATATGACTGGTACAAACATGATAATCTTGACACGCGTGTCATGTAGGAACATAACAACATAACACGCTAATAGCGTGCTTGCGGCCGTTTCGCTAGCTGCACATATACTAAATTTGGTATCACGTGACGTGAATAGGTGAAAAAAGTAAACGACACGTCCAAACATGATAATCCTGACACAGAAGTCATGTACGGCACCATTTACTTCCACTTCGTAACGTTGTGCTGATTTTAAAGTGACATATCAACCTTTCTTATTCGTGCTTCGCATATCGTCGATTGCCACTGTACGAGGGATTTGCCATTTATTTTTTCAATAGGGACCCACTGCACATTTGCAAGTAATTTTGAGCATTTTTAAATGCTGTGGTTGATGACGATGAAGAATTCTGGAGAGGCGCCCAGGAAATGAACGGTCGAGAGTGAGGTGCGAGTAGACGGGAAAGAAGGGCACAGGGAGGAGAGAGAGCGAATGACTAGAGGAGTGGGGAAGCACTGCACCAACCACTTTCCTACACTCTCTCGCACTAGATGTTCCAGTTCCTGGAAGCGAGGATAAGCGCTTGCGCGGCTGTTCATGGGAGGGAGCGGAGAGAACACCTGCCGGCGCGCGGACACCGCCACGGACAACGCCGGATGCCCGACATATCCCAACTAAAGAAATGCCTTTGCATTTCAAAATCACCGCACAAGTACCCCATACAAATGGTTAACCAGCGAAAGATGAAACGTGTGGCCCCGATGTTATGCAGTGGGTTGAATGCGACGTGGCACTGAAGACTCACAATTATTGATTACATACATTGTGCTTCTTAATGAGGTTAGACACACCTTTGGCTTGGGTTTACCACGGCGTTTATTTCACATGCCGCGCATCTCTCTCATGATCACAGTCATGGAGTAATGTAATGAGAGGTTAAATGCGTTTCACGATGCGTTAATCACAGTGGTTGTTCTCGAACCACAAGAGGTCACAGAGGTTGCAGCCGAAGCCAATGTGCCACCGGAGAACGCACTCCTGCGGCCATGACGACGCAGTGCTGCGTTCTTGCGAGCGTTTGACATCGCGAGCTTACTCGGTGGCGTGGTTTGCAGGATCTGCTCACCATAGAAATGTCTAAAATTAACTAGAGGGGACTCTGGATGATTTTTCTTTGGTGACAAAGCAGCTTCAAGCCACGCAAACCCAAACGGAGCCAGAAGTACGGAGATTCGACAAATCCGTGTACTGCCCACCATTCCCATGCTCGCTCAAGCGCCGTGCGTTGCAGCTCCCATAAACACTAGCGCCTGAGTTCTCTCTAGTGTATTTATAGAAAGCGCTATGCTGCTCACCACCGGTACTTGCATTCCCGTTCGCGATTTAGCGCAGCTTAGCAGGCTGTCGGATTATCGGTACGCAGTTGCTTCCAGCACTCGGCCTCCTGGGCCTGTTTTTGTCCCCATACTGCACCATCAGCTCGGCGAATGCAAACTCACGTTTCCGCTGTTGGCGCTCTTCTAGAGTTGTCCGTGGCATACCCATGTAGAACGTGTCAAGAGAAACAACCACATTCACAGCAGTTATTTTACAGATAAGAAATAAAGCAAGACGGAAGATATCTATTGATGTTCGTGAAACTCGATGAATCAAAACGCGACACAGCGCAGACACGGGGTGAAAGGAACGATTCGGAGGTATTCAGTTCCTGTGTTCTCTACGTTTTTATGATTTCACATGCTATGTTTTAAGATTTCACATGCGACAACGTCCATGACGGCAGAACTCGAGGCTCTGCGTAGTGCACTGGAACTCATCAATTCTCAAGAAAGACCAAGTAAATGGCGGTGTTTTCTGACTCAAAACCAGCGTTACAGTGCCTGTTGTAAGTTCTCCAACGCGGATGCCACGACCAGTTGACTTACCAAACCGTGAAAATTCACCACCTCTTAATACAAAAAGGCCATACAATTGTGTTTGAATGGTTACCTGGGCATTGTGGTATAAGCGGAAAGGATTCTGCAGATCATGCTGCTCGCAAGTCACATGAAGAAGCAAACAGCGTTCCGATTCCGCTTTATGCGGCGAGGCAGATTCGTCAACTGGCCCGCATTCTCACACTGACTGAGTGGAACACACCAAACATACAACGTACAAGACTACACGAACTTGACTCTTCACAACAACTCCGGCCTCCACCAAGCCTACATCGACGTGAAGCTTCGCTTCTTTATTGCATTTGGCTGGGAGTTGCTTTCACGAAAGCTTATACAACGTTAATCGGAATGACTGACAGCGTAAGTCCCATGAAGAAGAAAACAGCGATGTTTGCAGCACCGATGAAAATATCGAACACTTGCTTTGCCACTGTCCTCGATTTGCCCCAGGCAGAGAAGTACTTGCCAACGCAATGCGGAAACTGAATGATCGGCCTCTTTCTGTGCAGGTGCTATTACAGCCGCGTCCACATCCCTCGACAGCCTACAAGGCAGTGATAGCCCTGCTGTGTTTCTTAAGAAAGACGGATTTGTGTGAACGCCTCTGACTTGCGGGGAACTTCTACACGCTGCAGTAAAATTACTGTCAGTCTCTTTTTTTTCTTTTCCTTCTCTTCCCTCTTTCTCATCTTTCTTGTCCCCTTCCCTAATCGCCCAGTGTAGGGTAGCCAACCGGATGTCTTTCCGGTTAACCTCCCTGCTTTCTCCCTTTTGTTGCACCCTTCCTTCCTACTCATTACCATGGTCAATATATAACCACGGTTATTAACCATGTTAGGTTAACAACATTGCACCGAATGGGTCTCCATTTTTGCTCCCTCTACAAACAGCCGGTATTGCAACCATACTGTATGGATACAGTTGGTCTTCATAGTGAACTAAAAACTCACACGTGATTGCTTGCAGTGCTATGGTAGATAACAAATTGCTGGCCCCTTCTGGTTCAACAGCATGCGTAGACTGATATGTCACCAGCAATTACGTACCTCTTGCGACAGCACGTAATATAAGTGAAAGTCCATTCATCAACGCCGCCGTGAAAGACACAGCTGTGTCTGCTCCATGGTAATGGAGTTGCACCCCATAATAACTTTAGGTATTTATTAAGCAATGACTTCATCTCGGGATAGTTTGTTAGATTTAGAGTAATTTGTCATTAGTAACCTGGGCAGCCTGGTATACTTGAGGGGATGGCTAAAAGAGGGTTGGGGAAACAGCGGAATGGAGGGTAACGTAACATGTGAACCTGCGTCATAGTTCCTTTTTCTGTAATAGTATTTGCTTGGCAGACCGCTTACAGTAAAATAAAAAAAAAGATACATTTATACCAGGGTAGGCCATGGTTTGCAGGTAATGAGTCAGACTGGCGCAGCAATAAATAAAATGCAGATAGACAACACTTGAAATACACGATTATCTCAAAAAAAAAACGCCGCAATGACAATTATGACTTTGTTCATGTGCTCTAAAGGTGGTTTCATGCGCAGTTTTCCAATCCCGAGAACAGACAATTTGACAGACTTGCTTTCTTAAGTTGTCGAATCAAGAGAGGTGGTATTTCAGCGGATATATATATATATATATATATATATATATATATATATATATATATATATATATATATATATATATATATATTAGCGCGAACTTGTGCACAGACAACACCAGACAACGTAAGTTCCTAATTGTCACTTCTTTCAGGTGTGTACACTCATCTTTTTTTATTTATATATATTCGAACTTGGCGTACAAAAAGGCCAAGAATGCTTCCAACCTTTGGGTTTCGAGCTTATTTGCAAACGTGACAAAGCATGCACTCTATGAACTCCTATCTAAATTTACTGAAGAGGAAAAAACCGGAAGTTTAAGGGTTCGTATTAGGAGCGAAACACCTTAAGGTCGACGCTTTTTCATCCATTTGGCGTCCGTGCGCACTGTCATAATTGAAACATATGTGAGACACAAAAAAGGTTACAGTATAGTAATATCGATCATAATTTCGACAGGACAACACCTACAAGCACGAACCCTTTATACCATTAGGCGACTTTAACGTAGGTGTTATGGACCTTTGGACCTAGCTTTGTCGTCGACCGTTTTTGTCACTTTACGACACTTTATGTCACTCAATTTAGGTTATATGGTGCAAGACTCAGGTAACATGTGAAAGAAATATTACACCATGCCCCCCTCAAGGGGACCATATAGCGCGATGCGAAGCTGCCCGCGTCGCTGGCCAGCAAAGCGACGCGGGCACTGCTAAGTTTTCTGAAGACGACCGGACTACGCGACCGCTTATAAGCGTGCAATGGACAAGGTCCCACCAACATACACGTTGCCCTTCACTTCTCTCTCTCTTCTCCTTTAATCCCCTCACCCCTTCCCCCAGTGCAGGGTAGCAAACCGGACGTGCGTCTGGTTGACCTCCCTGCCTTTCATTTCTTCCCTTCCTCCTCCTCCTGCACGGGGATGCAGACTGCGCTATAGGGGACCGACTATCAACGGCTACGAACCACGCTGACGCACTGTCTCACGGAAACGTAGAACGCGTTTCTACGGCGAGCGTAGGAGGGGGAGTGCAGAAGAGGAGAGAGAGGGGCATGGGGATGCACATGCGACGTGGAGGTGCGGACGCGGCACTGCCGAGAAGGCATTTTGTTGCCTTCATCGGCAACTCGGAAGCGAAGGGGGAGCATAGTAGAAGAGGAAGGGAAGGAGGGGCGCACATGTGCTGTAAAACTGGTCCCGCCGCACACCGCATTAAGCTCGACCCTAATACGCTTCACATCTGAAATGTTAAAAGGTACACTACTATCAATAATAATTAGGACAGTGCAACATAAAACGCCTACAAGCACAAAACCTTTATGCTAATTGGTAACATCAACGTCGATATTATAGACTTTAAAATCTATATTCGCCAAACCGTCGTGATTAACTCCGTGAAGATGTATGAATCTTCCTTTTTTTTGCTTTGTTAGACACAACACTAATGAGAACGAGCAGACAGTGATACCAAGGAGAGTATAGCGTACGCATCATTAGTAATAAGTGTAATATAAATGTGAAAGAAAAGTGCAGAAGATAACTTGCCGGTGAACGTGCTTTTCGAAAACCACAGGTTCTGTACCGGCCAGCGGACAGTTTTCTTTTCGTCTGCTTTTTTTCTTCACATTTACATCAGAACTACCAATATCATCCGCTATACTTTTCTTGGGATCATTGTTAGGTCTCATTATTATTGTATTTACATTTGCTGTAATTCGTATATTCTTGACTTACCAGGAAATGACAGTTGGACAAGTTGGAAGTAGGTATGCATTTTAAAATGGGCACCAAGAAAACGAGGGCACTAGAAGACCTACTACAAACCACACAGTGCTTTCTCAGAACTGAATTTATTGAAAAAAAAAAAAAAACTCGCACTGCGAGGGCACGTGGTAGTTGGTCATGCTTTGAATAAGGTGTGTTCTTTCATTGTTAGTTCTCAGTAGTATTGTATCTGCATTTACTGTGATTCGTATGTTCTCGACTTGCCAAGAACTGACAGTTGTTTGTGAGAAATCACAAGAAGTTGGTTGCGAGAAAGCAAAAGAACAGACTTTTGGGCTAGTTTGTTTGACACGTTGAATGAAGCCATTGCGCTTATAATAGAGGGACCGCAGAACCACAGTCCTGTACTATTTCTGTGGTCCCTGTCATATCAGCGCTATGGCTTCACTAAATGTGAGAAGGCGCTGTGTGGAGTATAGTTACGTATTCTGGCTTCCTCATTTTCTTGTTGCTCATTTCAAAACGCACATTCTCAAGGTATACAACGTAATTTATATGGTAACTACAACTTGCGTCGTTGTAGAGTGTCAGGCTCAGTTGTGCTGCCAAAAATGGATAAGGTGTCTTCACTTCATTGTTGATAGGAATGCCAATGCCCAAATGCGTATGATGATGCATAAATTGTTTTTCTAGCTGGCTTATTGCATTGCTAAAAGAAAACAAAGATCAGGTTACAAAAAAAAATTGCACCTCCTCTTCAATTTGAGGCTGCGGCGACCTTGCCTTCAAAGACGTTGAATGCTAGCTGAATCAGGGATAAGGGTGCTCCCATTTGTTGAATGGCTACGTGAATGGCTACGTGTTGCAGAAGTCGGCGCATTCACGCAGTGCGTCGCCTATTGCTTCGCACTTGGGTTCTTCTCCTCCACTCGGTGCTTCCTATTCTGCTGCGGAGAATTCACTCTCAAGTGTGCCAGCTGGGTACACGCCTTCGGCAGCCTAGCCCAGAAGTGTGGCCGCAGCAGCTGGTGGTTGCTGAAGTTGTCATGGGCATCGGCGTCAGTTTCGGTGGGGGCAGTCACTTGCTTTCCGGGTGCGGCTTTTGCGAACGCACACTGGGTGCCGACTTTCGTGAGCCTAACGAAGAAACCTTTCATCGTTACAAACCTTTTTATGGTTGGCCAGATTTGCACAAGGCATAATAAAAATGATCAGTTCTCAGTTCTTTCTCGGAGAAAACACTGTTAGTCCAGCCAGTCTGCTCATTATATTGAAACTCGAGTCACGTGCCTTAAAAGCAAATTCGATGTGTTGTCCTTCGTTGAGAACATTCATTTAATGTGGTCACTGAATGAATTCTACATGAGCGCTTATTACTATAAAACATTGAGGTATTAACCTTTTCAGCACTCTTATCAATCAATATTACTTGTTTAAACACCACGTTTGTTACGCTTGGTAAGCCCGGCCAATATGTGAGTGCGCAAATGTTGTTCAACTACAAGTTAATTATCACTTAATATCGTTGAATCGAGCTCTATTCAGCTGGCGTCAGGTATCGCGAACAGTTATGACTTCAGGTGTTGTGACCTCCTTAACAGCGTAATTTTCGTCGCCACGGCTTCATCAAGGGCGAGGCCCATGGGACAGCTTTATGCTCTCCCATAGTTGGGTACCCCGTACTCTAAATCCCTAACATAAATTTCTAAACACGCAAGTTCACGCCAAAGTAAATGACATTAGTTCCGTTACTGTTAGGAAGGAAACAATATATTAAAATATAAAGTCGTATTGGTCCAGGCAGTTAGTTTATAGCTTTTTTTATTTGTTTGTTTTCAGGAAAGAACTATTGCATGGTGGTTTGAAGCCACAAGTACATCAACCGTATAGTCTTCATAATCACTGTACGACCGGCGCTCAAATTTATTTTTATTCTTTATTCTTTATTCAATGATTACCCCGCTTAGCCCGAAGGCGCTGCAGCAGGGGCAAATTGTTGCCAAGTTTTTTCTCAAAATATGTATGCTTCGGAGATTGGCTAACCAGGAGTAGGAGGGAGACCGAGGGGTTCCAACTCACTCAAAGCCCCTGAAAATTATCAGATTTACATGAGCAACTTTACGTGCACACTATATAGAAATGCACGAACATACATAGAGCATGGTAAACGCCTCTCCCACAGCCCCAGAAAAAAAAAATTTCTGCCTACGACACTGGCATCGAATTGATGATTTGGACATGCCAATCATCAGAGACGGATATTTCTGGCGCCAGTGCCTTCATTTTCGTGTGATGTTATTGCGTTTTATTGAAAAGCGATCAGGACAGGTGTTGCAGACTATGTCGGCAGGTTAGGTTTTCTACAGCTGCTCGAAGTGTAGCGCACTACACTTTAATTTATTAACAAGCAGACCACATAGCTGTTGCGATAGGGATCCACACAAGCTCGCAGAATGGTACGTCGAGCTCATATGACTTCATGCCGCGACGTATCCCCGGATCCTTACTTGTGCAATCCTATAGGTGGTGGTGTTTGTGTAATCGTTGTGCGGGCGCCGGCGTACCTTGGAGAACGCCTTCTGCCACACGTGCACTGCACGAAAGAACAAATGTCATTACATTACGTGACGTTTATTTTTCCTGGAACGTATAGTATATGAGAGGCCGGCAGACGCTTCCGGCGTTTTGTAATGAAGAACGAGAGAAAGAAGAAAATGTCCACGCAAGCACGTGGCGTCCGGGAAGCTCCGAAGCTCACCACTTTTGGAATTTTTTTTTCGTTTTTTCAAAGGCAATATATGTGGGCGAATAGGTTTCTGTTCAAGCAGTCGCAGCTGCATTGGCTGCACGAAACTGATGCTAGCGTAAAGCCGCCGCCAGGTAGGTGAGCTATATGTACACTGATTTTAACTTTAGAAAGATTGTGCAAACACCAACTTGAAATTTTTATGCGTTTTTGTTGTTTAAAGTTGTTTATAGACACAAGTAAACGATTGAAAAAAAAAGCAGTGAAGAACTTA
The DNA here is from genome assembly GCA_013436015.1 of Rhipicephalus annulatus. NCBI lineage: Eukaryota > Metazoa > Arthropoda > Arachnida > Ixodida > Ixodidae > Rhipicephalus > Rhipicephalus annulatus. The sequence goes on along the minus strand of WOVY01001162.1, from coordinate 821,254 downwards.
AGTGAGAGAAATTAAGCTGAAGCTCGATGACGACTGGAAAGAGATATTATTTACGCGATTATGTTTGACGTGAGTAGACTGATTGAGAATATAGTGCACGAGAAGTAATTATGTATATAAATTATGCATATCAGTCGTTAAATGTTAAGCAAAACTTTCCTTGTTTTCAAAATCATTCTGTAAAATTTGCGTCAACACTCCATAGTGTTCGTGAAGTTTTGCCGAAAATACGATCTTTGTACAATTGTGACCATCATACCTAAAATAAAATGATATTTCCATGCAAAAGTGACGCATTGACGCAAGTGATTGTACCTATGAGTAAATTTGCCCCAAATTTGCATTTAACTTATCAGATGCAAAGAACGTGCTTCTGTCGTTTTTTTTTTTTCGCTGCTCAACACTGGCTAGACTGTCACAATAGCTTCTGTATGGTAAAGCTTTTCCAGATATGTCTGAGTTTGTAATTTTAAATGAAACAGATGAAACTCAAGGAGCTGAAAATGTGATTCCATTTAAGCGCAGTGCGCGGTGCGCTATCCCAAACAGCGACCTACAATTCGCGCAGGTAAAAGGAACCGTTTCATGCCTCCATTTGTGGAGGTAGCGCTTATGCTATTCATGAACTGCATAAAATTATGATAACATTTTGGAAGGCATCAGTATGGAAAAGCGAAAATGAAATCACATGAAGAAAGTTCTGGAGTTCAGATTTTCTGTTACTGCACTCTCATCTTTCTAAGATACTGTGTCAAACGTTCTTCTCATAAAGGTGTTGACGCTTTTCCCGTGTTGCGTATTTTTACCACTTTAATATTTAGCGCACGTATGCTCATTTCGTTTCAGCTATGAAAGCAAATTCTATATCAGTTCTGCTCTTTTATGTTTTCTATTGTGGTCTTGGAAATAAAGAATGCGTCGCAGACCACATTTCAAAACGCTCCGACGAACCAACGAAAAGAGTGCTGGACCTGTTCAATGTAACTGCCCCCCAAAAGTCGTAAGTATTAAAGGCAGTGCTCCAACACTGCAACACAATTAATTTCGTATTATTTTGATTGAGATGAAGAGCATGCGGGGAATAAAACATGTGCCCTCCTTTGACTTGATCATGGCCTGAACGACATTTCGAGGATGTAATTATTGAACCTGATTAAAAAAAGAGAGACTTTGAAAATGAGTTGGGATGTTATGATACGGACCTTGCGCTATCAAGTGACCTACTTTGCACCGAATGTGCGTCACTGGTGAACGCGGTCAGCTAACGAGAAACAGTTCTGTAAAGACATGTGAGGTTGAAAAAGGGCGTGTGGGCATACATAAACTGGTATAAAAATTATAATCTAAATATTGGCATGTACTGCGTAGTAGCCCCAACTTTTTTTTCGCTTTCTTTATTATTAAATTGATGAGTAAACGTTTCTGCTTTTTTAATCCAGAATATCAGACAAGTTTACGTCTATTTTGTAGGCGGTGAGAAATGTTTTGTAAATGTACAAAGTCTATGAAGTTTTTTTTCAAAAATATCAAAAATTAGAACATTTTCTCGGAGCCCACATCGCTATAGATAAGATACTCCAGTTTCTTGAAGAGGTTTAGGGTGAGGACGGAAATCCCGGCTTGAATAAAACTTGGAGATGTTTACCTTGCATTAGAGTTTAGAAGGTATGCCAGTGTTTGTGTGCTAGTCTACTAGTATGCTTCGTGTGCTATAGTAATGCTTGTGTTCCTGTACTGACGAGTGTTGTTCAGCTTTCAGTCCTCAGTACGACGTCGCATTGTCACGGACGTGAACTTGGGTGGTCACCGCCTAGCAGAGATATTCGAAGACACCAACACTACCGACTTTGTCAGCTGTAATCTCATCGGTAGCAAGTGAGTCACTTAAATGTTGCAATTAATTTCCGAAGTATTAAGAAAAAAATGGGAAAATTCTATAGCATTTTCGTTGTGCTCTACGGTTCTGTCTTTCACCGAATACAAATCAACAGATTGTTCACAATAGTATTAGCAACCAGAATTTATAGACATGAAGTAGGTGAGGTAATATGAGCCTCAATCTGTCTACATTAAGACCGCTATAACAGAACGAAACTGTGACCAATAATTCACTTCGGCATTGGCAGCGTAAGAATGCAGAAAACCTCTCTCTCGTCAATATACGGGGGTAACAACCAGCTTTCAATGCCGATGTGCGCCAATAGTGAGTTTTGCGGCTAACCTGAACATGAATCGAAAGCGCATATGAAACGCTTTTAGAATATTGAACAGCTGGTTTGTACAGTATTACAAGATGGCGGTGACATCTCAGTATTCGTGAATTCAGCATTAGAACACAGTGAAAACTCAAAAGAAAGTTAGTAGGCTGTCATTTTTTGTTGTTGTTGCAATGCGATTCTCGCAGGCATGAAATTCATCATAGTTGATAGGAGGAGGCGCAGTTGATATTCTGAAATATTCGTCTACTATTCGGAAAACACTCATATTTTTGGGCCTCTATTCGATTAGAAGAGTGCATCAGAGAACGCATTACTCGTTACGACATTCTCACACCTTTGGTTTTTAGAGATAATTTGCGTGGACGTATATAAAAAAAACGATAGTTGGGTTCCTTCTCTAGGAAATTTTATAAGAACGACTGCGCTATAGGTACCAAAAAATTTAAATGAAAACGACACGAGTTTTTTATAAAAAGTCGTAATAGAACAATATTGTAATAGTGTCACTGTGTAAATGTTCTTAGCGCGTTTTTTACTCCTTTTTACAGGGAACTAATTGAAGATGTCCTGAAGTATATTCCATCCGAGTATGTTACAGACGTATCAGTAGAAGAAATGAATCAGTTCATCGACAAGTGCGCGGACAGGGACACATCACAGGAAGGGTCTTCTCTTTTAGATAGACTGGGCGATGCATTTCAAAGCCTTGTCATCTTCCCAGGTGTGTATTGCTTGCAGAAATAACCACTACTGATTATCAGTCTGCATGAATAGAACGTGGTAAGAAGTATACGTTTCCTCAAAAGCAGCTGGCATGCTCGGGCAACTTCTCGTCTGAATATGAAGTGGATATTTGGTACTTTTCACCTTCTATGGTAACTCAACGGTTATTACCTCCTGCTGCTATACGTCAGTGTGACAGATTAGTCAGAAATGTAAGGAAGAGGTCAATATTCACTTGCAAAGTTTGAAAGAATGGCACCACAATTTACATTTGTGTTTCCGCTAATTATTACTAACACATACTCAGTTACTGCTCGTTCTTGGTGTGGAGGGGGGGGGGGGTCTTTACAAAGCTCCCAGATATCAATAATATTTCAAAAATTATTTATTGATTTATTTGTAGGGTTTACACGTCCCAAAGCCACGATACAATTATGAGAGGTGCCGCAGTGAAGGGCTCCGGAAATTTCGACCACCCGGGGTTCTTTAGAATTTCAAAGATGAAGTAGGTGCACATGGTGCTCACAGGTTGTACACTTTACAAGCAGTTTTCTGCTAAAAATTTAATTCTTCTGGCTAAATTGACCTGCAAGACAGACCCGAGACAGATTTTGCTGAGAACGTCAAAAAAAAAACCTTTCTTTTATTCTTCTGTCTCATATGTAGCATACTGTGATGTTAGCGGTGTCTGCAGAAATAAACAGAAATTTACTGTGAATAAACATGAATTTCGAATACACAGGAACGAAGTGGTGTGGTGCCGGTGACGTGGCGAAAAATTACGATGACTTGGGAAAGGCCAGCGACACAGACAGGTGCTGCCGGGAGCATGACCACTCTCCAGACAACATACCGGCATTCGGGACGAAGCACAACATAACAAATTACTTGCCCTACACAATGTGAGTCAGCTCGTTAGACCGACACTGTTTGTTTTACAATGAAAGCAAAAGAAACAGAAAAAATTTGGCAGATCCCACGTGCCTTGGGAATGGACGTTATGCGAAGCATGCGGAGGGAAAGTAAGCGTGTTGTAATCTTTTTAATGGGTGACACGTTATAAAATGACGCTAAATATATGTACAAATGTTGAAAACACAGATATATGTTGAGCAGTTGCAGATGTTTATATAACAAGTTGTTTGCACTTGCGTAACAATGCCAACAGGAACATGAGTACTAGCAACACCAGAAGCGGTAAGCTGACATGAAGTACTGGTGCTCGCGAGGAACGTGGCCCTGGACACTGCTACGCTAATCAACTTCAGCGCATGGCACCTAAATACAATTCACGTTAACCCGACGTGACGATTCTATCACAGGAGTACACATGTCATGTTTATAAAATTGTATAGTCAGCACTGCAACCAAAACTGACGTTTCCCTAACATCAAGGTTTATTTGAAAAGTAGTTCCGAGACCTGGCATGGCTCTGAAGCAAATTGTTTGATTGCCACGTAGAATTGTGAGGTTCGATTCGTGCTAGTACCCTGACATTTACTCTTCGGATTGATCGTGTCAACACTGCCGACGTCAGGTTTTTATTAGGAATTACACGTTAAAGTTCCTTATGTGTGTTTTTGTCGTTCCTGGGTGGATGCGAATCGTCAATCACCTGTGGCACGTACCCTCATACCAGTGGCACATACGCCCCCGCTGGTATGTGCTGCTGTCTGGCGGGAAGTGCTTGACTAGGTGCGTGACGGGATTGTGCCAATATTCATGTCTTGGCCAGCCCGTCGTATTCGTCAAACCATCTTACCCTCGCTTACTAAATTTGGTTCCCGCTAGTTAAGGGGGTGATCACGAGAGCATCCAGACGTACACAGTAGATAGGTAGATATATTACAGCGAAAGCTGTTACGCAATCGCAACTCGGGTTTCTCGCAGCTCCATAGTTGTCCGCCGCCACCGGTGTCCGTAACCACATTGCGCGAAATTAGCAAAAGACCTAGTACCAATGACACAGTGGAGCGAAAACGCGGGTCCGCTGGGTGCCAGCCCAGAATTCTACAACTGCGCCACGCCGATGCTTGTGACTTGTTGGCAAACTTGCTTTGGGAAGACTTGCTTTTGAGAAAGCAATCATGTTATTACGACTTATAAAGCGTTTTAAAACAACGAAACGACGAGCAGTCGTCGCAAAATACGAATAGCGTAACGAGTGGGTCGTCCAATGCTCCAACACATTACAAAACCTTGTTTTTGTTCAGCAATTAACTGTGGTGCATACCCCCTTCAGGCATGATTACTCATCGTCGTCAATCATTGCATGAACAATTGGGACAAAATTCCTCGTAATAGTTTTGCGGATACCACGCTTCTCAAAAGATTGACAAAAGATAGTACAGCGAATGCCGGCCTACTACCCTAACATTTTTATTATCAGTGCCGTTGTGCGCATCAAAGAAATGTGCATGCAGCAGTTACCCGAATGAGTTTTCTAAAAGACTATGGAATATCGCTCTTCTAGCTTGCACTGTGACTGTGCTGCGCCTTCCGCGTGGGCCTGGCGTTTTTTTATTGATTGATTGGTTGATTGATTGGTTGATTGATTGATTGATATGTGGAGGTTAAGGTCCCAAAACCACTTTAAGATTATGAGAGACGCCGTAGTGCAGGGCTGCAGAAATTTTCACCACCTCGGGTTTAAATTTTAAAGGTGCATCCAAATATCAGTACACGGGCCTACAGCATTTTCGCCTCCATCGAAAATGCAACCACCGCAGCCGGGATTCGGTCCCGCGACCAGCAGGTCAACAGCCGAGTGACAATCAAGGCGGGGACATACTCCGTGCACGAGGTGCTCTTTTTCCTACGAAGTGCGCGACCCACTAGAAGGTGCTGGAGAGGACGATCCACTGTTTCAAGGCTTCACTACAAAGTAACTAACTAACTAAGAAGAACTTTTTTTGGCTTAACACGTCACTTCCAAGGAACACAACACAACGTCCGCACCACATCACTGCAGCTATGAACTGAATGAGCGAACAGCCGGGGGAGTTTATCCGTAGCATTTTAGTGCAGCGCCTTTTTACGCCAAAATGACGTCAAATACATGGATATTTCACAATTGTTCTTCGTCCGTTCCTCCAATGGTATATTTATTTATTTATTTACAGGTACCTCAAAGACCCCAATGAGTGGGGTTTTACATGAGGGGTATATATATACAACGTGCTACTCTCAAGATTTTCACGAGCTTAATAGAAAGATATGACTCTACTTTAATATAGCTTAGAATATGTGTGACCTATTGTACCCGATAAAAACGCTATAAAATGACATAAAACAGCTCAGAAAGCATTTACGTGGAGCTTTAGGAAAGTAGACAGTTGTGAAAACAGCCCTGACGCTCACGAGAAAGCCTTTCCCTGAACGTGAGCTGCTTGTGCCTCTGAGACGGATTAAAATTTAGTAAATAATGAAATATATACATGAAAACACGAAATAAATCAATACGGCAAAGGGTGCGGTTTTCATTTTCGATGAACAGCGGTTCACAATGTATACGGGTGTGGTGCTTCGAACATGCAGCAATGTAATATGACAAAAACGAACTCCCATTTCTCTCCATCCAGGAGCACCATTTCACTTTTGAAGTTTCAAAGCAAACAGGACTCACGCGCTATAAAGTCCCAACTTCGCTAAAACATCAACTCACGAATATTCTTTGCTCTTGTGAACCTGTTTAAAAATGATTGAAGCTTATGTAGTGCGTATGAAATAAACATATCTACGTATCTTGCCTTCCATTGCCGACAGTGCGGCTGCGCAGCTGAGTTTAACAAGACCGCTGTGTTGTTGAGGCACAGAGACCTGCGTACGCGTGAAGTTGCTGAAGCGTTTGAAATCATTAAAGCAAGAAACAGGTGCGTGAGCCAGCCTTAAGTCGCTCTCACAGATGCTGAGATTTCATATCTACAGCATTCTTGATCACGTGCTTGGTGGAGGGTGCAAATGTTTTTTTTTATGCCTTCATGTTTACACATATACGACACGTTTTTTCCATTAAATTTTCAGTTCTTATACAGCACTTGTGTCGTGCACTTCCGTGTGTTTTTTGCTCCTTTTTGTGCGTTGTTCGTGTTGAGTATTACGGCAAATACAATATACATTTTAATGACCATTTCAGGACCGAGTGCACTTACGACAAGCAGTTTTTCAACTGCCTACAAAACGTGAGCAGCCTGGCGTCAGTGACGGTAGGAGTCTTGTTTTTCGACGTGCTAAAAACGAAGTGCTTCGAGTACGGCTATCCGAGCGAGTGCACAGAGCACAACTAGTAAGTGCCGTCTTTGTTTCTTTTGTCACCCTCATAGGCATCCGCAGTGTTTTCTACTGTAGATCGTGGAGAGGCATGGGCGTAGGCAGAATGTCTTTAGTGAGAACTGGAAGAGGGGACTCCTTGAATTTGAGTCGGGGCTGGGCAAGCAGATGTGGCTTACGACCTCTTTGTGCTCCATATGCCATGGTGAAAAAATTCAGGGTGGGGTAGGGGGACACAAGATTGGTGTTCCACCATCTGGCTACGCCAATGGAAGGGGGTAAGTATTACAGCAGCGCCTGCCCCTTTTCACTTAGCGCAGTGATAGCGGGATGGAGATAAAAGAAAAGCTGAAATTTGAGCTAGTTGGTATTGACCTAGTTAAGTAATGTTGCACACAACAAAACAAGGACAGAGAAAGATGCACACAGGATGACCACTGGGTGCAAATGCGCAGTGTTGCTTTGTGCAATGTTTACGACAACGCAGGGGCTAATCTATAACCTTCCGGTAGTCAAGGTGCAAAGTAGAGAGCTGTTTAATGCAATATGACGAGTCCTCAGCCGTCCTTATTCTCTGAAGCCAGTGTACCCTTAATTCTGGCCTTGCAAAACATTCGGACAGGACCAAATCAGTGAAAGATTGAAACTGATTAGCCTCCTCTTCCCTCTCTTGTGGGAACGCGTATAGTGTCAGCTCTTTAATCTATGCACTTATTTACTCAATTAATGCAAGTTTGTTACATTATAATAATCAAGGCATACTCAGTAAAATCTGAGTTAATTATAGAAAGTAATATTACATTGGTCACTTTGGGTTAGAAATATACGGCCGATTATCAGTTTAACATCGTTCGTACATCAGGTTGAACCTCTTGAAGTCTTACGTAGCTGCAGAGTATGTTCTCATAAGATTGGTAGATTGTCGAAACATATTGTATTCTTGTAAACACTTTAAATTCTGTTTTAGTTCTTGAAATATCGTAACTACTCCAGCGTAGCGATGAAATAAGGTATTTCATAAAAATTTTTCATAATGAAAATACCAAAACAACTGAGAAATGGAGCGGTATTACAATTTTTATATTGTTTAACGGTTTCATTCGTAATAACGTCGTTTGCGCTTTTCAGTCTCGCGAACCGAAGGCTAACAATAAAATAATAGTACCACAATCCTAATAATATTGTTTAAATATTGTATGCAGATCTTTCAACATGGTCATGTATAGAATAACAAAATATATGCTTATACTGATATAATCTCGTCGATGAGCTGAGCGGAGTCTTGCATCAACACAACCATTATTCTCTAACCCATTGCCTCAAGCAACACTAAGCGACATTTTTTTTTCCGTTCAGCTGGCGTCTTCTTTTACTAAAGAACCCTTGCGTCGATAAGGAGCCGGATACGTCCCAACCAAAGGAGTGGCACATCGAGAGCCCACCAAACTTTTTAGAGACATACATCGAGGAAAAGCGGAACGAAACACGTAAGGAATCTTCGGAGTCGGAGGAGAACGAAGTTTAATTCTCAACGAAGCAAAAGTGTGGTTTCTATTAAATTATAACAAATTTCGCTGTGGTTCAGTGTAACCCGAGTGTGTAGCTCGGTGATAACGCACATATATTCTTATCCGCAGACAATATAGATTGCCTTCACGCAAGGTATACTTGAGAGCGCGAAGAATGGATGAAGGACGAAGAAAGGACACACAGAATAGCGTCGTGTGTATGACAGCTCTTCTCTGTGTCCTCGTTCTTCGTCCATTTCTCACGCTGTCGATATCAGCTAGCCCAAGCCTTCACGTTAAAACCTCACAGAGCCCCTTAGGCATTCGCCACAGACGACTCAGATATAAGAACTGTATCTTTTTCTACTGAGTGGATGTTCTGATGATCTCTCGGTTTCCTCTGAAAGCATTTTGCCCATAAAATGCCTTTACACTGCCACCACGATCAGCCTGCCTTTATGGATGCATTGATGTCCCGTCATGATGTTGGCATGTGATGTCATAGTTACTTCGTGGTGACATCGTAAATTATGGTGATCTGTGATGTTATGATGACGTCATATTATGACGTAATCACGTAATGATTATTTTTTCTCACAATTCTTGTTGGAGCGTTGACGCCGTCGGTCAACTTTCGCGCTCTATGAAACATCTATAAAGTTTTCGCTTCAAAAATACTTTTACGAGTATTCGCCGGCTAAATTTAGTCGACGTATCAACATTTGCCATGATTACAGGCGCCATTCTGGGATGTTCAATGCGGTCATTGCTTCGCATTATGTTGACAGAAATTGAATGTGTAGTAGGGGTGGTGAAAAAGGCACCACATATGTGTCTTGTCTTCGGGAGATATCTTGCGCTTGTTTAATAAAGTCACACTGGCACGCTCCCACTCGACGTCATTAAAAATTTCGCGTCCTCCCAATAAGACTTGCTAATTCAAGAGTATTTTTGACAGTTTTGCGAAATACCACGCTGGGCGCCATCGAGCTTGAGTGAAGCAAAAGCTTCATTGATATCGCCGAACGCAGCGGAAATCCCCAAACTTAGCATATTCATTAGACGCGCGTCCTGTTTTGGTATGTTAATTAGCAGCTTAATTAGTGCGCTATGCAATAAAAAAAGCAAGGGCACATGCTACGACGGAGAAGCTCTGCGGTAAAGGACTTGCATCAGCAACAAAGTTTGTGATGCAAAACTAAGCTGAAACGAATGATAAGGGGCTTATTCAGTGAAGACAATGTAGCCACGTGCTGCCAGCAGCTCGTTCAAGTGACGCATACCGAAAAGAATGGAGACACGATACGCGAGGAAAAGAAGGAGGCGTTAAGAAAGCATCCGCAATATTTATCGCCGCGCGCAGACGTGAAACAAGGTACGCATCAACTGCATGGGAGCCTGTGAGAAGTCTTCCCTTCGGACACCATCATTAATTGGGTGATGCCTGTTCCCGCACCGCGAAGCCTTCAGCCACTCGCTTAGCGAGGAAGCTCTTGTCCTTCCGCAGCTTTCAACAAGCGACAGCTGCTAGTTTATTGCCCAGACAAGCGTGCTTGGGGGATGGCTGAAAAGTCCTCGATTGAAACGCAGAAGCAGAAAGAAAGTAGAGAGGAACCTCATACCATCTGACATGAATCCTAGAAGAGTCAAACGGTTGACTTATTGACAGCCCACTCGTGTGCCTTGACATGCTGTGGGGCATTTCAAGGCTCGCGTGCACTGCGTGACAAGAAGTGAAATGTATTTTCCCAGAACATCATTTCAATCGCTAGTTTTGCAATGACGGGGAAACGGCAAGAAACGGCTCTGCAGTGACTGTGGTTCCATTCCTCCAACGAAGATTCTCCTCGGGAGACCCGTAAGAGAGACGCGTAATAAGCGCGCAAGCCAATTAAAAATCACCGGGATTCAATTGCGTTAGAAATAAAATGAATAGCCTCAACTTGACTTTGGGTTTGTGTCCCAGATTTACAATTATCGGTTGCTGAAATGATAGCTGAGAAAGACGTGTTGATGATAGCAGCGCCACAACTGCTACTACATTGGCTTTACATGTTCGGCTGCTGAACTGAAGGTCCCGGGTTCGAATCCCAGGCGGTAGCATTTAGATGGATGCGAAATGTCAGTGCACTTTAATGAACACCAGGTGGTCGAAATTTCCAGATTCCTCCACTGCAGTGTTTTTCGTAGTAGTAGTAATAATAATAATAATAATAATAATAATAATAATAATAATAATAATAATAATAATAATAATAATAATAATAATAATAATAATAATAATAATAATAATAATAATAATAATAATAATAATAATGATAATAATAATAATAATAATAATAATAATAATAATAATAATAATAATAATAATAATAATAAAGCTTATTGTCACGCTAACTTTACACCTCACGTTCACAGTGCCGTGGCCACTACATTTGTTTTATCAAGCGGCCGTGACAGTGCACCCGATCGTGCACTGATGGTTCGGGTTGTAATGATTCTTAACCATAATTCGTCCCACTATATCTAAGGTCAGAGCGAGCACTCAGATCACCCAGGGTAACGTGTTTGACTTCGTAGGACCATCTTTTTATCACATGCTCCTTTCGCTTGATAACACGGCCACAGAGTGTTCAGAAAGAGAGAGAGAGAGAGAGAGAGAGCGCGAGAACGGGTTGTTTTCAGCAGTTCGGCAGCCACTCTAGCTCAACAACAACAACAACAACAACAAAAACAACAACAACGACGACGACGACGACGACGACGGCGGCGGCGGCGACGATGACAACAGCAATGACAACAAACACAATGTCAACAACAACAACAACAACAATGACAACAAACACAATGACAACAACAACAATGACAAACACAACGACGACAACAACAACAATGACAACAAACACAACGACAACTACGACGGCAATGACAACAAACACAACGACAACAACGACAGCAATGACAACAAACACAACGACAACAACGACAACAACAAACACAGGTAAAGCTTCCCCGAGTGCAGTTTTATTCCGCGAAAAGCTCAATTAACAGATGAAAGCAAGTGTGATCAGCCACGTTATGACAGAGTATTAGGCGATATAAAGGCAAGGTGAAGTTCGCTGAAGCCCTACAAGACAGCGGATGCAGCTGTAAGTCAAATTTCGTCCTTGTATTTCACGCAGCTAAACCCGTTTACTCATGAAACAGATATCCCGTCATCACAGCGTAAATCAACAATTTAAGAGTTCAGAGTTATCGTCTTGCAGATATTTTAACGTGACGATTAGTATGCTGGTCTCACCGCTCGCATTTGACGGGTCAAAGCGTCTGCTATCCAGCCAGTTAACGGTCGAACACTTGGAACATTTAAACAAAAGTAACTTTAATTAACAGGAATTGCGGTCACATTTTAACAAACATTCACGAGCACTCAGTAAGTCTCCGTAAAAAAGCGGTGCTGTTGCTTGGGCTGGTAGGGTGAGTCTGCCCGCCGCCTGGCCTTTCTTCTTCCGTCGACGACCGGTGCTTTCACTTTCTCCGTGAGCCGACAGAGAAGATGACCAATGACGCTCTGAAGGTCGTTTGCGGCGCCCGTTTAAAGTGGCCATAACAAAAGAAAAAGGGGTTTCAAGACATGGAAGTAGCCCTATTTGGGGCTTAAGCGTCCCGTCCCCCCCACTTCCGTTGGCGGCACTTAAAAGGCAAACACGGCTCCTGGCGGCTCTGTTCGAGAGGGGACGGCACAATTAGTACCTTGACTGAGAGTGAGAACAGCAAATATGAATCACTATGTCACGTGCGTAATGGTACACAGAATCTTATTCAGTGGCCTTGCCTGGGTGGATGAACGGGTGGGTTCAGACCCGCCCTCCTCTCCCCCTTGCCGGAAATATTTATATGGAGAGAGAGAGAGAGAGAAAACATAAGAAAGGTAGGTTAGATAGGTTGGTTAACTATACCAAGTCCTGTTGCTACCCTACTCGTGGAAACACGCGCCCGGCCATGCAAAAAAAAAAGTTCGGTTATCCCCCCCCCCTTCTTCCTTTATCTACGGCGTGATGTTTTGGCTGTGGTCCAGTCTTATTGGGCTTCAAATAGCAGTGTTATTGCTAATATTAGGATGGAGATAGGTACTGCCACCTACCACTTGCTACAGTGCGCGAGACTCGAAGAGAGAGAAAGAGGGACAGAGAAGACGAAAGCATGGAGTTTAACTAGTAGTTGCGCCGCCGTGGTGGTCTAGTGGCTAAGATTGCCGACTCGGCTGCTGACCTGCAGATCGCGGGTTCGAATCCCGGCTGCAGCGGCTGCATTTCCGATGGAGACGGAAATGTTTTAGGCCCGTGTGCTCAGATTTGGGTGCACGTTAAAGAACCCCAGGTGGTCGAAATTTCCGGAGCCCTCCACTACGGCGTCTCTTATAATCATATGGTGGTTTCGGGACGTTAAACCCCACATATCAATCAATCGAGTTTAACTAGTTGGCATAATGTGATATACGCTACTCTGCAGTGAGTCGGGGGAGATGTGATTGAAAGCAGAGACACTGGTTGAACTCCAGGCTTTTGTTTTCTCTATCTCTCTTTCTCTCTCTCTATCTATCTCTTTGAGTCTCGCGCACTGTAGCAAGTGGTAGTGCTTATCTCCGTCTTAATAACCATAAGAACACTGCCATTTGACGCCCGACTCTTCAACAAACGCACTGGAAGCAAACCTTGCTTTTAGGTAGACGTGCACTTGACTTGAAAAATGATTCGTATTTCATGTACAGGACAAGGTCTTGAGAAAAAAACAAGCTGTTTTCAATAAAAAAAATCTGTACTCAGAAATTGCAAATATCGGGTGAATCTTATACTTTGTCGCCCTGTGAAAGTTCAATAATTATTTCAGCCGTCAGCTGTTGCTCAAATTGAGCAATTTCGATTGCTTACTGATATTATTCAAGGTATACATGATTTTATATATACTGCTCAGTGTACACATCTTTACTTAACTTGTTCACAGAACTCTGCGTTTATTTCGTTACTTATAATTATATGAACACAGTTGCTTCCTGTGTTGTGTTGTGCATTAGCAAAGTGCTGTATTGTCTTTGCCACATTTTGTAAAAACGTGTTTTCCCGCTGAAAATATAGCAGTAGCAAGCTCTACTTAAAGGCGTCAGCCTATTTAATAGCACATGCCAATAAAAAGAGCAGACGATGAGGATGAAGTACAAACGAAAATAGAAAAAAATGGCAGCATATCCACGGAGGGAATGATGGAGAGTGGGGCGAAGAATTCGTCCAGCCATTCGTTCTTGCTTCCGTCCGTCCATGCGTCCATCAGTGTGACCGTCCATGCGTCAATCAGCCCGTCCGTGCGTGCGTCTGTTCGTGCGTCCGTCCCTGCGTTCGTCCATGCAGCCACCCCTGCGTCCGTTCATGCGTCCATCCATGCATCTGTCTATGTGTCCGTTCATCCATCTATTCAACACTCCAAGTACCACCATCTCGCATCTTCTCATCATATATTCCCCATATAGAAGCACCGCCATCCAGCGGACATTCCAAGGACTAAACGAGAGGTGGCACACGCACACTTTCTTACGGCTTGCGCTTCGGGTCCACTTCCCACCTTTAACCACCTCGAGTTCATGGTCTATACTAGTTCACTGTATTCATGGCACTGCGGCCGAGCCCTCGCTAAACCTTTCGAAAACCAAGGAGGTTACGCCCAGCGAGTATGACGTAGCAAACTTTTTCAGTCAGATAGTGCTCAATGTACATGCCAATGGCTGCTAATGGGAAATGAGAGGCGGAGAATTCGGTTTTTACTTTCTTACGGCTCTCGCTTTGTGTCCACTTCCCACCTTTAACCACCTCGAGTTCATGGTATATACTAGTTCACTGTATTCATGGCACTGCGGCCGAGCGCTCGCTAAACCTTTCGAAAACCAAGGAGGTTACGCCCAGCGAGTATGACGTAGCAAACTTTTTCAGTCAGATAGTGCTCAATGTACATGCCTATGACTGATAATGGGAAATGAGAGGCGGAGAATTCGGCTTTTACTTTCTTACGGCTTGCGCTTCGTATCTACTTCCCATTTTTAACCACCTCGAGTTCATTCATGGTATATACAAGTTCATTGTATTCATGGCACTGTGGCTCAACGCTCGCTAAACCTTTCTAAAGATAAGGAGGTTACACCCAGCGAGTATAACGTAGCAACCCTTTCTTGTCAGATAGTGCTCAATGTACATGCCAATGGCTGCTAATGGTGATTGCAGCCTGTGCGTTAACTAAAAGCCGAATGCTCCTGTCTTTCATTCCCATTCCCCATTAGCAGCCAATAACATGTACGTTGAGCACTATTTTTTATTGTTCAACAACGGACAGATGAAGTCTCTCACCGGCACCACCTTGGAGGTGAAAATGTTATACTTGTTACATACTACGAAGGACGAACTGGTGCCGCTATAAGGAGCTTCGCCCCTAAAAAGCCAATTGATTATTTACCACAGGGACTCTGTGTTGAGTAATTGTCAAATTGCGCGTAAAAGCATTATTAAGGCTACACCTTCAAGTGTATATGTTAGCGCTCTCCTCCACTACTTTGGCGCTAGAGAACGCAGAAAAGAAATTCGCATGACTTCGCGGTACACTTGGTAGAATCGTACAAAAAACCACGTCACCTCTCAGCGACCAGGGTGTAAAGAAGAAACGACTTCTTGTGACGTCATCGTGACTTCACAGACCACCAACATTTGTGACATCTTCATGACTTCGCTATATGATTTTACATAATAACGCCATCCAACAACGGCCAACATTATCGTCATTTAGCGAACACTGTTATCGTCAAGCCAACTGTAGCCGACTGTCAGATTATTTTGCCAAGAGAGAGAGAGAGAGAGAGAATAAAATGAAGGAGGGCAGAGAGGTTTACCAGAAACAGGGGCATCCGGTTTGCTACCCTGCACTAAAGGAAAGGGGAACGGGGAAGAAAGATCAGAAAGATTGCGAATAGCGAAATAGACACGCGAGAACGAAAAAAAGAAAGCGGGGGTGCCATGGCCTATTCAATAGGCCAATACCCCGCAAAAAGTCCAATCAGGCATTCAGGGATTTTCTGTGCTAAGACAGATCATGCTGGTTTTTGGGCACTGACTGTTCTATCAAGGGTCTGTCGTCAAGGTGGGCTAATGCAGAGCAGGCAACACTGCAAGCGGGAAGTTTACTTGTGGCGGCAACCATAGTAATCCACTTTTTTTTTTCCATATTGACCATATTGTGCTGTTACTTGCAACGGCAGCTCTACCTGCTTTTTTTTCTTTACCGAATGTACAACATGGTTACTTGTTACGCTCACTCTGTTATTTATTTACTTGTTACGCCACATGCTTGGTATTATTACTTGCTTCGGATACTGAACTGTCGAGTTTTGTTTCTTAAGTCTAGGCCTTTCTACACTGACTGGAAAGTCACTCACGTAATATCATTATGTCTCAGACCGCTTCTGATTATAGGCTCTTTGCCACATTTTCGTTCATTCTACGGATGTGAAAAGCTAATTTTGCTCGTGCCCGGCTGCGCGGATGAAAAAAAGTGAACTAAAAGGCATTATACATTCCTGCGAGAGGATCGTTGTGGGATGAACTATAGGCATATGAGTAGCTTAAACCTGTCAGTGTTTACTTCACCATTTCATTGCTAAATATCATAAGGACTCAAGAGAGACCACACAGAATGGGACCACATTTTCATTATAAGCGTTTACAAGCTGCTTAAATATAATGTTTTGTCACACGAACGATTATCATTTCGCAAGTGGCTGAAACTGGTGTCTTGTGCTTGTGAGATTGCTGTTTACCGAACTAATCGTTAGATAATGAGCAGTCGGAATCTACTGCTTATCGTAGCAATGAGACAAAATGCGACATGAATCTTTTGTCTGGCTCTTTTTGAAGCTCTGGTGAAACAATGATGTACATTAGAGATTACGAAGCAAAATAATCCAATGTAGAGTTAACTACAACGATACCTATAGAATAGGCTCGGTACTTTGACCCATTCTACAAGGTGAATAAATTATCTCATGTGATTGAGGCCCCCAGCTAACGGCAGCGCTTCATTATTCTGTTCCGTCTAGGCTGCTTGCGTAGTTTAGTCAGCACAGTCTCCTGTTACTTTGCGCTTACTGCAGTTTAACTATTCACCTCAATCTGCTTTGTTAGCAGCCATATTATAGTTTATTACTCCAGTCACTTTTATATTGATTTGGGGAAAGTCTTCTTTCGGTGTACAGCTAATAAGTCTGGCAAACTTGTTTTTCGTGCTCAGCCGTAAAAGGTCGAAAATATTAAAAAAGGCCTATTTTACTGCACCGGGGTCTTAGACTACTAATATTATGTCCCTTTTAAACAACTAATGGCGGCAAAGGCCGAAACCATAGCTCTTAACTTTTCATCAATATGTGGCCCAGGTATGGTAGAAAAATAATATAAAACATATTCAGGACAGTGGAGGTTGTTTTCAAGGTCTATCACGTTATGATTCAATGTGTTTTCAGCGTTGATTCAGCTTTGAAACAGCCGCTTTAGTTATTGTGTGCTTTCCGAAAAGATCTAAAGTCGGGAGCTCTTCATTCATTTGAGCAAACGCGATTCAACATTTGTTGAGATCCCAATTGCTTGAGACTTCGACAGTTTTGAAGTTTCCACCCACTACACGCGTACTAAATTTTATAGCCTTCATTACAGACCTCATCTGCATGTGAAGCAATTAAATTTCAATGGTTCCTAGTTGCTTTGACATTTCAAAGTCTCTTTTTAGCTACTTTATTATTATTTCTGAGTCGTTGACCACTTTGTGTTACGTTTTCTATGTTTGACGTTGTTGATCTACAACTAATTAATGGAGTTAGCGCACAAAACGCATTCAGCTAAGCCGAGACTGAAACTCGAAAACTCATCATTTACTGAACCATGAATGAAGTGTTCCTCTCGCAATGCCATAAAGGCTGGCGCATAAAAAATATGTTAGCTTCTATCAAAAGAAGAAGAAAGAAATGAAGGTAGAAGGAGACCAGATGCTGGATCGTTGCCTTATTTGCTCCTTGCCTGCATGGAGGCGAATTGGCAGAAGAGTAGCCTCTAAGTGCGACTTGTTTCTTTAAACTTTACTTTTCGCGCAAAAACTTCGTTTCTTGCCGAGGATGTGCTGACAGTGAAGCATTTGCACTTTGAAGTGTGAACAGCTGCAGACATGAATCGCACATATACTGTATGCCATTTACAATGCATTGGGCCAGTTGCTTGGCTGTCAATAAATAACAAAATATCAAGCCGTTGTGCGACCTTTCTGTAGAATACACAAGTGGTACTGCAGTATGGAATACAAGGTGAAATAGCAGAAGCAACAAAACAGACTAAATTTCTAACAAGGCAACTGTTTAAGCCTTTCGCTTTTTCCCATAGTGTAGACTGGAAATGGTGCCTGGCTAAGACGTCACTGCGCTTTGCCTAGCAACTACTCGGTACAGCTGTGCCTCGTTTCGCATAGAAGCAGGACCATACGATTGCGTTCCTGTAAGCCATAGAATGAGAAAAAGATGGTGGGTAAGAAAAAGAAACAGCTAGAAGAAACACCGGGAAAGAGAGACAACGAAAGAGAAGAAGAAAGCTGTAGCATAGCCATGTACACTAAGTGGGTTGGGAAAGAGAAGCGAGGGTGGGGAGGAGAGAAAGCAGAAGGGGACATTGTAAAGCATACCGTGATTTTGCTGTGTACTATAATATAAGAAGAGTGAAGCGAGAAAGAAGGGTGAGGTCACCAGCTGCGCTATTCGCTCAGCATTTGCACCCCTATTCCTTAGAGCTGAGTTTATATTTAGTTCCTCTATTTGTTTAAACAATGTAGCAGAATTATAGTGTTGTCCCTGACAAAATAAACGCAATAATGTTGCATGAATTTATACAAGTACTGTACTTTACGCGACGAATTGAAGCATGCAGCACCAACAAGGACATACTAAAAGTCCAGACAAAGGCACGGGCGATATATACTCTGATCAAGAAAATTTTCATTGTTATTCTGAAATTCTTACACGTGCAGATGACCACCGCAACATGTGACGTAAGTGTTTGTACTGTGCATGTTTTTCAGTGATTGCACTACAATGAATCGCAGTATTTTACTGCATTGCGAATTTACATTAAAAATCTATGACTGCAGATGTTAACACTTCACGGGAAGGGAAATATCGCGACCACTTCATTAATATTGGTCTCTCGCTGGTGCTTCGCAAGAAAAACTCCGTAATGAAAAGAAAAACGAGAAAAAAACCAGTGAAACATAAAACAAAAGGCCGTGCGGACTGTCATCGACAGCGCCGTGTACACAACTCAATTAATAATGAAGCGCCATCGCTGCAATAAGCCCGTTCAAGACACTCGCAGGAACTGACGCATAGTGTAGCTCAACAGGGCACTGGCCTGCGCGTACCACTTCAGCTACATCTGGGCCTCTAATCGTGCCGAGACTAATTTCTGCCGCCTCGGAGAGTATCGCCTGAGTGGGTGCGCGAATTAGTATGCAAGAGCACGCATGAACACTCTTACTCGAATCGCCCGACTCTGATCGTGGGCTCAGAAGACGGCGCGACTGGCCCCGTATGCGTGGTCGAGTCCTCGAGGACGGCGGGTACGTGCTGCGACTTGAGCAGCGCGCCTCGCTTTGCCAGGGCCTTTCTCCGCAAGCTGAAGAGGTTGAAATTAAACCTCGGTCGAGATTCTTCGAGAAGGAATCACAAATCAACTTTTTTCTCCCCTTGATTCGTCCAAATTCTGAATTTTCGCGTGGTGGCTTGATATTGAGATTTTTAGTTCTGGAAGGTGATTAGCAGGCCTATGCAAGAATAACATGCGTCTTATATATTTCCCTCAAAGTGAATTAAGATTTTTTTTCTAAACGTACACTCGAATGATGAGTATATATTAAGATTAAGCAGCGTTTTGTTTTGTTAGTTTCTTATTCAAGCTGTTTGTTTCCTGCGCTTATCCACCGTGCTCGCATCTTCTCATCAGAAGGTTGTTCATACATTCTTTGAGCCGTTACAATTGACAGACAGCCTTCCATCACTTTTCGGAAAAAAATATGTGGAATTTCAATAGCCGTTTTCACCTTCGTCCTCACCAGCGGTAGTCGAAGCAGCAAAGGTGACCACTGCACATGCCGCTGGATGCGTAATGGCTTCTTTACCAGGCTAACTAAGCTAACCTGGCGCAGTGGTTGGCGAACTTTCGCGAGGTTTGCTTACGGGTGCGGCGTGTCTGCCGAGGCCAGCCATAGCGGCATCGGCGTGGATGTAGTTCGTGGAAGTTGTTCTCGGAAGTTGCTAATATGTTTAGTTCTATTTACTGTAACGTATTTAAAGCTTTATTTGTACTGGAACGGGGTTTATAGAGAGGAAGAAGAATATGTGCCGCAGTGGGTCACGCCTTTAGGAAGAGGAGCCGAGCGCGAGCTGTTGCCCCGAGCGTTGTGTATCCTGCGTCGGTTCCTGCCTGATGGCGGGCGCGAGACGCTCAGAAGAGGGTTCCGTTGCCGGTAGATACGACAGGCACGAAAGTTGTCGGGCCACCTCCTCGCGCACATATCGTTTGATTTCGGACATTATTGCACTGTGGTCTCCACCCAGGCTCAATGCCGCGAGAGTTTCATCGGTAGCCGCTGGACGCCGTGTCATGACTCGTTCTTTGCGCAACTCCTCGAAGCTCTGGCAAAGAGTGGCGAGTTCGGACACGGTACGTGGGCCCTTGGCCAGCAGCATCTGGAAGGCGTCGTCGTCTATCCCCTTCAAAATATGTTTGATCTTGTCTGCCTCAATCATTGAAGGGTCAAGGCGCTTGCACAAGTCGAGCACATCCTCGATGTAGCTTGTGAAGCCTTCTCCTTGAAGCTGTGCGCGTCCCCGTAGGCGCTGTTCGGCACGGAGCTTGCGTACCTCGGGGCGACCGAATACATCGGTAATGCGAAGCTTAAAGGCACCCCAAGTGGCAAATTCCGACTGGTGGTTGTTAAACCAGAGACTAGCCAACTCTTTCAGGTAGAAGGGTACATATTGCAGCTTCGAAGGGTCGTCCCACTTGTTGCTTGCGCCTACCTTTTCAAATGTTGACAGCCAATCTTCGACGTCTTGCTCATCAGTACCGTCGAAAAAAGGTGGATCGCGTACGCGTAGCGCAGTGGGAACGATGACCATCGGAGGCTGGGTCGTACCTTGCTGGATGGTTTCTTCAGCCATGTCTGGGATGGCAGGTAGTTTCCGGTTGCGGAGTTCCGGGTTGAGTTACCCCGCACCTCCACCACTCTGGAACGGGGTTTATTGGCACAAGTAGTGCTTGCACAGCAGGTCTATTGATGCGGGAACCGGGCGGCAAGAACCGACGCAGGATACACAACGCTCGGGGCAACAGCTCGCGCTCGGCTCCTCTTCCTAAAGGCGTGACCCACTGCGGCACATATTCTTCTTCCTCTCTACAGTACGGCCCCGCCGCGGTGGTCTAGTGGCTAAGGTACTCGGCTGCTGACCCGCAGGGCGCGGGTTCGAATCCCGGCTGCGGCGGCTGCATTTCCGATGGAGGCGGAAATGTTGTAGGCCCGTGTGCTCAGATTTGGGTGCACGTTAAAGAACCCCAGGTGGTCTAAATTTCCGGAGCCCTCCACTACGACGTCTCTCATAATCATATAGTGGTTTTGGGATGTTAAACCCCACATATCAATCAAATCTCTACAGTACGAACGAATGAATTTTTAGTCTACCCCGATGAGCGCTCTTCCTTTAGCGTAAAGAACGGATTCCTAAAAGCTACACCAAAAAGAAAAGGGCAAAGAGCCCACCAACCTAAAAAAAGAACAGCCGCTAGAAAAGCGATGGTGTCATTCACATGGCATTTTATGAATGCGAATAGCGTGATTTTTGTAAAAGAAAAGAAAAACAAAGAATAAAGCGTCTAGTGGTACAATCGTCGAAAAGGGTAAAAGGGTAAGGCTTTCATTTCCTTGAGTTGCACGCAAATCCTGGAAATGCAAGCGTGCCAGAGCAAAAAGTATTAGCAAAATTATAAATAAGTGACTTAAAAAATCATAAGTTCACTGGTTAATTTGATGTCTGTTCTGCCAAGTCCACAAACACGCACAAAAAACAGTATACTTGTGCACATTGCGCCATACTACAGCTCCCTTCCATAGCCGTAGAGTACAGACAGGGCTAGGGAGTCACGTAAGCATCTAATTGTGCGCAAGTGAAATAAAGTAGTGCAGTTGCTACTCGTAAACGTTTTCCGCGCTACCAAAGGTTCATTGCTTTTCGCCTCGGTGTCATCGCACACTGAAGCGCGCAAACCTGGAGTATTTCGCCTAATGCCGAGTTAGGTTCGTTGATGTACCCGCTACAGAATTATCTGTATGCTCTGTGTCGTCATTTTGTTCTCGCGCTATAGCTACTATCATGCCATACCAACTAGCCCAAGCTGCCACACTTCTAAGTTACATCTGTACGTGCGTTGGCACAGCAAAAGTCGTTCAAAGCAAGTTAGAGCTAGTATACAAGATGTTTCGTTAACCAGGAGCACTTCAGGTTCGTTTACTGGTGGCTACTCAGAAACTTCCGGGTGGCTACAACTTCTGGAGCAGACAGGGTCCTTAAACATACTTTATTGAAGCTCCACTAACCATGGCAAACTCGCGTATATAAACAAAGGCAAGCATGTGTGACGCACCCGCGTACTACTTGCTTGCTACGCGTCTGCTAACGATGTCTATGACATCGTCACAAGACGCGTTGACCATTTTTGATTCAGCCAAATCTATAAATGTGATGGGAAACGAAGAGGCAGACGCTGAAGCTAAAAATGCCTTAAGCAGTTCCCCTGAAGTACGCATTGCATTTTCACTAGCTGACACGAACGCCCTGCTTCGCTGCGTGATGCGCAGCTACACACTTCAGCACTGGACCAAAGCGGAATAGCGACACCGGCGACTTCACAAATGGGACCCGGAAATGAGGTTCCGCATGCCCCCTAAATTGAAACAGCAACTCGCCAGCATGATCTACCGCCTTCGTCTTGGTATGGCGTACACCAGATGTTACGCACATATCATCGGTCGGAGTGACGCTGGTCCTGATTGTGAAGACTATGATGTGCCAGAAACACTTGAGCACATATTTTGTGAGTGCCCAGCATACGCACGAGAACGACAAACAGTGATTTCTTCTACTAAACAATATCGCATTAGGTCATTAACTGATGAGACCATGTTTGGCCCTTGGCCAGACACCAACAGTGCAACTGTGGTCATAGGAGCGTTTAGAACCTTTTTGGAAGCTACTGGACTATATACGTGGCTGTAACATTTTTCTCAGCTAGAAAAAAATCTATATACTCACCTCTCTATCTCACCATCGTCATCCATTACTAATTAGTCTTTCTTCTCCCCTTCCCCTACCCCAGTGTAGAGTAGCAGAGGCTAGAGCAAGCTATCGCTCAGGCCGACCTCTCTGCCTTTCTGGAAATAAACCTGTCCCTCTCTCTCTCTCTCTGACCCTACGTAGTCCATCATCAGCCTTATCTCACACTACTTTCTTGCTGCTAAAGGTGGAGTATTTATGGCCACTATTTCACATCTTAATAAAAAATGATGAAACTGGCTAATGGTCGTAAATCATGTATATCCTCATATTCACTGAACTAAATTTCAGACACTTCTGTAACATTACCCCGGCTGCGGTGTTTGCACTTTCGATGGAGGTGAAACTGCTGTAGGCCCGTGTGCTCAGATTTGCGTGTACGTTAAAGAACCCCAGTGGGTCGAAATTTCCGGAGCCCTCCACTACGGCGTCTCTCATCACATGGTGCTTTTGTGATGTTAAACCCCACATATCAATCATTGTGTAACGTGCTATTGCCCGTTAATTATAGATGCTAAGTTTATAAATTGCGTATCATCTGTCGGAGAAGGACATACAACTTCAAGTGTCAGTTTTCATTCCCAGCTATCCAAACTATTGACAAACAATTCCAGTCATTTGTTCTTTGAAAGGCTAAGTGATGGTGTTTTGTTATTTTAGTAGACAAGATTATTCTGTGTCAATACAAAAGTAGTTCGCATGAACACCAGAAATTACGAAAATATGAAGGAGGTCTTGTAGCGTGCGAGATAATGTTGAATATTTATTATGAAATATGAAATGAGTCTACACTGGTACAACACTTTAGCTGAGTGACGTCGAGTTCAAACATTTTGTATGCCAGTAGTAGTAATTAATAATTACCAATACCTTAAAGGCCCCGTAGAGGCATTGTGTATTGGGGGTCGATAAAAATTAAGAACGAATTAGGTGAACGTCAAAAACAAAGTCAGTACACTAAAGTAAGAACAGTGAAGACTAATTAAAACAACCGCAAGTAGAGCAAATATGTTCAAGCACAAAACTAGTCAAACTAGTTTTGTGAATTAGAAAGCTTGAGCACCGCATCGAAATGCAATAGTGTGTTCGTCTGAAGGGAGATTCGAGATTGGATTGAAGTGCAGTAAAACGAATTGCGTGTAAACAAAACAAAAAAATAAATAAAACAGCTAAATGCACGTACGCGAATGTACGTCGCGGAAAGAAGCCATTTACAAAGACCCTAATATTAGCAACAGCTGCGTGGAATACAATGGGTGCCCTCGATATACTCGTACATTTGAAACTCATGAGACAGGTTGATAGAATTGCGTCGTGAAATCGATGTTTCCATGGCCCATTACTGACGTAAAGAGAAACAAAAACTGTGGCTCAAGCACACTCGTGCACCTTTATGCAGCCTTACAACGCTTCTCTATCCTACTAAACGGCGTACCATTTTGAGAATATGGTATTGCTCAATCTGAAAAAAAAGAAAAATTAATGTCGATATGTGGTTTGCGGCTTGAGGATATGTACCCCCTTTATAGGATCTGAACGGTTGCCGTGCAAGAAGCATTGACTCTTTCTTTTCACTGAATATCCACCTACCTTCGATAGCATAAGGAAACCTTGATTACTTCCGTGGGACCTGCTTCAGCTGGCCTGAAGACGAAATACCAAAGGGAGCACATAATAAGGGAACATCACGCCATGTGACGTTTCTTTTCCGTGGAGAGTGCATTTTCCAGAATCTATACTTGTTTGTGGGATGACGCACAATAAGCTGTATACTCTTGGTCTTTTTGTTGACTTCCGCAAAGCATTCGACACCGTGCACCACAGTGTTATTTTAGAAAAACTTAATAACTACGGTGTCCGTGGAGTTGCCAATAGGTTAATTCAAAATTACTTAACAGACCGCTATCAGTATGTCGTTATTAATCAAGAGACATCTCCCCGTGCGAGGGTCAACAAAGGTGTCCCACAAGGATTGATACTTGGTCCTCTGTTGTTTATAGTTTATGTAAATAACTTGTGTAGCATTCCGGATTCTCCTAAGTTAATCATGTATGCTGACGACACCAATATATTTTTTTGCTGGTTCATCGATCTCTCAACTTGAAAAGTCTGTAAACACATATCTAAATAAGTTGTCTTCCTGAATTAAACTAAACAAGTTGCGGCTAAACGCGAGTAAAACGAAATATATATTGTTTGCACCCATTAATAAGCCACGGAATATAAGTCTAAGTGTCTCCTTTGAGGGTAAGACTTTAGAACAAGTCAAGGTACAGAAATTCTTGGGTGTGTGGTTCCAGGAAGACCTTTCCTGGAATGAACATATAAATAAATTGGCAGCAGATCTAAGTAGAAGCGTTGGATGTATGTACAAACTATGTCCGTTATTACACTTTGGCTAAAGAAAGCGTTATATTATACACTGATATATTCCAGGCTAAGTTATTGTGTCTTATGCTGGGGAACAACGACGGCTCAAAACTATAAAACATTACTTACACTACAAAAGAAGGTACTAAGACTATTCGAGGGATATTACGGTATGCCACAAGGTCTTAGCGCACGTCCGTTATTCCCTAAATATCTCATATTACAAGCAAACCAAATATATTACTATAAGTTATTATTGTATATCCAAAATAATAAACTATACCCCATGTACGATTCTTCTCGATGTGCTGAGTACTATCTCCGTACACATAGTATAAGAACGCCGAAAACTAGAACAACCTGTGGTAAACAACATATCGATTATCAAATACCGAGTCTCCTCAACAAACTGGGTGACGTACTTGACCTAAATAAGAAAACTTCAAAAAATAAGTTCAAGGAATTTCTCCTTTATAATTGTATTGAATACACTTAATACAGAAATTTGTATTATCTATTACTTTCTGTGTCCCAATTGCTTAGAGTACACTATTTGTGTCCTTTTGTTGTTGTTTTTTTCAAGGTGCCTAGGAATGTATGTGTCTCCAGATGCTTTCCTTACCTCACCTATTGTATATATTGCGATGTTTTTTAGGTACTTCATTACTATTTACTGTCCTGTTCTTTCTTTATATTTGTGATGGTTACATGTGTGATCAGAATTTGCAAACTCTATCTGTATATAATGATGTTCTCTAATTGCGGCTAAGTTGTGTATGACATGTAATTTGTAGTTTTTTTTTTATTTTGCCAGACTGTATTTCGGAGCAAAAGCCTCTGTCAGGCTATGTAGCCTTTTGCTTTTGCTTCGTTTTTTTCTGTTGCACGTACAGAAAAATAAAAATCTCAAATCTCAAGCTCATTACCATGGTAAGGGAATGGTGTGTGACGTGTGAAATAATTGAATAATTAAGAATTATTCAATTGCGATGGGAGATAGCAGCTCTTACGTTGCTTACACTCAGTTTAAGTGCGTAAGATGAGTTTCCAGAATGATTACTCGAAATCACAACGACCGCCGAGTTTTATAAGGTGACAGATGCTAATTCTTATGGCCAGTATATTTGTCCTCACATGCTGTTCCCGGCGCCTTCATTAGGAGTCGGGACAGATCAGATGATCGGGCTCTTAGGATACAGTTTTCAATTGGAAGATGCGGTTAACAAATATAGCAACAAGAATATCACGTATTTGTTATGTAAATAGATATCATGACTGATAGACCCCGTGATCACAATTAGAATTATGAACAGACGACTGCATCAAGCACTACGATTTTTAAATCGCGATGGTATGCACAACATTTTTCTGACGAAAGCCTAAAATGGTAAGAGTCACCTGGTGCAGCGATCACTCGCTGGTAGTGGCACAAGTCGACATGTCAGCAGCCTACTAAGGTAAAACCAGCACGCGGAGTAAAAAATATTTTCAACATACGAATTTCACGCCTGACTCCTGCGAAGACGATCTTGAGACCGCAGGCTCGCACACTGCTGTGCCAAATAGCTGAAACAAAATCTTCTGCGGTCTTTGGAGTCGTTTATATTGAATATCTAAATATGAGAGGGCTAGCGGAAAGGCGAACCAAAGACAAGATAGAACGCACGTGAACTTTTCCGGTGTTTCTGCGGTCTGTATTTTCAACTTTGCGCAATTCGTTGTGTCTAGCTGGCCTGTATTGTGTTTTCTTCCTCTCATTTCATTTATATGGGTTCACAAGCATCGCGTACGGTAGAGATTGACTATCGCATTAAGCTACATGAACACTTCGTGTCGACTTGTCTCATTAACGATGCTTATCATACTTTTTTCTTGGTTCGCCCCAAATCACTAATACGAATGTGATCTGCGAATGCTCCCGGCGCAGACAACAGAGAATGAGAAGACACAAAGAGTGAGACGAAAAACGTAGATGATACCCTCGACTCGACGCGTATGAAGAGACAGATTAAAAAAAAAGAGCAGTGAGAATGGCCCGGAGGACGCGATGAGCCTGTCAAGTGTCGTACTCATTCGCTGAATAAGCTGCGAAGATGCTTTTTTCTCCCCTCACTGTCTTACTATCCTTTCTTGTCTTTGTCTTCGCTTATCTGCAGCAGCCTTTTGAAGATACGGACCCTTCGCTGAAAACTGTCTGCTCGGTCTTCTTCGCCGGAGGGAATGGGTTGCAGACAGATCGATACCAGCTTGGACGCGTCCTCTCGATTTCCTGCGAAGGGGCTTGGCCCATCTCGTGCTCCGAGTAGGGCAGTTGACGCCTGCTGCTAAACTATTGTCTGGTACGGTTCGGTTGCGGCACTGGTGTCGTCATGGCCGCCTCAAGGGAGCCGCCTGTTTGTCGACGCCGCGTACAACGTGATTGGTGCGGTGACGTCAAAGCTTGGGCGACACCGCAGGACAAGCTGTCTGAGAGCCGAGGATGCAATGAGCGAGTGCGCAATGACATTCTGGGGGTTCACATTGATTTCCTCGCGGGGTAACTACGATACGGGAGTGTAGGAAGGTCACAGGCTAAAATAAGTAGGCAGAAGAAGATATCCATTTTATTCTTTAAGCCGAATTTTGATAACGTGTATGGCATCAAAGCTGAAGATCATTGCGCCATTCGGGTTGTAGGCTTCTAAAATTGAAAAAAAAATAACGTAGGCATAACTGGTGAAACCGTGGTTAGACAGTTACGACAACTACATTACGTATCATGAAAATGGTATATTAAAGTGAAGTTTTTCCATTTGGAGCCCATACCCGAAATATTGAACGAGAGTAGCTTCCTGAGCTAGTTTGTAATTCATTACCTTACAAGAATTCTGCAACAAGAAAGCCACAGACAGCAGAGAAGACACACCCAGCGCTGTGTGTCTCTTCTTTGTTGTCCGTCGCTTTCTTGCTGCGTAGTTGTGCTGTAGTAGTGGAAGCGTTTAACTGACCAACTAGCACGAATACAAATATGAGTGGTGCCCCTACCCTCTTGAGAATGATCACGATAGAGCAGCGTTAGCAAGTTAATCACTAAAGTTATACAGACAGAAGCCCATCGCAGGCTATTGCGAAGATAATATTTATGCATGAGCTCCAACATGGTCATTTGAAGACAAATCACTCTACCTACCTAAACGACGTCTTACGGCAATAAATTGCACTGGTCGCAGCGATATAGTGAAAGGAACCACGAGTCACATATGCTCGCATAAGCATTTAATTGACCAGCCATCAAAGCTGTTTCTCCTGCTTTTACAAGACGTTTTGTTAATAACATTGGAAAGAAACTTTGGTATGTAACATATTCATAATACATATATATATGACAGACGTTCAATATCTTCAGGCTAACGTTTTGTTTTGCTGTGATGGTGTATTGTTACAAACTTGTATGCCGTTTATGCATGAGTGCATTTTTAAACAGAATTCCCACGTGGATCCGGTTAGGGCCTGCAGAATGTATAAGTACAAATAATTTTCTGATTTTTGGTATTGTTTAATGAATGGGAAATGTGATCGGTTTGTGACGTCGGCTTTATGTGTGACGAAACGAGGCATTTATACAGCTGTACTTATCGATATGTTTCCCCGTTTCAGCACATTTCAAGCAAGTCTGGTAAAAAAAAAGTCTATAAGTAAGCAGTATGAGAAATCATGGGTCAACTGGAATACCCTATCTAAATTCAACATCCTTCTGTTAACTGATGTCAAAGTTCACAAGTTGGAACTTGCCAGATTGTGCGTCACATTCATTTTAGAAATATGTATTTGGACTTGTAAATTTTAATATGGCCTTCGGAATGGAAATTTAAAATTTTATTACCTAAGGCGATGGTCGGAAATACTCGCACACAGAGGGCCATTTTGCATGAAGCCAACTCAGTGGGGCCCGGACGGTAAACAGGAAGGAGGAGAGAAAAAAATTAGCATATTGGCAATACTCTACAAAGTTGGAATATAAATTAGGTTTATTAAATTCACGTATGCCACAGGGTTGGAAGTTACAAACATAGTTTCCAACCGCAAACCCCCATTATAGGTCAAAACTGCCTTGTCAGTCTTGGGATAGAAATTGACAAGGGAAGCGAAGTGGACTTGACATCGTGTTGGGGGTCGCATAATACTGCCTGGCGGGCCACTCGAGGCTTGCACACCAAAGGTCGCCGACCCCTGGCCTAGAGCGTCATCAACGCCGCTTGTCTTCAACAAAAACAGAGTGTTGAACCTTCGAATTATTGACAGACTATAGTGGGGTGATATGTATTGCTGATCAACGTGTCTGTTCGAGGCATTCCTATTATTGCATGCGTTGACTTTAGCTCCAGGGGCCAGTCGCAAGTAACATTTGCAACGGTTTTTGTTGGTGGACGATCTTCGTTGTTTGTGGTCTGCCTTCGCTAATGATTATCACGATCTTAAGTACAAAATGACGCCCTCCGTGGTGGTGTTGCAGTCACGGTGCGCGGCTGCTGGCCAGAAGGTCGCGGGTTCGATCCCGATCGTGGCGGTAACATTTCGATGGAAGTAGAATGGTAGAGGCTCGTGCACTCTGTGATGTCGGTGCACCTTAAAGAACACCAGATGGCCAAAACTTCCGGAGCCCTCCGCTATAGCGTGCCTCACAATAATATCCACGTTTTGGCGCGGAAAAGCGCAAATATTATCATGAAGTGCGAAGTGTCCTTAAGCTTGCGAAGCACGCGCACGAACGTTTCATAAACGAGAAATGGGACATCAATATATGCAGTTACATACTGAAGAAACGTATAATTTGACGGTGTTTTAAATGCGTTTATGTTGAGAATGAATGGTAACTTCTTCACAGGTGGTAAATATATATATATATATATATATATATATATATATATATATATATATATATATATATATATATATATTGTCAGTGGTATCATGTATTACGTTCCTTTTTACCGCAAGCTAATACACAAACAAGCTCGAAAGCAGAACACGCCTGATGTGAAAAAAAGTTAACTAACGCATTTATGTGTGTGTGTGTGTGTGCATAATACGGGGCATAGATTACGGATGAATGCGTGTCTCGCTTCTATCAGGCACTGAAATTAGTTGGTACTGATCCATAGCTTCTGTAAGCGATTGTCCTGCGTTCTTCGTCCGTGACGTGTGTACATCGCGCTTGCAAAGGTTGTGTCTCGTTATGTCTCGCTTCTACACTTAAAGATAGCTTCCATGATTATCAATTTTTTCTCTTCTTTACAGAACATCCGTAGTACATTCATTCGAAACCATGCCGAGGAAAAAAGAAAGGCCAGCAGCATGTGAGAACGCGCACACACTGAATTAAAGTTAGCCGCGTGTGTATTGTTTTTTCAACCTGCCGGGATTGTTTTTTTTTTCAATTCGAATGTTGCTCACATATTCAAAGCACAAACAATACGCGGGCACGCGTATTATTCGTGTTCGCACCAACGATGCAAAAACACGAAGCAGAATTCACTTACAAACCAGTGGAGTTTCACGTGATGGTGATGTTCAAGAAGAAAAACTACGGCTGAAACTAAAATATATGTATATAAAAACTTGCTTACTGTGGAGCAGGAAAAGCGGGTGAATGAAGATAACAGCACCGCGAAGCCGCGATTGTTCCTAAACGATGCCATTTCTCATGCGTAATAGCGCATTTGCCTCATGGCCAAACAAAGCCGTCGATGCTCTCTGCGCTGGTTCAAGGGAAAGCGATGAACAAAACAAACAGTTTTATTGACTGGCGTCGTTAGGCTCTCGCGGTTAGTTACTTATCGAAGTTTGCATTAAGTCTGTTTTGTTAGCTCAAGCGCTCCCATTTTTACGAGTACGTTGCGGTGAAACGTACTACCAGTCCGCTTGCTGCGTGCTCGTTCCATCAGCTTCTTCGGAGACCAAGGCCATTTCGATGACGACGCTGTGCTGTTTCACGTACTTTAAGAACGTCGCACTAGTGATTTCTCTGGCAAACTTCCTGAAACTTCTTAACGTGACCTTTGTACTTTAGTGGAATGTCTGCAGCCCATCCATCATT
Source organism: Rhipicephalus annulatus (assembly GCA_013436015.1). NCBI lineage: Eukaryota > Metazoa > Arthropoda > Arachnida > Ixodida > Ixodidae > Rhipicephalus > Rhipicephalus annulatus. The sequence continues at coordinate 789,637 of WOVY01001162.1, read as the reverse complement.
GTATCTTTTCCTTCCTTCTACAGTTTCTTTACGAACACTGCTTTCTATATATGGTACCTTGGTGTCCTGACTGCGTATCGAAATTCGATTTGCACTTAATATGAAAACCTGTACAATACTGAAATTTCTGTCTGGGTACGACAAAAATGCTACTTTCCATTGTTTGAAGGAAAGAATTGCGAGCGTTCCAACTGTACGTACTGAGGATTTCACGCACTTTGGTGATCTGTGACGTAATGATGACGTCGTATGGTGACATTATTACATCATAATGATTTATTGCATTGCTAGTGTTTACAACGATGCCTCCGACGGTCAATTTTTCACGTTTGATGGGGTATCCCAGGGCTTAGCCTTTGAAAGGCAATTCGAATAAGTAGGTTTGCTTTGTTACACTATGCCTAAGTATGCAAGAAAGCCACATTTGTAGGAAAGCAGCTAGAATATTGCTTCTAATTCTTGCCTGGAGCTTTGTTACTATACGATTTATTTGATGACATTGGATGATAACAGAATTAGTCTGTGGTTTAAGCTCGAAGAAACCTGTCTCCCTTACCGAATATTAGACAAAGCACGTGCACAAGAATACGTTGTAAAATGTATAATGCGCCACTAACCAAGACGTATCACCAACGAAACTTTCGCGATTACACGAGTGTTTCTTGTTCGGTTTACACGTTGTTCCACCTCTTTGTACACATCTTTGTCCACCTCTAACAAGCCTAGTCGTGTGATGGGTAGCTTTAAGAGATGTAATACTCGGTGGCAGAATAAGCATTGAAGGACACAAAACGTTGTATCATGTGAATCGCGAATAGCGGGGGTCGCTTAAGGTCCACTTATTACTACAAAACAATCAGGCAGTGTTCATAATCATCCGCCAAAGCACCTACAAAGTTTACAGCTGCATAGGTGTATGTGTTGACTTGTGGGCAAGTCACAGGTATTTCGCTAATTCACACAAGGATGAATTATAGCGTGGTGTTTACTTAGCAAGCATGCTCGAAGGGGCATTATATGACAAAGGTAAAGCAGCCAGTGTTACGCGCACAGACGTACATGAATTGAGAAAACAACTGCACGACCAAGGTTTCCACCATGAAGTAAAATTCATTTATTTTGCCAACAGCCCATGGAGGTGAGACTGTATCTCTATGCCTTTACCTACATTTTTTTTTCCACCATGGCTGAAGAGAGTGAAACTCCGGGAGTTTTGACTGCCAAAACAATTATATAATTGTGAGACACGTAGGGATTGGTGGATATGGATAAATTCTGACAAAATGGGATTCCTGAGCACACGAACCTATTTTATTTTACTCAGAACCACGATCTCATTTCCAGTATAGCAGAGCAATGTACTGCATCTCACGTTGATCTTATCTCGCATTTCTCCATTAAACCTCTATTTGTGCTTCTTTGTCAAGTTATGACGCTGGTATGCACAGGGTGCATACCCTTTCAGCAATCATGGAGGCATGGATTCATTTAAGTACACACTGCACAAAAGTGCTCATTCTTTCATAAGAGCGACCGTAAAGGACACTTTGCTGCGCATTTCATTAGCGTCGAAATTTGTAATAATACTCATTACAATATTTTTCATTGCTTATGTGTACACGTAAATGTGTATACGCAGTATCACAAAGTCATTGTACCAAGTGCAAAAATGAATTCCATTACAGGACGTGAACATCGTACACAACGTATGAACAACACGCAGGAAAAAAATTCAAAATATCTGACTTGCAAAAACTGCAGTCTTAGACTGCCGGTAGCTTCCTGCCTTTTCATGCGTTCAATTTGCTTTTAGGAGGCAATTTTCACTTTGTGGCTTGCGCTAGCCTAGAACTCCACTGCTTGCAGGCGAATCGCATAAGCCGCATTATAGCCGGAACAATGTCAGGTAGAGATAACGCGTTAATAACAGGCTCGAAAATATTTTGCGTGAAAGACTTTCTTTATCGCTAAAGAGAACTGAAGAAATTGGGAGGTACGATGGCGTACTAAATTGCAATATTACGATGCTTTGGAACCGCAAACAAGCAAGTCGCGCTGAACGGGTCAGACAAAGGGTTTCTGGTAGAAGATAAACGAGGAAAAAGGTGACACTTATTGTAAAGAAAAACGCACGTCCGAGAAAGACTACGCTATAGATTAAGGTACATAATGCAGATAACAGCTAAACTAAACATCCAAAAAATTGCGTCTTACGGTGGCACATCAAAGCCGAGGGAAACTCTACGAGTTCTCGAGGCATGATGAGACGTGTAGGCCTTGTTGGAAAAAAATGATAGCAAGGAAACAAGCCATTCACGTGGAAGAAAACTGGTAGCCCCGGGACTTGCCTCAGGAAGGAAGAGTTGCTACGTCTTCTCGGCTCTGATAAGGCGCTGTGCTCTAAACGTGCAATGGCGAAAGGAGAGAAAGGCACCGGCAAAAGAGTCTGATGTTTGCCGGCAAAGGAGCAGCGTGTATGCGAGTAGGGTTGGGTACTAAAGCAGGCCGGGAGAAGTGGGGAAACACGTGTAAACATCGGCCGATGAAGTAGAGGAATTCTCGGTGCCATGAGCATCACTGAGTAGAACGTAGTAAAGGAAGTTGTGTGTATGCCTGAAGTCAACATAAGAGACTGAGAGAGAAACGAAGTGCTCTCGCATAAACAAGGCAGTTGCATGGAGTAGCACTCATACAAATGTGGCCATGCTGGTACCGCCCTGAGATCGCGATCTAAAAATATACGCTGACGTTTTGCATCAGAACAAGGTACCATTTATAACAGTATTTAATACGCAGATGAATACCTAACGGAAGCTTTTTCTTGACAGGGCTGTTCACGAAAGTGTTAGCTACTCGGACTATAACTGCTCCTTAGCACAACAAGTTAGGAACTGCATGTTGGGCTAGTTGGATTGGGCTCGCGGTAGAGGTGTTGGAAACACTTATGGCCACTCTACAGACGAGGAATGACAGACTACAGCACTTACTCGCAACTAAAATTTTATTCCGAAAAGAAGCAGGACGAATAGAATCTGGACAAACTACAAGCGCTTTTTTTTGTTCCTTTTCAGAGTTTTTTCATATCCTAATTATTCTGCTTATTCTCAGAATAAAGATTTCGTTGTAAATTAGCGTTGCGGTCTGTTGTTTTTCTTATCGATCTCGTTTCTTCCAGCGCTACTATTCGCTCAAGATGTCCCTGTTTTGAGACTATTTGGTAATTTATATTGAGCTGTCAAACATCCCAAAATGATTAAACTTGCAAGACGCCTGTAGGATCAGATCCACCTTTTACTGCGGGTTTTCACAAGACAAAGACGAACATGACACAGGAATTTTTTTCAAGATGGATAACATGTTGTTGTAAACACATAGAGCCATTCCTAAATTAGTTACCTAATGTTTACCTGAAAAGTAGTAAATTCCGCGTAGAAGATGAAATGCCTACGGGCTCATAGAATGATTGCAAATAGAAAAAATAACTTCCCAGTGTGGTCCAACGAATAACTTCGGTACGGTAGCAGTCTGGCAAGCAAGTGAAGGAAGACGAGTCGAGAACTGGGAGTTGCTTCATTTTTATCGGCAGCTGGATCACGTACAGCGAACGTGCCTATCTGTCCGTGGGTGTTCGGTGGTGCTGCAAGCCCGATGCTACCAGTTTATTTCGCTTCCAGTGGCCCATCACGCTTCAGTCACTGCTGCTTCTGAGACCACGTCCCGTTCTGATTTTTGGCTTGGTTATTCAAGAGAGAAATTCGCATCACGCTCTTCTCGCATGAACTGCATATTTTCCTTCGCAGTAATATAAAAGTACGTGAAGTTACTCGAACACGCCTGTTTGGTTTGAACCTGCATTCGAAAACGTCGTTGCTGAAAATTATTCCAGTTCAGCTGTAACGTAACGTCTTATATTTAGTTACTTATCTGTTCTATGGCCGTGGCTTCACCAAATTTAAAGAGTAAGCGTAAATTTTAGGGATGAGCAATTATAGCAGCTTTTGAATTATTCGAACGGGTGTTTCAATATTTGGACGCACTTCGATATGAAAATGTTTTTTTTCCGAATGTCGGAATATGTTTTATTAACAAATAAAAAGAAACATCGTGACAGCGCAACTAAGCACGACTTATTGTGTGACGTGTTTAGTTGCGTTCTTACGATGGATTTCATGTTAAAGCACGAAATCGCCCAACAGCATGCAGTCAAATGTTATAACGGATGGAGCTTTATGTGACCCACACATGTGACCCACCTGGCAAGATGGTTTCACTAAATGGTGAATCAGCCATAATTTGCGCTATTTAAAACCTTGCATTATTCCAGTTTGCCTCCAGTTCAAACAAGAAATAAAGTAGCAATCACTTGATTGAGATGGAGCCTTCTCATCTTTATCACTTGAGATGAGAGGGCGAGGTATGCGCCACAGAAAGCGGGTATGTGCCAAGCAGCTCCTATAGTGTGGTCATTCATACTATTGCCACCTGATATGCTTGGGTGAGATCCGGGAGTGGAAGAAGACAAAGACGATCTGTCTGAGCTGCTGCTTGGCTTGTCGACTCAACGAACCCAATAAACCAAGTTTGTCTTAAGAAACGTGACAAGACTGGTGGAGTTGCTGGGTAAAACGTCTCACGATCCACCCGATGCCCAAGACCCCGTCCAGCAGCCGGAACACAAGCCCTGCACCCGTGGACACTCCTGTTCATAGAGTAAGCCGCCGCCAACGAGGCCTACCACCTGAGACACCAACTACTGACGCAGTGACTATGACTTCGACACAAGATCCCGTGCAAGCTCCAACACCTTCCACGCCGATCTACTGCACCGTCCAGAACCCGCTCATGCCTATCCCCTTTCACGGAGAGCAGCATGAAGATGTTGACGACTGGCTGAGTGAGTTCGAACGTGTCACAGCGATCAATTACTGGGATGATGCCGCGAAGCTCCGGAACGTGTACACTTGCCTAAAGGACGGTGCCAAGACGTGGTTTTTGAACAGGGATGATGTTCTGACATCTTGGCGCGAGTTCCAGCGTCGCCTTCTGGAGACCTACAGGAGTCCCGACCGCCGCGAACGAGCGGAGCGTGCACTACAATCACGCATCCAGATGCCAAACGAGACCGTCTCGATGTACGTTGAGGACATGACACGGCTTTTCAAGCGAGCGGATCCTGCTATGGCAGAAGAAAAAAAGTTGCGCCACCTCATGCGTGGTGTGAAGGAACAACTTTTTGCTGGTTTGGTGCGTAGTCCCCCTAAGAGTGTTGCTGAGTTCCTTACTGAAGCGGCAACAATGGAGCAAGTACTGCACCAACGGTCTGCCCTGTTTGACCGACAAGTGAATGCTGCCTCAACCCCCGAAATTTTCGCCACCCCTGGGAGCAAGAGCCCCGAATGGATTCGCGAGATCATCCGATCTGTCGTCCGGGAAGAAATGGAAAAGATGTACGGGACAAGACCAATCGATGTTGGTTCTGTCACCGGTGTCATCCGTGACGAGGTCCAACAGGTGTTGCACGCCCATCGTTTTCCGCTGATGTCGGTTGATCCGGAAACAGCTCCTGGGTCTACTGACAGTCGCCGTCGTACGTACGCGGAAGCCTTGCGATCTGCCACGCCTCGTTCTGGCCAAGGAGTCCCGACCCAGCCAGTGCCGCACGTCCCGATCCAGACAGTGCCGCACGTTCCGCTTCAGACAGTGCCATACGTCCCGATCCAGACAATGATGCCGTCAGTCGCGATTCAGTCGGCGCACGCTGGTTTGGACATCGATGGTCGCCGTGCACCGACGCGCAAGTCTGATCTCTGGCGTACGCCGGACAGACGACCCCTCTGCTATCATTGCGGTGAGGCTGGTCACATTTACCGCGAATGCCCATACCGGCAACTTGGCCTGCGTGGATTTTCCGTCAATTCACCTCGTCCCCAAATTGGTCAAAGGCCGAGGGACATCGAAGAGTATCTCGCGCAACAGCGTGCACCCTTTACACGACGGCAACCATGGTCACCGTCTCCGAGGAGACCCGCAGCCACTGGGTCACGTTTCGATGTGACGGCACGGGAACGCTCTCCAAGCCCTCGTCGGGAAAACTGAAGGCAGCGGCCTTCGGGGGCAAGGTCGCTGGGACTCAAAGTGCGGAAGACCTCCCATCGACGCTTGCACGCAACACGGAAGACATTCAACCAGAGAATTATCGCAGTACCGAAGAAACGCCGAAATCCACATCTGAACCCAGTGACCGCGTGTCACTTGACATACCTGTGCTGATTGACGGTTTTCAGGTCAATGAATTGATAGACACTGGTGCAGACTATTCGATTATCAGCGGGAGGCTAGCAAAAGATCTCAGGAAAGTGATTACGCCATGGAATGAAACGCGAATTCGAACTGCTGGAGGACACGTTGTAACACCACTGGGTTGCTGTACGGCAAGAGTTAAAATTCGTGCGTCAACGTTTGTGCTCAGCTGCCTCGTTCTGCGCTACTGTTCACGTCAGCTGATTATCGGCATGGAGTTCCTTCGGGAATACGGTGCCATCATAAATCTCGTGAACGCATTGTGACCTTCTCAACTCAAGGCGCAACAGATCGAGACGCTGATAACTGCCGTAGACCTGCGCTGCGTGTTGCTGACGACAGTGTGACGCTGCCGCCTCGAGCGACTGTTCCCATCGAAGTCATTTGTGAAGACCTCCGGGACGGTGACGTGGTGGCTGAAAGCAACCTATCACTTCTGCTACTCCAAGGTGTATGTGCCGCCCGAAGTGTTGCGCGTGTCCGTAACGGACAGTCACAAATACTAGTTACGAACTTCAACTACGAGCACCGGCATCTTTTCCGCGGAACCACCGTAGCCTATGGAGACCCTGTTGCCGAGGTCACGGAGTGCTTCGCGTCCGAGGAAACGCATGAGGATGAAGAATTCCTAGACCACATCGACATTGATTCGACGCTGTCAGACAAGAGAAAGGCTGCACTCCATGACCTTTTAAGGGAGTTTCGGTCTTGCTTCGCCTCTTCTTCCAAAGTCCATCAAACACACCTCGCCAAGCATTGAGTTATTATCGACGATGACGTCCGCCCCATCCGGCAGCAGCCTTATCGCATTTCTTCCAAAGAACATGCGGCTATTCAGACACAAGAAAAAGATATGCTCGATGACGGGATTATTCAACCATCCAGCAGCCCTTGGTCCTCGCCAGTCGTTCTAGTGAAGAAAAAAGACGAAACGCTGCGATTTTGTATTGACTACAGGAAGCTTAATAGCGTCACAAAAAAAAGACGTTTACCCGCTTCCACGGGTCGACGACTCTCTCGACAGATTACGACGCGCGAAGTATTTTTCGTCCATCGATCTAAAGAGTGGCTATTGGCAAATTGAAGTGGATGAACGAGACCGAGAAAAAACTGCGTTTGTGACTCCAGACGGACTTTACGAATTCCGTGTTCTTCCCTTCGGCCTCTGTTCTGCCCCAGCCACTTTTCAGAGAATGATGGACACAGTTCTCGCTGGATTGAAGTGGCAAAGCTGCCTTGTCTACCTCGATGATGTGGTCATCTTTTCCGAGAGCTTCGAAGAACATCTGAAGCGTCTGAGAAAGGTTCTGGACGCCATTCGCACAGCTAAACTCACGCTGAAACCCCAAAAATGCCATTTCGGCTACGAAGAGCTGAAATTTCTGGGGCATGTCCTTAGTGCGGATGGAGTGCGACCTGATCCAGACAAAACTGCTGCTGTCGCCGCCTTCCCTGTTCCATCAGATAAAAGAGCAGTACGCCGTTTCCTCGGCTTGTGCGCGTAATATAGCCGATTTATCGCCAACTTCTCGAAGATAGCTGAACCTCTTACGCGACTCACTCGAGATGACGTGCCTTTTACTTGGAGCGCAGAACAAGATGCAGCGTTCACAGAGCTACGGCAGTGAATGCAAACAGCCCCTGTTCTTGCCCATTTTGATGAGGACGCTGCTACAGAAATTCATACAGATGCCAGCAACGTCGGACTTGGCGCTGTCCTTGTACAACGACACGGTGGCGTTGAACATGTAATAGCTTACGCCAGTCGTACTCTTTCTCGAGCTGAGACCAACTATTCTACATCGGAAAAAGAATGCCTCGCAGTCGTGTGGGCGACGACCAAGTTTCGGCCTTACCTCTACGGTCGTCCCTTCAAAGTGGTGACTGACCACCACTCGCTCTGCTGGCTGGCAAATCTCAGAGATCCATCCGGCCGTCTCGATCGGTGGAGTTTGCGTTTGCAGGAGTTCGATATTACGGTTGTGTACAGGTCAGGACGCAAACATGAAGACACCGACGCACTTTCTCGAGCGCCTGTGGGGCACGCTGTCAGGGGCTCCGAGGATGAAGATGCCTTTCTCGGGGCAGTCAGCGATTCCGAATTTATGTCAAAACAGCGGGCAGACGACGAATTACGCCCAGCTATTGATTCCCTGGAAGGCCGGAACTCTCAGGTCCCTCGACACATTGCTCGCGAACTGTCCTCTTTTTGTGTAAGAAGAGGCATTCTTTACAAGAAAAACGCCCGTGGTAGCGACAATGCCTTCCTACACGTTGTTCCTACCGAAATGCGGGACGAGATCCTCCTTGCGTGCCACGACGAGCCCACGTCAGGACATTTGGGCTATTCGCCCAGAGTACGCCAACAGTACTACTGGCCGCGACTATCAACTAGTGTACATCGATACGTGAAAGGCTGCCGTGAGTGCCAGCGTTGCAAGACTCCGCCTGTGAGACCCGCGGGCCTGCTCCAGCCGATCGCACCACCACAGACACTGTTTGACCTCGTGGGAATGGACCTTCTTGGACCCTTCCCTTTGTCGTCCTCTGGGAACAAATGGATTATAGTTGCGACAGATTATCTTACTCGGTATGCTGAAACAAAAGCGTTACCCCGTGGCACATCCTCTGAAGTCGCGCAGTTCTTCGTGCACCAAATCGTCCTACGGCATGGTGCCCCGTCATGCGTGATTACGGACAGAGGGACGTCATTTACAGCACGAATGATGGAGGACATTTTTAAATTGAGCTGCACAACTCATCGAAAAACGACGGCTTATCACCCGCAATCGAATGAACTGACAGAGAGGCTTAACAAGACCATAGCGGACATGCTGTCAATGAACAATGACGTACAACACAAAACCTGGGACGAAATTCTTCCATATATCACGTTTTCACACAATACGGCAACGCAAGAAACAACGCGACTCGTTTACGGACGCAACGTGCGAACCATGCTCGATGCTATGCTTCCGTGTGACCAAAGCAATGAAATCGCTCCAGACGCTGAGCAATACACTCAATATGCCGAAGAAGCTCGTCAGCTAGCTCGCATAAACACCATCACCAACAAGATGAAGACGCACGACGTTACAACCTCCGCCATCGAAACGTCATCTACCACCCTGGGGACCGAGTGTGGGTGTGGACCCCTGTCCGGCGACCAGGCTTATCCGAAAAACTCCTAAGCCGTTATTTTGGACCGTACAAGGTTCTTAGACGTGTCACCAATCTTACCTACGAGGTATTTCCGGACGGCGCAGCGTCTTCTCGTCGGCAGCTTCGGCCCGAAACCGTGCATGTCGTTAGGCTGAAGCCCTACTTCACACAGTAGCCCTTGTGGTTCACGTGTTGCGACATGCCGTGACATTGTGCTGCTGCTGCTGTTCGTGTTCTCCTGTGTTTTTATGCCTTTTCTTTTTGCGCTTGGCGCAAGCATTGGCGAAATTTCCTCATTTGCGCTGCGAGTACTGGCACTCTCCCTCTTTTGGTTCTCTGTATCTGCGTGTGTATGCCTTCATTTTTTTTCGTTACGAGCATCGAGTCGATGCTTTCAAAGGGGGGGACTAATGCCACCTGATATGCTTGGGTAAGATCCGGGAGTGGAAGAAGACAAAGACGATCTGTCTGAGCTGCTGCTTGGCTAGTCGACTCAACGAACCCAATAAACCAAGTTTGTCTTAAGAAACGTGACACGATAGTAGAGCGGAGGGTTTGGGAGAGGAACGTGTGGATGAGGGGTATAGTAAGGATGAAAAGAAAGAATTGGCCGTGTGTCTGCGTGCTCTGCTGCAAATGTCTTAGAAAGACGACAGTCTTCTGCCGGCCTTCTTCCATGCATACCGTCACATTTTCAGCGTTGTCCAAGAATTGCCTATTTGTGCGATTTTCTAGTAAAGAAACACGCCACCTAATACTTACGTTCTGATGTTGCGCTTCAAATATTACGTAATACTTGCTTTTCGATCGACAGTGTTCGCAAGTATGAACGCAGCGAAGAGTTGGAGATGGCTGGGGTTCAGCAAATGCTTCAACATTGGCCGAGTGACGTAATCTTGTGACAGACAGACAGACAGACAGACAGACAGACAGACAGACAGACAGACAGACAGACAGACAGACAGACAGACAGACAGACAGACAGATAGATAGATAGATATATAGATAGATAGATAGATAGATAGATAGATAGATAGATAGATAGATAGATAGGTAGATAGATAGATCGAAATTTGTGCGTTCGAGTATGCAAGGAAGACTGCCGTCTCTAACAAATGAAGTGTGGATCACAAAGAGATACAAGAGCATGACGAAGAATTTGAAGAAAAAAGGTCAGTCAGTGTTTGCTTCCTTTCCCATTGAATTTAAGCTTATATTTTCTAAGGAAGGCTGCCCATCCCCACTGTTGTTCCATGCTTAGCGTCATTGTTGTGTAGCTGCTTTATTTTTGCTTTTTTATCTTGCGTTATTATAGTCAGAAAGGAGCTCGTAAGCCTGGATTTCGCTGAGTATATGTTACGCTGTGCGCTGTGAAATGTTCTAGCTGCGTCTGTGCGTTTCTTCGCATTGTGCCTGCTAATGTTTGTGTGTGTGTGTGTGTGTGTGTGTGTGTGTGTGTGTACGGAAAAGATTTATTGCTGTAAAAGAGATGTAGGAAGCAGAAATGCTCCCTTTGTAAGCGGAAGAAAAATAACTTCCCTTCTACAAAGTTTCACAATGCACGCGCTTAAAAATACACTATAAAGAAGTATCGCACACCAACAAACCGAATATATTCAGATGGTAGCAGCGCTCGCAAGGAAGCCAAGATTGAGTCAAAGCAATTCTCTGTGGAGAAGATGCAACATTTTGTCCTGCCTGGTTTGCATAATGACCTCCCCATTTTACATTCCCAGCAGACGCAATTGCATATTAGATGCACAAACACAAGAATCGTCAGCCCACCAATGTTGGGGCAATCGTCTAAAACAGAAAATGCGCTTTACCGCAGAAACCAAAACGAAGAAACGCAAAACTGCAATCAGTGTTTTTCAGTTAAAAAGAAACACTAAAAAATGGCAAAACTACAGACACACACAAAAAAAGACAGCAGGGAAAAGCAATAGCCTTATGCGAAGCCAGATGAGGATAGGAGCTCAGCGATGAAAGCATTGTTCGCAAACGATGCCGTTCTCCATGCATCATAGCACATAGCATGCTTTCCGCGAAAATAAAGCGGCTCGTCTCAAAGCACGCTACGCGGGCGCAAAAGACAGCCGTGGCTGAATATATCGACTACTTCATTTAACTCAGGCTCCACTGTTTCACTCCGCATCTTTTATTTTTCGTGTTTTCACTCAACTTGCTCGCTTTTTAGTTTTCTCGCGCTCACCACGTGCACTTTGCAGTAAAAAAATTCAATGCAAGCTTTACAACACACTGCGAAACTGTTCGCAGAACTTGTATTTCGAGTAGAAATGCTTCCCTAGATCCAAATCGCCCACGAGAAGCCACAATGTTTGCAAAGTTCTAATGAGGTTAGTGAAGTGATTTATGTATTTAGGCTTAGGTGACAGGAAATGACGATGTCAGCAATTGCAGAAAGAAAATACTATTGCCCAAATAAAAACAAGGTTACTTAAGCGGTATTATGAAGACAGGCAGTGCCAAACACTGTGCGAAACAACGCAACGCGAAGAAAAGAGGTAAGAAGATTGACAAAAAAAAAACAGCGTATGACGGGCTGTCGCACTCTCTCACCCCCAATTCTAAACAGAGGGACGTCGTCACAGTTTTTTTTGTATTGCTAGAAGAAATGATCCACCACCACCACCACCACCACCACTGCAACAACAACAACAACAACAACAACAACAACAACAACAACAACAACAACAACAACAACAACAACAACAACAACAACAACAACAACAACAACAGCGATGGCAGCACAACTGTCTGTTCGACCTGCCTATATTTCAACCTCGAATACTACTTCAATTGATACTCTCAAGATGTTGCATCGTAGCCCGCATGCGAACGTTTCGAGATACAACCTACTTTGGTAACGTTATGAGCTGTATTGGCGTAATAATATTCCCGCGTTCTGCGCAGCTGGTATGACCTTCCTCACATACCTCTTCTAGGAAAACTTAATTGCGTTGACGGTGCCAGTCTACGGGTTCTACTTGGAATCGTCTGGGCTGCATGAGATCGTTCATTTGGTGAATGGGTTGATCCGAGTGAGACTCCCAATGTGCATAATATCATCGGGTTTGCAGCACTTGGCCCCAATTAAAGGACGTCTCCCGAATAGATTTGCAAGTGGCGATGCTGCACCGAGATCAATTAGAGTAAATCCGAGGTCAGTCTGGACGAGGCAGGCATGCGATTGGGAAAAGCGGAGACTAGGAGTATCGATTGGCGTGAAGCGGATTCTGACGGTAGAGGTACCAACAAATGGAGCTTATTGTACAGTCTGGTCTTCTGGTATTCGGCACCGCTAGCCGTTAATGCAAGTAGCTTGATTAAGCACATTTGCTTGCCCTATCACTGAAAAACCTCTGATATTATCAATTACGACTACGTTAACACAAAAAAGCTATATTCACGTTGCTGCGCCATATCTCAGCGATAATCGGTAGAAAACCACCTGCACGTTCACTTAAAGAGTGAACAGTTTGTACAGCGAATAATCTGGCTTCGGCCACCGCGCCCTGAATTTACGAACGTACAAGGGGGGGAGGGGGGAGGGGTTCAGAACATCATCGCATGCATTCTTATGCCAGCGTGGCCTCGTTAGCATTCGATCCAACCAGCATAAAACAGCAGATCACACGTCTGGTCCTTATAGAGATGTATTCGATCCTGTGTACATAACAGTCGACGCATCATTCACTTGTAAAAGTAATGAAAAGTTACACGAAGTGGTTAACCTCGCTGCCTTTCTCTAATTTTATTCTCTTTCTCTCTCTACTAAAGTTTGTGTTTTTCACCAATCTAAAACATCATGTGTCCTGAGGGTGAGCAATAATAACGCGATAGCATTGAACATCTCGCTTCTCAAAAATGCCGACGTTTGTGTTGGCGTCGTCGTCGTCGTTGATTGGGAACGAGGAATCGGTGTTGTTTTGAGCGAATATTCGAGATATGTGCAAAAAATCGCGAAAAAGCTTTTCTCGTAGTGAGGAACTAAACCAAGTCCTTCTATGTGGCTGAGAAAGTGCTGTAGAGTCGTTTAAGTGCTTGAAACTTTCTCGTAAAATAGCGCCATAAGCATTCTTAGTGTTTCTTTGGCGATTCGATACGACATCCGTGTTGGAGGGGAGGTGTATATATATGACGTACTCGCCACAGGCATGTCGCGCTTTTCTGTCAGGACATGACATCCCAAGGACGTCATACCGGTTTCTCAAGAACATTCAGCACACTCTCCTTTTCGGATCCACTTAATCTGGACCTCTGGTCATGCGTCTCTGCTGGGCGATGAACACGCACACGCTGTCGCCCGCGAAGTTTCCATCTGGGCATCCCGGCATGGCGAGTTGACCGGTTAAAGGTGAGGGAGCATCGTGCCACTTGAAAAGACATTCTACGTTCTTATACGAATGTCCGTCGTACTTGCAGCGCGCCACCGCCATCTTTCTCACGACAGAAGGAAGTAGCGTTGCGCCTGCTGCAGACCAGCACGTTCCCAAATATTGTATCTCTAAGTAAATTCTAGCCGCACTGCTATGCAGACCACTGTTTCAGCAGCGAAAACATTTAAAGCTACGTTTCACAAAAAAGCTTTGTTGTGCACTCTTTAACAATGTTCGCATGTATTATAAGAGCCACAATGTTTTGCGGTCCAAGATAAATCTGAGGCCCAGTAAGCGATGAATAATTTGTCTGCTCTGAAACTTTAGAATACTGCTGAGCTTCTCGCGAAGTTGTCAAAAGGATAGTTTTGGCTATCTTTCGTCTCTAGTTTCTTTGGAGCTTTCAAGGAATATGTATCTGGCCGCGAGAGACTTAGCAACAGTTTCTCATAACATTCGAAAGCATGCGAATCGGCACTTGATATTTTTATGAGCTTTATCATGAAATAAGCGTTAGTTATAATTTTTTTGAACATCCCGGCTGCGGCGGCTGCACTTCCGATGGAGGCAGAAATGTTGTAGGCCCGTGTGCTCAGATTTGGGTGCACGTTAAAGAACCCCAGGTGGTCAATATTTCTGGAGCCCTCCACTACGGCGTCTCGCATAATCATATGGTGGTTTTGGGACGTTAAACCCAACAAATCAATCAATCATTAAATTTCCTGAAGGCCTTCTTTTATTGACGTCATTGCCCTGTAAACATTTCGTTGCTATCATATTGTTGCGGGCAATAAAATACAGAGGGTTTATTTAAAACTCGAACAGTGTAACTCGTAGAGACGCTCGCCTGCGCTGCGCCTCTCGAGCCACTCTGCGATCTTCGTTGTCGTCGTTATCTCGCAGCTAGACGCAGCTATACACGCGGCATTACCCTCCCGCCAGAGTGAGCGTCATCCCGATGCTCACCAGGTAGAGATGTGGCTAGCGGGTGTTTACATCACTGAGAGGGGTAAAGTCTCATGCGGACCGCGTGCACCGTCTCAGGCAGATGCTGGCAACGTTTCGAACAGGAGGAGGCGTCGGGCGCGACTTCGTACGTCACGTCGCTAAGACGGCGCAAAACCTTGTAGGGTCCAAAGTATTGGCGTAGGAGTTTCTCCGAGAGGCCTCGCCGTCGTACAGGAAACCAAACAAGGAAACGGTTCCTTGACACCTTTGGTAACGCGGACCGACGCGAAAACGCACAACGCCTTCTTGAAGGACGAACCCAACAGCTGCATGAAAGCGTCGCCATGTTTGCTGAGGATATGGTGCGTCTTTGCAACCGCGCGGACCCCAACATGTTCGGGGCTCAAAAGCTAAGCCATCTCATGAGGGGCGTCAAAGAGCGGCTGTTTGTTCGTCTTGTGCGCAATCCACCAACAACAGTGGACGAGTTCACCAGGGAGGCCACCGCAATAGAGCGTGCGCTGCAGCAACAGTACTGACAGTTTGATCGCCAGACCACCGGCTACAGAGGATGATGAATTCACAGGTTTTTTGGGAGTTGTGGATGCGGCTATCGTTTCTCGGCAACAACAAGATGATCGGGAGCTCAGCTCGCTTATAGAATTCTTGAATGGACGAGCCGCCAATGCAGCAAGTGTTTTCGAAGAACTTATCGTCATTCTGTTTACGGGACGGAATTCTGTACAAAAGGATTTCTCATCAACATGTAGAAGCTATCTGCTCTCCGCAGCAAAATATTATAAGCCTGTCATGACGAAGCCACTACGGGCCACCTCTGTTTCACAAGAACACTGACACGCGTCAGAGAAAAATATTATTGGCCAAGAATCGCAGCAGAGGTGAAACATTTCGTCCGAACATGCATTGACTGTCAGCGGCGCAAGGTACCACCTGTCAAATCCGCTGGGCTATTACATCCTGGGCCCGTGCTAGAAGCTCCAGTTTCCGAAATCGGAATGGATCTGCTGGACCCATTCCCAACATCGGACAGCGGAACTCGTAAAGACGCTTTCAAAAGAACGCCGCTAAGATTGTCGTCTTCTTCACTCGCCAGCACTGCGCCTCTCGAGCAAATCCGCGATCTTCGTTGTCGTGGCTATCTCGCAGCTAGACGCAGCTATGCCCGCGGAATTATTGCTGTTATGGAAACAATGCCTCATTGTTTTAATCGGGCAAAAACAAATGGGGAAGTTGTTCCCACCGTTCGTTGGTGACTGCTATTTCTTTCCATTTTATCATTGGCACTCAGTAACTAATTAACTAAGGAACGAACAAGTGAACAAACTATTGAGCTAACTAACTGAATGACAAAGTACTTGCGTGTGGTTAGTTCGAGCCTGAATGGATTCTGGAGTTTCTATAGACTACGCTCATGTAGGACACTGTAATAAAAAATCCCTTAAAGTTAAAGCTAAAAGCCTTCATGCAACTCTTGCAATATGAAATTCAAATCTAAGTGGCTTCAGAACGCCTGGCGTATACAGAGCGCGGTCCTCTGAACTATTTGCATACTTGCCAAGTCTGTCAAGTGTTCATATATAGCCGCATTCGGTAAAAACCCAAGGTGGATCGAAATTATTCTATAGTTGCACACACTAGCTTGCGAGGTAAGATCGTATTATTGGCGTGTAAGAACAGTGGACCCTTATTAAAACGCACTCCTTTACTGTCGCCTCGCTTAGACCGCTAATACCTAGACATCTCGTAAAGCTAAGGCTCGCCTTTATACAGTTTGGGAAGGTGAATCAGCTGAATTATTTGTAAAGGCGGCAAATTCTGAACTACTCCGGTGCCCCCTAATATTATGCAAAGTGCGTGCCCTGCCAGTCACTGCCGACATTTCGTGGCGCAAGCTCCGCACCAGTGTGCCGGGGCATGCTTGAGAGAACAGCACGCTTAGGCAGGCGGGTGTTGAGCACGCTTGACTTGCCGCAAATGAGTACGCCTGGTCATCTCGAGCTTGATAGTCCACGTCAACGGCATTAGCCAACTACTTTCACCCAAAGCCAAACGCGTTGTTCTCAAGTTTAAGTCAAGCGGGGCACTGTTCTCAAAGTTTCGTGGATCCTCTTTCTGCGCGACTGGACAGCGTGGCTGCGGGGTCGGTTCGGCTTTAACGCCCAGTTTAAGCATTCTTCGGAAGTCACCCAACGTCCCCCTCATTCAGTCTCTCACCATCCTGAGCGGAACAGGGGATGGGGTAGAGAGACACCGAGACCCTGTTCGTTTCACCAGGGTGCCTGGCGAACTCCTTTGGTGAGATCACACGTCCTCAACACTCCGCTGTTACTGTGCGTCTGGCCCCACTCTACTTCACAATGACATTGGGCTCGAGTGGCTTGTCTTCGTTGCGGCACGTCAACTCGTTTAAAGTTCAAGCAGCTTGTTCAATCTACTGATGAGCTAGTTCGTGTTGCGTAACCTTTGCGAAGCAGGAAACTTAAAGAGAAAACACGCACACGCAATCACATAATCAGTAGTTACCATATAGATGCCACAGTGCTTACGCTTAGCGATTACTGTTGGATAATAATTAGGATCTGGAGTTTCGCGTTCTAGAACCAATATATAGTTATGAAGTACTCCGTTTGCGTTGAAGCTATAGACTGAACAAAAGTAGCTTGGCTACCTGCAGTGACCACGTTTGCGAAAGGAGTAAGCTGCTAGGTAGGAAAGCCAATGTAGGGGCTATTTGGTGTGCATAGTCAACACTTGCAGCCCGCTACTCAAACACAAAGTAACTACTATGAGTGTTCGTGCTCGTTATTCCTGTGTGTTTTAGTGCATCCTTCTTACTTGAGCAGTGCGCTGCAAGTTTCTAGCTGTTTGACATTCTTCGCGTGCCATTCCAATTCGTTGCTGTCGCATTCATTGCTTGGCCCTTGTGATGAAAGTGTGAATCTTCATTAGTATTATAAACAATCATTAGAAACAGAAAGATTATGTATAATGGATGGGAGCCAAACTACATGCGAGGTGCACAATGTTTAGAAAGACAACGAGGCGAACACAGGATAAAGGTTCTCCATAAAAGTCAGCTTCCTAACTTGCTTTTTTTTCGTATTCGCTTATATCACATGTAATGCGAAGCGGAAACACACATAAAACCACCAGAATGGTCAAATAATCCTTGTTGTTAATGAAACAGGAGACCACAAGGTGATAAAATACTGAAAGATGCCAACGAAGCACGAACGAATAACTCCGATCGCGGGTACGGAGGCACACACACACAAAAAATAAAGAAAAAACTATCGGCTAAAGTTTCCTTGAGAGAGAAAGTTTCCAACCGACTTAATTAGCAGATGCAGAACTAAACAACAGCTCTCGTGACAAGAAGTATTTTTTCACGCTCCTTTGATAAATTTTACGTAAAGAGACTAGCAAAGTGTCTATTGAAAAACACATAGAAATCAGGCTGGATGTGCCGCTTAATGACGGTCCGTTTTCGTGCCATGTCAGCAGCTGGATTAGGTGGTTTGTAGCAAGCCAGACTAAAGTGAAAAAGCAATGAAAATTAAAAGAAAAAGAATCTAGAAGAAGAAGAGTGCCATTCAAAAGTTTGCCGCTTAGCCGAGGGACACGACACTTGGTCATCAACTAATGCTGACCGAGGTGGCGTCAGCCTCGGATCGTTGTTTACGGGTGCTGTCGATAATTACAGAACTCTGCACCAGCGCCTTATATTGAAGACTAAGTAAGGTGCAAATAAAGAGAACCTGTCATGCTTGTGTATTTAACAAGCACAGTTTATTTACTGCGGGGGTCGAGATTTTGTGAAAAAAAGAAGAAAAAAAACAAACAAACCGCGAGAGCAGGAAACTAACGAGGGCAAAAAGTTCACGCTTTCTAATATTCAACCCAGAAGGCTACATGTAATTTCGCTTGTCGTTTCTCAAACACCACATTTTGTCTTTAAGATAGAACATAACTTGAATGCATAGAAGGGTTTATTGGATTATCGGGTGTCAGCATCCCAGGCTGCTAGAAATTGTGTTCAGTGAAGACTGATTAACACAGTCTCAAAACATTGAACGCATTCTCAGAAAGGCGTTTATGCATACGAGTTGTGTCTAGTAAGATGCGCTTGTTTTTTATCGTGACAAATTGGCAGTGTTAAATGCTCAAGTTGGCGGCGCGATAACGTTCTAGTACAATAAGGTATGAGTTTAATGCTTTTCTACAGTGATTATTCTGGTTGCCTTCCTTGAGCTCGCTCGCTTTATTCTCTCTCTCTTTCTCCCTTTCGCGTACGATGTCTACCACTTACAGAATACAAATAATGAGGTAGTATGTGCACCAGTGATCTTCTGTTGAACGGAAGAGTTTAGTTACCTTATGTGACACATTTATAGGTTCCTGCATGCTGCCTATATGGGGTAATGTCATGGCTATAAAATGTAATGTAGTTGCACGATTAGAATAAGCACTCCGATACAATAAATCAAAGCGCACATAATTGGTACCAACCAAAGATGACGAGAATCTTTCATCCTTGCTCTGCTACATTATGATGAGAAATTTCCAACGTTGGCACATTTCACCGCTTCACCTGCATATCGGGATATGAGGTTCCAGAACTGGCGTTTTACAGACAGGTTATTCAGAGGCGCGATAAAATTTGACTCGTTACGATGAGTTGTGACTGTTAAACGTTGATGCAGCTATAAATAATTGATAGATGACAGTTTAGGTGAGCGAACTGTCAGAGAGTAAGCAAATGAGTTAGTGCTGAAGCGAAAAGAACCAATAATATCGCATGGGCTGTGTAAGGCAGAAATAAAGAATAGAAAAATCACCTAGGGTTTCGGAAATGTTTAAACGTGGCAGTCACGTGGGGAAGCTGCTAAACAAAGCAAGCTTGCAAAAGAGGAAAAAATAACGATGCCTTCCGAGTTCTCGCAAGAACACTGGACAACAAACACCAAAACAAGAGAAAGACAAACAGAGTTCGTAAACACCCGAAGTGCAGCGGCAACGAACACGAAACACTTTGTTTGCGCCTCCCGGAAGTAAGCGGCGTGTAGCCGGAGCAACACAATTCCCTTTGAACTTCGAAGACACGTAAGGCCTAGGAGTTGCTACGGCGCCTATAGTAGAAGGAGATAGAAAGACAGAGAACGGAGCAATGTGTGTTCAGTATCACGTGCGATGAGGGTGGCCATGCCCCTTAGCGACAGGAAAACGAATATGCTGCCATTATGCCGGTTCACGTTTCCTTTGAACGCGGAGAAAGGCGCCGCTGTCGGGAAGGCTCGTCTATATGCCATGTTCTCGTGTTCGCGAGACTGTTTACACGGCCTTCGTCGGCACAACTTACTTTTTCTTCGGAGGACGCGAGAACCACCTTACGCTTATCGCACCCGTGTACTCAGCTTATATACGGAGACAACGGTGTAGTGTTACTCGACAAACTGCCATTGCAGACATGGCTTTTGTTATTGATATGACTCTCTTTTGATGTATTTTTCATTCACTTCATTAATGTTTTGTTCTCGAAGCTTTGTGGATGGCAAATCACAAAATTCATCAATGTGTCGCTATGCCAGCAGACACTTGCCGTCGTGTCTAGCTGAATAAGACTGCTAGCAAGCCCCTTATCTCATGACTGATGCATGCTTTGATTTTAGCAAGGAAGACTTGTTGTGTGGTGCCCCGCTCATTCCTGCGTTCTTCCTGTGGCCCCAAAAACTCTCTACTCTCCGCTGAAACGAAAGCGACACCTGATTAGGCGCCGCTCTTATGTTTCACGTCTGCCTTTCATGTTTCATGTTGCGCAGTGTTAAAATGCTTCTATTTAGGCAGTCTTTCATGTCAAACCATTCGTTTGGTTTAAAGACCATTCAGTTTCTTGGCCCTTACGCACCTGACAAAGCACAGTTTGAATGACAGTTCTGCAGTAAAGTGTGTACCACTGTAAAATGAGAGTGAGAAGGTGAAATCGAAGGATAACAGCAATATCGCATATTCCTTAGAATCTTGCTAGTTCTGCCAGGCGCGCTATTCAGTACACTGGTCTAAAGAGGT
The DNA here is from genome assembly GCA_013436015.1 of Rhipicephalus annulatus. Lineage (NCBI taxonomy): Eukaryota > Metazoa > Arthropoda > Arachnida > Ixodida > Ixodidae > Rhipicephalus > Rhipicephalus annulatus. Next base: position 768,740 of record WOVY01001162.1, on the reverse strand, counting down.
AAAATATGTACTGACAACTTACCTAATGAAATTAATCAGAGTGACTTGTTGGGCGAGTTGATTCTTAACAAGCTTATGGCGCGAAAACAAAACACACGAGAGAAGGACAAGCGCTTGTCTTTCTCTCGTGTTTTTTTTTCTTTTCGCGCCATAAGCTCGTTAGAATTACCTGATGAGGCAGTCAGATAGCCTTGAGCAAGTACAGCATCTAAAATAGTAGTCTGTATCAAAGTCCTTCTTGCACATAGTCACACCAGATCATCTTTTAGCGTCTAGATCGCCCTTTGCAAAGGAGGAATACAGCAATTTGCAGGGCACTGCGCATAAGAGGTCGCAGCCAACGAAGTTGTGCACACGCTATGATTTAAGATAAGGCAGTGGACAGTGGGACACCAAATCTCAGCGCAGGATCTAAGCACACGAATACCCAAGCATTATTACTAATAAGTAAACTTGACCTGAGCTAGGATCCTTAGATGAAGCCACCTTAATTATTATGCTACAATGTTAACGTGGAACCGAAGATTATAAAAAATAGTATTGAGATCTTATCAACGCGCCTTTTAGCTTTAGTCTCTGCGCCAGAATGACAAATGAATAAAAAAATTTCCCTGAGGATGCTCTTCGAATAGTTACATGTAATATATTCAATAGTAAAATAGGAAGTTGAGAGCTTGCTGGGTTAACTTGGAAAAGAAAGGCAGGAAAAAAAAAGCATGGTCATGAAGGGGTGTACAAATGCCGGGATAAAGATTCAGCAAAGAACAGATCAGGCTCACTGTTGCCCATTCAGTTATTCACGCACATGTTCTTCCCGGTGTCTGGTGACCTATATTATTTGGGAGAAGTCAAGATCAGATAGCCAGAGGTCTGATGGAGACATTTTACAAAGATGGAAGGGAGCGCCGAAGCAACCAGCGATAGGGTTTAGAAAGTACATGATAACAAAAAAGCTTTTTTTTTTCATTTCGCGCTTGTACTAGTCATTTTATAAAAAAATGCATGAACCATAAACAGGGGTGGAGGGGGGGGGGGTGACACGGGTCTTGTAGGCAGGCCCCCTTGGCTACGCCACTGATGTGCGGGTAAGAGCCATATATGATTCAGTCTATATGAAGCAATGAGAATAGAAGAGATAAGAAAAAAATAGCAGAAAAGTAGGGAGGTTAACTTGACTAAGTCCAGTTTGCTACCCTACATGTGGGAGAGGGGAATGGTAACAAAGGAAAGTTAAGGAATGGCAAGAACAGACATTGAGAATTTTAATGCCATATATTTAAAGGGAAGCAAAAGAGGCAAACTATCTTTGACGTATTAGTAAATTACAAATGAACAATATCGAAAACACCACTCTTACCGCAACATGACACTTGGTAAGAGAAAAAAAACGCGCGAAAAGAAAATGCGAGGGGAAACGCCTCCGTGAGATTTCCGCACCAAACACAGTGACGTAGTAAATTCTGGAGATGTTCACTGGTTCCTACACAGCATCTACTCGATAAAAATGAAGCACATTGCCATATCTGGGTGCCATAGAAATAGCGTACGAAGTTTCAGAATATGTCGGGGAGCCTAGTTTACGAAAAAAAAAGATATTTTTGAAATTGTTACGTCATACGCGGAGATGTCAGCGCAAAATTTAAAAAATGGAACTTCGACCTTGATTTTCTCCGCTAATAAAACTTGTGACATTAAAGTTATCAGAGTGCAGTTTACCAGTCTAAACCCTATGCATTGTTTCTGTTTAGTGTCCCTTTAAGGAGCTTCTGTCGCCCCGCCGCGGCGGTATACTGCCTAATGTACTCGGCTGCTGGCCCACAGGTCGCGGAATGGAATCCCGGCTGCGGCGGTTACATTTCCGATGAAGGCGGAGATGTTATAGGCCCGTGTGCTCAGATTTGGGTGCACGTTAAAGAACCCCAGGTGGTCGAAATTTTCGGAGCCTTCCACTACGGCGTCTCTCATAATCATAACCTGGTTTTGGGACGTTAAACCCCACAAATCGTCATCAAGGAGCTCCTTTCGCGAAAATACACTGTCAGCGTAAGCGGCATTGTAGGTGAAAGAAAAATCCCGACGGATGCAAAGATTGAAGATCAGGAGACGAGCCGCAATCAAATCCAGACATACCGCGTGGCAGTCAAGCATTTTACATCACGCCACTACTAGAACGTTTGCTTTGGAAAAACACATTATGGAGCCATCATGCCGAGGTAACGTCAATCGTGCTTGCAGTGTTGGCTATCTGCTATCTGCCTCACAATACTGATCCCTGTTTATCGCTGCGGATGCAACAACCGCTTTGGCCATCGAAAGCGCTCTGAGCAATTTCGCGAAAAAAAAACAAGAAAGAAACACGAAGTAAAACAATTGTCGATGGGATATGATATCACGAAGCGAGAATATTTCTTTTTTGTTGTTGTTTTATTTCGATTTTGTAATGTTGACAGTGCTTCGACGGCCAAAGCAGCCATCGCGGCAACGGAGATAAAGAAGAGTGGACACAACAGGGCAGGCACATCATTGGCACTGCGCATGCTCAGATGGGGCGGGGCATATTTGCGATTGCAGATGTCGCTTGTGCTGTTGCACGCGCGACGCTCCATTGTTATAGACAGCCGAGTTGAGCACTGTACGTCAGGCACAAATGTTTACGGACCCCGCGAGCGTATGACCTGTTCTGCAACGTTTCTGCAGCGTAAGTGGCAATCGACAGCAGCGCTACGCCACGACCGCGTCCCGCTCTTAATCGCCGTCTTCGCTGTTTTCCCGCCGTGCATGAACATTTTTTTCTTATAGTGCAATGCCCCGCATTCGCTATGCAGTGTGCTTTGATTATTATGCAGTATAAGTTGCTAGGACTCAATTGCGAGACCATAGTTGATTACTTCTTTTCGAGAGGTTGTTTCTCGACGCGACCAGGCCCATCGAGTTCTGCTCACTTTTATGGACCAAACTGATCTGACCGCCCGTTTAGAGACGTTCTTTGACTTCATGTTTACTTAGAATCTGAAATTCTTCGTCATTTTTATTCCGATAGCAATTATATGGACAGTCTCAGCTCGTTTTTGCCGTCACCACCGCTGCCACCGTCACCGTCGTATATATATATATATATATATATATATATATATATATATATATATATATATATATATATATATATGCGGGGAAGGATGCTGATAGCAGCCTCTTTCTGCGGAGCGAACGTCGCCTTTCCGGCCGGGCTCGTCTGCGCTCGCGTATATCACCAGCGAACAGGGTTGGGGGGAGGGGCACTTATGGTTGCCGTGCTATCGCGGCAATGATGAGCGCGCACCTTGTGGCCCCACAGCATGCGGGAGCTTCTACGCGCTGGGCTCTCAACACACACACACACACACACACACACACACACACACACACACACACACACACACACACACACACACACACACACACACACACACACACACACACACACACACACACACACAAAACTGTGCCAAAAGTCTACCTGGAGCATCCGTGTTCTCTTACACCAGCGTTTTGTAGAGTTACGTGAGATTGGATCTGTCTAACTGAGTAGACTGCCAGCCTCACTTCGTATATCAACGCCGTCACTACGCATGAGCCTTGTTGTGGTCATCTACTGTGGCTGCGCCGCTGGAAATGAGGTTAGTTAGCAGGCGCATGTATACTACTATTAATATTGCTCCTAAAAATGCTAGCCTTGCTTAGTAAAATATTCGAATATATTGCTATCGCATTCATTGCTACGCCCTTTTGGTGAAACTGTGACTTTTTTCCCTTACTTCACTTTATTTTTTTGCTCTTTCTCCCCTCCTATCGCCCTTTCCTCTGTCTCTGCTATTCTCCCGAAAAAGTAAGCAGGCGCAATGCTCCTCCATGTGGTAGCTGCTGTCTTGGTCTGTCCCTCTTTCTTCTGTGTCATTGTGTATACACGTATGCAAATCGAATAATTAATAGATTATGAATGTTTTTTACCTTTCACTCTCAAACGCGACGTGCTCGTGGCGGCCGTCGCTACACGCTTCTGTCTTGAGAGCAGTTTATAAGCATAACTGTCATCAGTCGCAATCTTCCTCATCAAGTGTGACCTACGAGACGGCCTACCGTTCGAAACACACCGGAGTAGATTTATTTGGGCTAACAAACTAGAAGCGTTGCCCACCTACCGCAAGTAAGCTCTTTGCAAAGAAAGAACGAACCAACAGCGTTGTGCGTGATAGTAGAAAACCGACATACCAATGAATAACGATACCAGTTTCAGGCTCAACTCGGTGATCGATGGTGAATGGCGCCGCGCTAGATGGCGCAGACAGGCTACATTCAAGCGTTGCTCGACAGTGGAGGACTACGCGCTAACGTACGCTACTTTTAATATGCACATGATCACCCCGTCACGTGCGGTTTGATTCAATGAAACACACTTGTGGGCTTTAACGTGAGTCCTGACATTTCGTTGGACCATAAGCTTCTAGTTAAGCGCCAGTGCTGTCGACATGCCCGGTGAGCCCACGCTATGCATACAACTACTCTATTTACACAACAGGCCGATGCACTTTTTTTTGGTGGTTGGGGAAAGTGGATTCAACTATAACTTTGTGCATGTTCATGCGTGCGTTTGTATGTGTGCGCCTATGTACACGCAAGCGAAATTGCAGAACTTCGAAGGAGGGAGGGGTTTGACAACCGCCCCCTCCCCGGTTACCTCCATGTACATCACAATACTCCATGGCGTTTAGAGCAAAAAGAGAATGCAGCATACGCAACTAATGCATCAGATCTGCAGGTATTTCTTTCCTAATAAATAAGTTGCTAGTTGCCCTGATCGATAAATTACAGCGACATGAAGTTCCCATTCGGGAACCGCATTGTGGCAAAACAGATAGCTGAACGCATTTGTATGTATTGATGTCAATTTTTTTTGTAGCGCACAAAAAGTACGGGACTACAAAGAAGGTACAAATGAGTGCTAACTTACAAATGGTTATTTTTTAAAATACTGAACGTATAAGCATCGATAATCAGCATGGAGCATGGGCGGAGCAAGTCACGTGTCAAACGAGCAAAATGCGAAGGATTAAACCATTTTTTTAAAAGCCTATTTCTTATCGCATAGGGTTGACTGATAAAACCAGATTGGCTACGTCGGCGCCATACTGCAAGTCGCTGTATGAGCTCGAGCCGTCCGAGTTTCAGACCGCCATATAGCGCACATGCACAACTGTTCCGATGCTTCTTCAAGCTTGCTCAAACTTGTAGCTTCTCACCACCGGAAACTTTGTGCTCGCCGCGGGAGTCACGGTAAGTGCGCATGTCTTTGCCCCATCAATAACTGATTTAGTGCTTTTTAAGAACTCCTTCCACTTTTCAGGCATTCGTTATACCGTATACTGCTCGGCGTGCATATTGCTGGTCTAACTGCGAAAAGCTCGCCCTCCTGCCTAAGCTGGCGTGGCAAAGCGGCAACGTTTCGGAAGCTCTCAATAAATCGCTCGTTTTCAGCAGGCGAGACCTAAATTGCCAGAACGAAATCAACGCTGGGTACGAACTAGCCGAACAGGCCAGAAATTCTAACGTGTGCCGTGCCGATTAGGTGACTGTATTCTCATCACATTCGTTTTTGTTTTGTATTTGATTGTTTATGTAAAGCTGGCTGGTTGTGCTGGCACATTGTATTCTTACCTTTTTTTTTATGTCGTGCTAATCACGACAGCATTTGTTGATTTATCAGTAGCGTTGCTGTCCCTGACAAAGCTCTTTTCCTAATTCGTGTTGAATTGTCTTTGTTTCTTGCCTGTTTAGATGGATCAATGCTTTAATTTATTCTTTGTAATCTAGATAACATTCAGAAAAAACAGATTCGTGAATCGATCACTGCTTACCTTGAGAGACCCTTCAAAGTTTTAATTCTTTTTTCACGCCCATCTCAGTCACTTAGGAGAGGATAATTTTACGAGCTTTATTTACTGACGTATTTCGTATTCGTGTTAAAGCGGTTCGATAACCGATCAACGCGATTGCCTGCTCTGCAGTTCTCCGCAAACTTCTTGCATTCTTTTTCTTTTTTGTGATTTCAGGCTCCACCATATCAGACTTCGAAATGTTGAAATAGAACGCTAAAGGTGTGTGAATAAATAAATAAATAAATAAATAAATAAATAAATAAATAAATAAATAAATAAATAAATAAAGAAAACAATCGCTGCTATTGAAAGGTTTCGTGAATTTTTAGACGAATCGACTGAATTACGCAACGTTTGTCATCTTATATTGGCGCACCCCTTTCAGCAGTAACAGTTTTTCGAATTTTCACGGTCTGTATGCATGTCCGATTGGTACCTACTGTTCTTCGGCTTGCATTTGTGTTCTGTGCAAAACTTCGACTCTACGCACTCCTGCTCGTCTGCATCGTGCTGTATTTTTTTCCAATAAACTCTTCTCCTTATTTGCTTAGCGCTCGCACCGCTAAAGAGACTAAAGAGACACTTTAGTCTCTTTGCTAAGGTCAAACTAATTACCTGGCTCAAGCTAAAGCAGGAATTAGGTTAAGCTGTGCTTATAATGAACTGCAGCACCAGCCTCAAAATACAAGAAATTGCCAGTGGATGCAAAAACATGAGTAAAAAAAGAAAAAGTGGCGATGCGAAAAGGGTGTTCACGGGCTAATTGGAAGAAGTGTTGCGTGTATCTGCATCACTTTTTTCAGCTTTCTTGCATGGTAGGGTTTAGGAGGCTAAAATCAACCCACCGTGGTAGTTCTGCCGATACAGAGTGCCGTGGTGCTTAGTTCAAAGGTGGGGGGCCGAGTCGCAGTCACAGTGGCCGCACTTGCATAGGCGCGAAATGCAAGAACACCAGAACGCTTAGTTGAGTGCACGTTGAAGAAGCCCAGATGGTCGAAATTATACCAAAGTCCTCCACTGTGGCATGTATGTCTTTTTAAAATGTCACGGCTTTTGCACTTAAAACCTGGTCACTTGACATAAATGTGGTAGGTATCTTTTCGCAAGCGAAATATATGTTAGTAGAATAACATTGCGCACTCATCCAGCAACTTAATATTGATGAAAATTTTAGCGAGGGTTGTGGCTGGTGACAACCAAGCGGATTCAATTGTTCATGACAACTCAATGATTCAGTCTCTTGTAGAAGATTGTGAAATATATATTGGTTTTATTACAAGAGCAAAGGCGTCCACTTCAAAAAAGACAGTAGCAGCAATATTTATGCTCTGGAAGGATTGATAGACTGTACCGAGTGGGCAGCATTGTTACTACCAGCAACTCGTTTCCTACTTCTTATTTCCTTACGTATTATCATACGTAGCTGATTTGGGATCACTCTAACGTTAACTTAATACAAATAAATATAAGCAGTGACAAGGTGGTCGCAGGGAACAGTGAGCCGCGCACACAGGAGCACTGTATAGGCCAAGGCCCGGCCCGGCCCGCGGGCCGAGTCGGACCGGCTAAGGGGTTCTTGGGCCGAGCTCGCACCTGGCACGGCCCATGAGCTTCGGGCTCGGATCGGGCTCGGGCCTGAGTCAGGACCGTATTAGACCCGGGTTTCATACATATTGGTATACAATGGCATGTGTACGCTGTTTGCCTTTGTTTTTGTGCGTGGAAAGCTGAGCCCTTCTGAAATGAAGCCTACTGAAACAATAGAATACGTGCCCCGCCGCGGTGGTCTAGTGGCTAAGGTACTCGGCTGCTGACCCGCAGGTCGCGGGTTCGAATCCCGGCTACGGCGGCTGCATTTCCCATGGAGGCGGAAATGTCGTAGGCCCGTGTGCTCAGATTTGGGTGCACGTTAAAGGACCCCAGGTGGTCAAAATTTCCGGAGCCCTCCACTACGGCGTCTCTCATATACATATGGTGATTTTGGGACGTTAAACCTCACATATCAATCAATTAATCAATCAATCAATCAAATCAACAATAAAATACGTCTGATCCACGTGAAATGTCCTTCCACATGGGCGCTAGCAGTGCTGAAAGTTGGCTTCTTCTTCACCTTCCACCTTTCCTTCCCAACCATAGTCACCGCTTCTTCCTTTCTGCCACATATCATCTTCTTAGTGAAATACTTTGGCCGCAAATAACACACGCATAAAGTAAAGGAACACTCAACGACAAGCACAAGCTTTGAGTGTTCCTTTACTTTGTGTGTGTGTTATTTGCGGCCAAAGCATGTCAGTAAGCAAGTACCAACTAGGCCTACAATCAGTATTGTTACAGTATCATCTTCTCCTCCGTTGTCGCTGTCGCGATCAGAAATTCTGCAACTACAACCGCGAGCCAGAGACAACCAGACTTCGCTGTTCGCACCGATACTTTAGTCTATGGACGAATATGCCCGTGCCACACGGGCAGAGGAAATGACGTTTACTTGCTAATGCCTTCAGATTTAATGCCATAGACCCGGTGCGACGCGGACAAAAGAAATGACATTCACCCAAATGCCTATTGTCACCTAAGGCTATCGCCAGAACTCATTAGACTGAGAAATGCATTCTCTCGACGGTGCAAGTGACGAACTGCCATATGCCTAAATTATATAAAACGACGTCCTTGTAAGCTGCAAACAAACTTTTTACGTCTTTTATTATTTGCACTAATCCCTCGATGAACATCTTCAGCTGGTAGACGCTGTATTTTGAATGCGACAGGAACCATTTTCATTTTACGCTGTATATCTGAGTAGCGTTGGTTCAGTTCGCTACAATCGGTTGCAACGTTGTGAAACAAAACAACGAACTAAAGCTGATGACAGCGTAGTGTGCTTATTGCTACATTTAGTTACTCTCGGAGGTATTTTCAGCTTGTAAACGCCTGTTTATTTTTTATTACTACTCTACAATGGCTCACTACAAAAAATGACGGGATAGACATCATCAAGTCGAGTATCCTTTATTTTGGACTTGTATTGCAGCTCCACCGCAAAAAAGTACTAATAAAGAATAAAAAAATAAACAATATCACTCAGGAACTGAATGCCTTCACTATACCGAATGTCCTTTGCTGTGTCTGCGTGGCACAAGTATAAGTAACCCACTCTCCCACTTCCAGTCTCTGTGGGGGATCGCTCTCCAGACACCCGACGCGCCCCGTTCAACGAGGGGAAAGGGGGGGGGGGCTAAAGAAGCCGCCAGCTGCTTCAAGTTCGCGCTCGAATACAATGTTGTTTTTGGAAGCCACTAGTTCATCATTGCTTTAGGACATAACACTTTCAAAGATTGAAGGCTGTCACCCGAAGACGATGCGATAGGCATCTTCGGTGAACAGTCGGGACAGTGGCTTGCTCGCTAACGGGCGTGGCTCGCTTTGGCTGATCTGTGGCGTGCACTGTGGTGGTGGTGACTCGGAGAAAAAAGGTCGATCGGTGAACCTTATCATATTGAGCATGAAAACGTAAGTTACCTGCTGAAGAGTCGACACGATAGCTTTATTTCAAGCAACATTGCTCAGTGTAGTGTATTCCTGCTAGGAGCAGCTAAAGTGTGTTTTTTTTTATTGTACAATAGGTCAAACTTGCAAGAGACTTGGTGCTTGCATTGAGAAATAAGTCAAGTTCGCAAGAGACTTGGTACTTTCATTGTACAAAAAGTCATGTTTGCAAGAGACACCATACATTTATTCAGCAGCCCCAGCTCGTACGCAATTCATGTTGACTTGTACTATGAATGTCTGCATGTTGACTCGTATTGTGAATGTCATAAAATGAGAACACTTTATAGGTTATTAAAATTTGTAGTCATTCTATGAAATGCAAAAGTAACAATGTGTAGTTAGCACTACGTACATAATGCGACTTGCTACGTCTCCAATTATCATTTATACTACCCTGCAAATATTTGTCAAGTGTTCGTTGCGTAATTAAACGAAATTATACACAGTACAAGAGAAAGTTGTGACACTGAAAGAAATTATCAAAACACTCGATAAAACACTTTGTGTATGGCACGTATCCTTGCAATAACCGAAGAAGAGACAGTGCCTTGTTTATGCCCCAAGCAAAATGGCTTGAACAGGCAGCCTGGCCCAAACCTTTCGGACTAGGGCTGGCTACGGGCCGTATTTAGAAACACAAGGCCGGGCTTGGATGGGCCGGAGCATGGTGTTTTCGGACTGGGCAGGGCCCGGAACAGAACAAAAAACATCCCGCGCAGTGCTATATTGTGTACACACACAAACAAACAAGAAAGGCTACATAAGTGCGAATAATTTAAACCGACTTTAGATCAATTTGCATTGGCTAAAATACTACAAACGCGTGTGAAAGCAGTACTTACGGGCAGGTGGGATGTATGTAAAATTGTTGCAATCTTAGTGCAGGCTTTGGATATGTATATAAGAAGCAATTGCAATAAACCTTTTTCCTCTAGGTTTTAACGAGTTTATGAAAAGTAGTTAACAATTTAGAGCACTTGATACTCGACAATGGGAGAGCATAAAGACGTCCCGTGAGCCATCTGCTCACCAAATGAGGACGGTGAGTGAACCTGGGTGAATAGATTGAAAACTTACCAGGTCGACGAGGCGTAACTCACGGCATGGCACTTTCGAACAAACCCTCAACCACACGAGTGCCATCACAGTGAAAACAGTCAACTTGACTATAGAAAACATAATTGTCCATTTTATTTCGTATATGTTGCCATCTACGTTGCCAGGCTTTCCTCAAGCCGTCTTTCCTCAAGCCGATGACACTTTTTCTCAATTATTCAGTTGATCCTTTGTTGAACGTTGTTAGGGTCTGAACGAATACGATGGGCAAACACTCTTACGAGCAGGCAAAGCTTCAGTGATATATTTTCACGTTTCTGCGCTTGATTTATAGGTAGGCTATTCGATTCCACATTGATGTTGTGTACCAACAAAAAAACCACGTCTATATCTCTCTCTTGCTACTTCTTGTATCTTAAACTTGTTTCTCGCAAAAGCTTGTTTTTCCTCCGAGCTCAACCGCCGCGTTATTTCAGTCGATCACTTGCCGTCTCAGACGACATTGCAAGGGAACGTCCTCGATTGCCTTTCTTCTCGAGTTTACCTTCACTCAGCATCTTGAAGTACTCAAGTACTCAACGGGGGCGACGGTGCAATCACGTAGAGCACGATTTCGCCTACCAGTGTGGTCAGTGCTCGTATGTCGCCATATTTCGACCGTTTTGTTCGGCGAGTTACCGCATATCTCGACGAACTGTTGTCTTGCGTCTCGCCCTGTGGTCGTTCCACGCTGTTATTTTCCGAACGAAATCTGTATGGTTACTTGGGTCTCCTGTCGTCCGCTGATTGCGCGTCTTCCCAGATGAAACCGTACATTCGTTGTGATATTCCATTCGAAAGACGCGAAACTCAAGCTCGCCATGGTTATTTGCTTGGGTCGGAACGAAAACCAATCGCAGATGTCTCTCTATACATGGATCCCTTCGGCTGATTCAGCAGTTGGAAGTTTCTTACCGTTACGATTTCAACGTGACCCCGTGAACAGATTGACTACGTGCGTCGAGATACACTCTGAGTTTGTAGAGGCGTGTGTGTGAGTTTTGCATGGGGGCAATTTCGTATAATATAGCTACCATAAAAATAGTCACTGTTTGAATATATGCTTTACAGCCGTTTTGATGGGGGACTGTATAGATATGTGATTGATTTTTTTGTATCTTTATTCTCGTTGAGTTTGTGCTACTTTAAACATTCATTGTATTGATTACTGAATGCAATATTCATTCCATAAACTTTTTTTCTTTTTAAAGTATTTGAAATAAAAACCTTTCTATCTTCTTGAACTGGCCACGAACGGCACGTTCTCATTGTCACTGCCAACAGTGATTTATAAATAACTATTTGAAAAGCTTTGCCTCTTAAAAGTGCGACATTGTACAAAAAACGATGCCTTGACAAAAGTGATGTTTTGGACAAAGGTGTGTCTTTGTTGAAATACATAAATTTGCACTGATTCCCAAAGCGTCTATCGATACTTCCGTCAAGGCATAGCACCAACCACATTTTCACACGTTTAGAGAAACACTCCTTCATTTATTCCCAATCCGGTGAATATAACGTGCGTGCCTGGCCAAGGGTGTATCCCCGGAAATGAGCGCGTTCATGAACATGTCCGAGGTCTTACCATCCCGACCCAGGTGGCTCGCTCACCCAAACCCGTGAAAAAACCAGAAGACGGAACCCGCGCCTATTATGAGATTGCGACGTATTACCGAAATAGCAAACGAGATTTTCCTGCCCCACACTACTCCCTCGCCCCTAATCAGAGTTCAAATTGGCACCAGCTCCAGACAAAAGCATTCATTTCTTCCTCTCTGGCACACCTTTTTCACCCCGCTGTTCAGCAACTATATTGTGCCACCTGCGGGCACCCCGAGCTGATCTTTTCCACTGCTTGTGGAGCTTCCCAAAGCTCGTGGCGGCAGACCGTATCACAAATCCTCTCCTTTTCTCGAGGGAGGCTGCTCTACGGGCCACTGGCTCAGGTGACCAGTTGTGGCTGGTAGACCGGGCCTGCCTAGAGATGTCGCCCATGGGGCTCTCAGATATTTTCATACCAAACCACATTTTCTTTGATTTTTTTTCAAATGAAGTTGTATCCATTCATTCATCTTTGTGTACAACGTTTTCATCACCAGCGTTAATTTAGCGGGGCCAACGTTTTTGTTAAGTCCCTTTAAATCACTTCAGAAACTTCCCCAAGATGACTACCACTACAAATTAAGACAAACGTGACAGTCTTAACATATTATGGTGAAACATAAGCTGTGTCTAGTCGGCATTTAGCACCTTTGTGGCTTACAGAGTGTCTGCTTGAGGTGATTATAATTACAAAAGAATAAAGTGAAGAAGTAAGCCCTTATTATGAGACAGAAAATATTGTCACACACACAAAAAAAGCGATTTCAGTATTGCATAGTTAACATCGAGTGAATAAAAAGAACAGTGTGAGCAAACACTAATGAAGTAGAAGCTAAGTGGGTGCATATTAGGAAACTGAACGCCTGCTACAATGACAGGAAGCTGATTGCGTTCACTATGCCTCACTGCTCTCCTCGAACGTCTACGTCCCAAATTATTCGCAGCCCCTGTTGGAAGAACCAGTGCCATGGCTATAAATTATCCACTTTCTGGCCAATCCAGTCGAGTGGCCTATTCTTAGCACAGACTATTGACGGAGTGCACATGATAGTTCGAAGATGTTGCATGTGTAGTGAAGAAGAAAAGACAAAGACAAAGCATGTGAGTCACAAGAGCAAAATGAAGGTCAAAATGGATCCTTTAGGCCATACTGCTAGCGAGAGACAAGAAGCACTATCCAGGTTGAATGCAGAATACTACATGGTATCAAAATTGTAGGCGTATTGTGTTCGTATTTTGTTCTAGCAATCTTGCCAGTATCCTCCTGTTGCCTTCTGCTTTCTTCTCTAGGCTTCGTGCTTTTCTTTAAGACTGGCTTTCTATACGTATGAGACGTCCACTGAACAAAACGTGACTGCAGAGCTATAGATCCGGAAGCATTACGCGAAAAATAGAGAAAAATAAAGCACAAGCGACTACAGCAACCTACTTGTGAGAGTGGCTAACTACAAATTGAACTGTGAAGTAAGGCGCCGACTTGCATAGTTAAAATAAAAACCACAACTTTGTCTTTACTACATAAGCGATCCTAATCAAGAGACAAGGTCAGCCACCGCTGGTGGCTGACCGGGAATTCTCAGGTAGCTGCCCGCAGATTGTTGCATCGTTAATTTCGTAAGTGTGAGTGAGGGGCAGTGTGTCACTGAGTGGAAGAAGCTAATGGCCTACTTGTTGAGTATAGAAAGCTCAGAAAAATTGCGTTTTACTTGGCAAGCTCTTAAAAAAAAATCACAGCATGTCCACGGAGTGAATGATGATGAGTGGGGCGAAGCATCCATCAACCCGCCCGTGCATTCGTCCGTCCGTTCGTTCTTGATTCCTTGCGTCCGTGCGACCATCCATGCGTCCATCCAGGCATCCGTCTGTCCGTCTGTCCATGCATCCGTCCGTCAGTCTATCCATCCATCTGTATGTCTGTTCGTGCGTCAATACGTCCGTACGTCAGCACGTCTATCTATCCGTCCATCCGTCTGCTAGTCTGTCTGTCCGTCCATCCGCGCGTCCATCTAGTGAACACTCCAAGTACCGCCATCTCCCATCTCACATTCCCTGTGAAACATGCCCGCTCTAGAGCGGGCACGTGCCACCAGTGGCTACGTACTACTACATACATAGAAGGGATGGACAGACCCCCACCTTAAGAAGCTTCGCCCCTTAAACAAGCGAGGCGTATATTTCGGACGCTTTAAACATCATGGACTTACACTGCCCTGGATTATTATTCATGGCAACTCCTCCAAGCCTACTAATTTGCGTATCATTGCGTTTTATAATGAAACCTGTAGATCTTAGAGAAGACGGATACTATACAGCCATTCAGATCACTAGAAGTAATATAGTGGTCAAAATCAATCTAGTCTTCCTATCCAGTGTAATACATTTAGCATATCTTAATTCTGCTATACAAGGCGGGTGCACAAGAAGAGAAGGGGGCCCCTCTTACCACCATTCTCCTCAAGCAACTCAGTCGCTCCTGTTATGTCATTTTTGAATGCACAGGAAAATGGCAACGTATGCGTATTCATAATCTTGCAATTACGGGGGCTTCAGTGAGACCAGCCTCCCCAGCCACTTCTTAATAGAAGACTCTGCGCAAGCATAAAAACAAAATTGATTCATTTAGGCTTAGTTTACTTTATCGCAGTCACCTTTGCACTCGCAGGGTGGTGACAAAAGTTGTGGTCGCGCAAAATCCTTGATTGTATTTCTCCTGTCAAGCGGAAACATTGCTTCGGCCTAGCGACGTCGGGCGGGTCACGTTCAAAACACATTCACAGTCCGGTGTCTCGTTCAAATGTAGCATAAAACAAGCACTACAGAGAGTCTTTTGATTATTGGTTATTGGCTTGTCCTTTGGGCGAAGGCTCGTAACGTACATTTTGCTTACGTGTCAAAGTAAAGCGAAACAAGAACTCCGACTTCTATTGCTTCGTCCTGGTGCAGCCCTGGTACTACTTATTTTATCAGTACGTGGAGATCCGGAGGTCGGTCGCTATGCGACGTTCGCTCTGAGGCACGCGAGCAGGTCACGTACGTTGGCGTCACGTACAGCGGCGGTCACTTCTCGAACTCGGTTTCAGAAAACAGCCTTGAGCAGCGATCTAATATCAATGTGGACCGAACATCGGTTGGTTGAACAATATGACAGCAGTGACGCAGCATATATATGTGCATTGTTTCTTTTTTTTCTTCTCTTTTCTCCCTTCGTAACGTGGTTTTGTGCACACTCTAAACTTAATCGCATTGCGCGGATTGGCGTTTCGGGGAAGTCTCCGATAGTTTGCCGGAGATTACGCGTTAAGATCTGTGTTTTCCTGGTGACGCGAGATTTCCAGGATCACAGCGACCGCCTAACATGCTTTCTTTGTAGAGCAGTGTCTGATTCTCATAATTCTCGATAAGTTCGTATTTACCCACGTCCTTCACCGCGAATCCTTCACAACACGCCATGGTCACTTAGCGGCTAAGCTGCAGTGCTGCTGAGCTTGAGAGCGCGTATTTGATTTCCGGCTCCGGCGGTGAAGTTGTGATGATGGCAAAATGCAGAAACACTTTTGCACATTGCTATGTCTACTTCAAATAATATCAGGTCGTCAAAACTACTCTAGAGTATCTATCTATCTATCTATCTATCTATCTATCTATCTATCTATCTATCTATCTATCTATCTATCTATCTATCTATCTATCTATCTATCTATCTATCTATCTATCTATCTATCTATCTATCTATCTATCTATCTATCTATCTATCTATCTATCTATCTATCTATCTATCTATCTATCTATCTATCTATCTATCTATCTATCTATCTATCTATCTATCTATCTATCTATCTATCTATCTATCTATCTATCTATCTATCTATCTATCTATCTATCTATCTATCTGTCTGTCTGTCTGTCTGTCTGTCTGTCTGTCTGTCTGTCTGTCTGTCTGTCTGTCTGTCTGTCTGTCTGTCTGTCTGTCTGTCTGTCTGTCTGTCTGTCTATCTGTCTATCTATCTATCTATCTATCTATTCTATCTATCTATCTATCTATCTATCTATCTATCTATCTATCTATCTATCTATCTATCTATCTATCTATCTATCTATCTATCTATCTATCTATCTATCTATCTATCTATCTATCTATCTATCTATCTATCTATCTATCTATCTATCTATCTATCTATCTATCTATCTATCTATCTATCTATCTATCTATCTAGCCGCCTACGACTTATAGCTCGCCTCGCTATTTAGAATGTGGTATCGATGACAGCATTGGCATGGGATAACATGACTGTATGACGAGCATAGTGGACTACTCATAACATGAAAATCATGACATGTATATCATGAATGTCATGATTTACATTTCATGGTCTTGCTGCTCTTGCGATGATTTCGTTTACATGACATGTTTCAAAACTGCTATAGCATGTCATGACTGCATGGCGAACACAAGTGACAGATTCTAACATGGGAATCCTGACATGCATGTCATGTAAGCCATGAGTCATGACTAGATTCCAAACTCATGATGCGCTCGCGGCTGTTTCGCGAGCTTCACATAAACCAAATTTGGTATTACGTGACGTGGATGGGCGACAAAGGGAAATGACACGTCCAGACATAATAGTCATGACATGGAAGTCATGCGCAGCATAATTTACGTCCGCCTCGTAACGTCGTGCTGATTTTAAAGCGACATATCAACCTTTTTTATTATTCGTGCTTCGCATATCATCGATTCTTCCTGTACGTGGGACCTACCAATTTTTTTACTAAGCTAACCCTCTCAGATTTGTGCCAAACGTAGGCATGCGGAAGAAACACCAATCGGGAGACAAGGCAAGAAAACACGGCTACTCTCTTCAATATTATTCTCATGAGTACGAACCATAACGTTATAATCTGTGAAAAGGTTCAAAACAGGAAAACGTCTTGTCTAGCATTCGTCTAAGGCAGCGTGTAAACGTGAGCGGCTTTCCGCTGAGGTACTTACGCCCGCAATGAAAGGAGGTTATCGCTAAAGAAAACTTGACGGAAGACATTGGTTAGGAAGTTTCATTTTCTACCTTTCTGGTGGTTGTTCTAGTTCTATTAACGTATCGGCTGCTACTTGCTTCTAGAGCAGACGTACAACTACCATTGTACTGCTTTATAAACAGGTAACACCTGCAAGTCGTATAACTTGGCTAGTTGTTGCTTATATTTGTCAAAATTGCGAAACGTGCAGTGCATTTTTCAATCTCATTTATGTTACACAAGTTTCCGGTCTCTTCAAAGAAATGGCAGTCACGACTGCGAGGATCTGATGAAGTATGGCCTAGAAAAGGCCGCGCATGGTAGCCAGCCCAGCGTCAGCCTTGTTGATATCAGCCTAACTCAGCCTTTTTTATATCTGCCGAGCTCGGTCCTGTCTTCATACGCCTTTTCTCTCAACGTATTACATGCGAAGTGCATTGTTCAGAAATCCAGAAAATAATAATGGACTGCTATAATCTATCAAATTCTACAGACTTTTTGCAATGCAAAGCTTTCCTATTTCTGATCGTCATACACATTGAAGGGATATGTTTAAACAATTTAAGAAGTAACAGGAAAAGTTTATAGACATGCTTGCCGTGGAATGAACGGAAAGCACATAAATCTGGAGTAAGCACTCAAATCGTACTCTGGCACTTACGCGTAAATATTGTTGGGACAAGTGCAGAAGGCCGACAGTTCTTTCGCCAACTCTCAAATTTCTAAAGGTAAACTTTCAACTTGAAGGCTTACATGATTACCAGGTAAAAATACCGAGAACAGCAAGACACGTTCTGAAAATTCGTGGTTTCAACTTCAAAGGTATGTGATAAATGTACAAATGTACAAAAGTAGGCGCGCCACCGACCACACGCTACTTACGAGAGTTTCAGTCCCACCAGTCATTCGAAGTACTGTGCAAATATTGCGGCTCACACAGTCGTGTTTACACAAGACTAACTAGCTCACTTGAGACAGCAGGGAAACAAAATAGACAACACAATGACGTTGACAAGTCTGGTTAGTGTCCCAACCTGAAGGCGTTCTTGCGTACACGTGCTGTCAGTCTGTGTGTTGGCAGTCTCTAAAGAAGGCTATCCTTATTGTCCCCGGACAGCCCAGAGATCTAGATAGCAAGCAATGGGGATAATTTTGCGCACTTGAGCCTGGTTTTCTCTAGAAATACATTCATGCGGACATTCTGCACGCTTGCCGTGCAAACTTATTAGGGTCGCATATTTTAGCTTTCATAAACAAGCTTTCCAAGTGAAAGCAGTTTAAAAATATTGATACTGATGTTACCGCAGGGAACGAAAAGCAGAAAAAAAAATTGGCCCCATATCTGCATGTAATCCGCAAATGTCGTCGAAAGACGATTGTCTTGCGTGTGGAGGGAGTGAAAAAAAAAAACGTTTATTTGATGTTCTGCGCAAGAAAATCGGTGAATGGTATTCCGGAGGCGCTGCGTTAGAGTGCCTCGAGCGTGCAGCGGAGGCGAACGAGCACATCAAGTCACGTCACACGTGAGACATGAGCGCCAGCTGGCAGTTTTTTTCTGAAAACAAAACAAGTGCCTCTGAGACGGTTGTGCGTGCCCGTCTCAGAGGTGATAAGGTGTAAAACGCAAGGTGAAGGGCAGGTGCCACCACCGTGTCGTCTTAGCGAAGAGTTGGAAACACTCGCTTCTTTGTGTCAGCGCAGCGTGATAGCAGTGACGGTCCTTAGAATTATTTATGTATGCATTTTCTAGTAAAAGACGAACATGTGGAATATATACGTGTTGTCATGGTGCCTCAGGTATGCGCAATTATTGTTTTTTTAATTGACGATCGCACACGTTTGAACGCTGATACTTGAGCAACATTGTTGGGCACTGCGGATGGGGTCGGCCATTCGGGGTATCGGCTGGTGCTGTTTAGAGTACCCAGTTCGCGGTTACGGTGGAGAAACAGACAAATGTACAGACCGACAGACCAAAGTTCTTGCGTCGAAGGTCCATAAGAAAGACTATTGTCTTAAAAATTGAGGCATTCACGAACTTGGGGGATGGGTACTGCGTGGCTGACCAGCTGAATACACGCGCGAGCAGGATGCTGGCGCAATACCAGGCAGATTTATTTTGGTTTAATAGTAGCATTGAAATTTAAACCCAAGGAATCGGTTTGCTCGTGTATTGAGCAAGCCCTGCCAATTGTTTCAATGCATGCACGAGTGTTACACCAGTCAGCGAAGGAAAGGAGCCATTTTTCAACGGCATGTGGGAGAGAAGAAACATGACATTAGCCAAAATGACAAATTGCTCTTAATGGCGGCAAGTGCACCGAAGCCCCCTCAAAGAACTCTTCGACACAGGTGGGGCGCAAAAAGAAGAATAATAACAAGAACGTGACAACGGGATGGAGAGTCGTGGAGAGGATAGTGTCGGTAGCTGGCATAAGCAAAGCATAGGTTGCCACATTCAAGGCACGTTTCTTCATGAAGGTCCAAAGAAGGAATGAGACAGAAGATAAATTGTAAAAGATAATGCGAACATAGGAACCTAAGGAAGGGCGCTGAGCTGTTGAGCAATTCAGTTGAACGCTTGCGCCCTCGTGGTCCTTTAAATCCAGGGAGTGCAACCGACCGGGAAGTCATTTACCAGTGTCACCTGCAGGCGACGAATTGCAAAGTTCAAAGCTTTCTTATCGTCCTGGGATGCTTCTTCCCAATGTGTGGTTATCCTTTCCAATCTTTTCTTTTTTTATGACCATTTTACAACTTTTTTCCGAAACTCTTCCTCCGTTTTCGTCATCTAGTTCCCACGTTACTGCTGCGCTGTTTTTCTGTGACCGGTGTTGTAGTATTCTTTCTCGCAAAACCTTACTGTAGGCAAAGTGGATTTATCGCTTTGGAGTGATGCTATTAAAGCATTAGTATATTCAGATTTTTCCTCTTGCTAGGCGCAACAAATACCAATACAAAATAAAAAAAATACAGAGACGTAAAAAACAATGTCTTTCAAAGTGCGAAAAACTTGCACCCCACCATCCAGCTTGCAAAGTGTCTACGCCTATAGAAAACGGGAATCGACTTTAGTGTTTGCGCTGCAACGTAGCCGAACTTCCAGCTGTTTCTTGAGTAATAAAAAAAAAGGTAATCGAAGTTTCACTTGCGTACATGCACTTTTCTTCTTTTTTTCTTTTCTTCTCTTAGTGTTTTCTTTTTCCTGTCAGGTACAGCCACTTCTACCATGTTCGCACACCTGCAGTGTTCGGCAAACGATTTGAGAGTAGATGGATTCACGCAACACTAGCATGTAGGTACTCGAAAACGAAAAATAAAGGCAGTGTGTGGGATGGTGCCTCGAGATTTCTCCATCCTCAAAAGCGGGGAAAAAATCTCCGAGCTAGAAAGAGCGAAAGTTGGCGTTGTGGAGCCCCGTTTCGCTGGATAACACAAGCCCAGTCTTCAGTAGCTGCCTATGTAGATTTTTTTATATAATTGCGATGCCATCTGCTTTAAGGCACAATATTTGTCGTACATATTTTTATGAAGTTCATGCTGAAATTCTAATTAATACTTGAAAAACCTGGTGAGTTGGGGTATCCGTTGTAATGCGTTCAATGTTTGATCGCAGAAGATGATCGTATCTCGTCATGTGACTAAAGAGAGGTCATTATGCAGCAGGAGGCGGGAGCATTCTGATTGGATACCTTAGCAACCACGTAGTTGGGAGAATGCATGTTCCTCCATTAGTTCGAAATCTAAAAAAAAAAACGGCAGGAAGAGGAAGATGGAAGATAGCGATGAAGAAATCTGTAAACACGTGTGTGCTCAAGCCGGCGTTTTCACAAGAGGTCTTGTCTTCCTCAAGGCTAGAACATAAAAAAAATCGCTCATCAGTTATGTTATAGCTCCGAGGAAGACAAGTCCACTTGTATAAGCATGAGCTTGAGCATACAATTCCTGTTTACAATTCTTTTTCATCCATGAGTTGGAAGGAAGAGTCATGAGCACGTGACACGAAGTGTGGCATTTGCTCGATTCATAACAGTGGAAAATGTTTTCTCCTAATTAATCGCAACAATTGAACAAAACGTTCAGCTCTTAGCATATTGAGATTTATATTGCATTAGGGTGCCACTAAAGTATTCACGGATATATACAATGCGTTTTGATATTGCTACAAAGTGGTTGGGCGCTTCTAATGCAATAATTCGGCAACAGCATTAGCGTAAAAACACTTGAGGAAACTACATCT
Organism: Rhipicephalus annulatus; assembly: GCA_013436015.1. Taxonomy (NCBI): domain Eukaryota; kingdom Metazoa; phylum Arthropoda; class Arachnida; order Ixodida; family Ixodidae; genus Rhipicephalus; species Rhipicephalus annulatus. The sequence continues at coordinate 747,326 of WOVY01001162.1, read as the reverse complement.
CTAATATAGCTTAACTGAAACATACATGAGCATGTTATTTGGAATTTTATTCGCTCGAAGTTTCCACAATTATTAAAAAAGAACTTAGGTCAACCGGGTGATTGATATCCGCAGTGCTATTCTGCACATGCGATGAGGTGAAGAGTGTATTTCAAGTGATATAAAATACTAATGGGCATTCTTACTGGCAGTGTCATATTTGGTTTGCGTGAATGAAAGCTGATATAAGTTACATTTCGGGCTATGTAAGGAGGCGAGCTGATGCACAGTATCACTTTCTTCTATCCGTTGTCAGACACTTAGACAGGCGTGTGTTGAACAGCCCCGCACACTAGACAGAGCCAAACCACTATTTCACCAAGCAGTTCCTATATGTTCCTATATGTTCCTATATGTTCCTATATTTCGTACGTACTCGGCATGTCAGGTGCTCTTTGATAGGAGTGAAATGTGAAAGTATTCATTTGAAATATAATTATATATACGCGCGTTTACTTACTCATCATCATGACTCAATATCAGCCCAAATTGCTTCACAATGGCGTGTTTCGTCGTTCCACGCTATGGGCGCGTAAAATATCATAATTTTTAACTTTAAATTGTAATAATATGTATTTCACATACGCTTAAGATTTCGAGGGGAATGTACATACCGTGGAATATATTTTTTTAGTAACTTCTTCCAAGAAATTTTACAGCTGTAACATTATTCATCCAGATTTCTTTTTTTCATTTTTGTGTAGCTGATAAGTAGGTAGAAAGCGAAGGTAAATGTAGCTGCTGATGATTGAGAAACCGTGTTAAAATAAGACTATGGTAAAATGAACACGATATACAATTCTTGTTTTCAAGTAACCACTTTCTAGCGTGAAGAACCTCATGGTGTTTGTTAATGAGTAAAATTTTTAAAATTAAAAAAAAAAGGGGGGAGTGTGCCTTAGCTTTGACGCTATCCAGCCCTTGATAGCGCAGTATGTAGAGATAACGAAAGCAAAACAGTGAAAGTATGAAATAAAGAATGAACAAAGCAGGCGTCATTGATGGCAGTTCGTGATCCCCCCTTTCCCCCTCGAACAAAAAGGACTCTCACTTTTTATGTAGGAACGCCTATTCTGCAATGGCATGGAAAAGGCTTGGGGTGCAAGAAACCGGTGCACATTCTCTCGCTCGTGTTCGCCCACTTTTTGTATCTCTCCTTGAAACAACGCCCCGTTAAAGATCAGGTTTATTTTATTACTTCTTTCACGTGTCTTTCAATTCGCAAAGTGCGAACTCGGAGTTTTTTTTTTTGTCTCTCCGCAGGCAGATTAGAAACAACTTACCGGCTTTTTCACCCGTAAAATGGTTCTCACTTCTCGGCTAAAGAAGTGAAAATTAGATTGCGAAAGGCGGTTTATTGTCGGAGGAGACGACTGATTGCTTTCTGAGTCGAGCGGGCTAACTGATCTTCTCTACGCTGCCTTAGTTTATCTTGCGTCAGAAATTGGTTCGAGTAAAGTAGTATCAGCGAAGCGAAATTAGGCGAAATCTCATTTTCGCGGCTTCTCTCTTGCGTTGAGCCGTTGAGTAGATTGAAATCATCATTCTGAATGCACTGGGATTGTGTGTACTGCCCTTTTGTCACGTCGTTCTTTTTGTCTTATTCAAGATAACCTTGCTCCAGGGTGGAGGGACACAGCATTGTCGGATTTCAGATTTATTCCAGTCTTTTTTGAATGCCGTACAGTAAAGTGGGCGCACATGGTTCTTAATACATAGCAGCGATATTTTTTGTCTTGTGATGTTTTTTGCGTTAGCTGTACCGATTACCACTGCTTTCATGAGGGACGCTTTCTAGTCTGCATATATTTTTAGCGTTGTTTTTGCACTAACATTAGCCAAAGCATTTAAGATATATGTGTAGCGTTGTTTGTCCGGATTGCTTCTGCTTGTGTGGCTTGATAAGTGTTCCTATTGAGTCGATGAGTGAAATGTGTCAAAAAAGATGGAAAAACTGTGGTATGGCTTTTAATGTCTTTAAGAAATGCTAACAGAACTTTTCAAAGTTTCTAAGCCATTCTCTAGAAAAGCGGTGCACCGAAAGAGAAGGACGAGGTAGGATGAAGGCAGAAAAGACGAGCGTACAAGGACGTGTGATTGTCCTTGCTGCCTTGTCTCATGTACTTGCTTTTCGGAGTGCCTGCCCTCCTCAAAAATATTCATCCCTCAACAAGCAAACCAACACATCTGATTGTTCTACGACGTTTTCAACGACCATAAGACCCTGAGAACGCAGTCAGTTGAACATTAACGAATGAGGATGAATGGAAGCACTTGTGCTTTCGACGACATCGCCTTGCGCTGCCCTGCTGTTTCGCTCCACGCTGTAGTCAGAGTGAGAGAAGTAACTTAATATTACGAATGCGTATTCGAGGCGGTGGCTTTACTGCAACAAAAGGAAGCGAAACTGGGCAGCGGGAGGAGCGGTCAGCCGTTGACTCTTTCGAGCTTCGTCACTCGGCACGCTGCTTTTGGGACAGCCGAAAGGAACAATACCCCACGACTGGACTGTGCCGGAGCGAAGGAAAGCCTGGAAAGCCACAGAAATTAGAGGATGGATGGGAGTCGATGAAGTAAAAGGCATAAATAAAGCATGTTATAGCAGATAAAACGACCCCAAAGGCTTGATGACATGGAAGCGACCAAAGTAATGCCTTACTAGGATCGACTTAATATAATATGAACCTATAAAGCCAGCAAGAAGCAAATAAATGCTTGTAGTTGGAGGTGAGAATGGGAGGGCAGGGGGGGCGATCATTTTTTGAGAGGGTAGGAACACGGCAAAGTTTCGGCAAAGCGTTTTTTAAACTATAGTATCCACGGACCGCTGACCTCCCCAGTGGGTGGTCGAACGGAGTGACTTTCTCGGTGGTGGCGCCGCCGTTGTTTCACCGCCGAGACAGATCACCGTACTTGCATTGCAGCCTCAGTGCACAGCCAACAGCTTTGGCACCAACGACTGGTAGTTGTTTGTCCGGGCGCTGGGTCACCAGAACACAGAGACACCATGGAGTGCCCACTTTGCAGCGACGGCATCCACGTTTCGCAGCGCTTATGTGAAATTCGTTAGGCGTAGGATGCCGTTCCTCTCAGTGTGCCAATTTGTAGCACCTAGGTAATCAGAGAAGCTGTTTTTTTCTAATAGAAAATAAACGAAGGAGTTTTTGTCACCGTTACTTGGCAACGGCTACCCCTTTCCACTTAATTGGTACAAATAAAACTATGAAGAGGAAACAATATCATATATACATATTTACAGTCCTACATGGATAAGAACAAAGGTTCTCCTATATGGGCAGAACAAACACGTAGACCACACGCTCACTTTTAACTTTTGTCCGCTCAGTATTCGTCACAAATCTTCGTTTCTTCGAAGAGTTGTAGCACCTTCATTGCTTTGCCATTTGTTTTGCAAGGCCATGGACCTAGTATTTTATTCAACCCGAATGGTCGCTCAGGATCTAACCTATGCAGTTCTTGTTCTAGTCGCCTTCGGTGTGTGTCGTGTTTCGGAGTGTCGAGATGGCAGATATCCTTGTCGTTGTGGCCGCATGAACATGCTGACAATGTTGCACGATGAATACGAAGTAGGAAGTGCTTTGTGTAAGCAGTTCCGAGTCGTAGGCGATAAATGAGTGTGTCGATACGTCTTGGAAGGTCACGGTCTAATTGGTATTCAAAATTAGGATCAACAGAATATAGAATTGATTCCTTTGTTTTGTCTGTGAACCAGGTAGACAGGTATAATTAACGTTTTCTTGTTCTTAAAATTCTATTTACATCATATTGAGATACCGGAATGAGGCACGTTTGCGTAGAATTATGAGCGGTTTTCGCCAACTCATCCACCATTTCATTTCCCTTAATTCCGCAGTGACTAGGAACCCACTGAAATGCCACTGGATGATTCACCTTCGTAGCTTCTGAGAGCTGTTTTAGTGTAGCGTATACTATACGCACATCAACGTGTCTTGAAGTGGCACTTTCCACACATGCCAGTGCTGCCAGAGAGTCTGTAATTATTACCCATTTTCTTGGTGTCGTTGACAGTTTAATAAAGCTTATGGCTAGCAAAATCGCTACGAGCTCCGACGATGTTGAAGAAGAAAGGTGGCCCAACCGACATGCATATTCTTCGTACAATTCCGGAATTATGAATGCTGATGTCGCTGTCTTTTTGGTGACGGAGCCGTCAGTGTACACGTGAATGTATCCTTGGTACCTGTCAAACAGATGATGTGATGCCAACTGCTGAGCGGCAATGGTTGGCACATCATGTTTGCTGCGAAGTCCTTCTACCGGCTTTTCAATAGTTGGTAGCTCAAGCAGCCATGGAGGATAGTTTTGGTCCAGTGGCCAATGTGTCCACACAGGAAGCCGGGAAATGTACTGTTGGTACACATGGTGTATTTGCGCTCCAGCACGGTTCACGATGTTGGATATGAGCGGATGGGAAAGGTGTTGCGTGACTAGACGAAAGAGGTGCCGACATGTCTCCACATTTCTAATTACTGTAAAGTTGGGTTCTCTTGCCTCTGCCAGTGTCAAAGAACTTGATGTTGCCTGTGGAACCCCCAGACATATGCGTAAGCTTCGTGCTTGTAACAGCTGAAGTCGGTGTAGCGACGTCTGAGAGATGTTGTGGAGAACTGGCGCAGAGTAGGCAATTTTCTGTCGATTAGTGCACAATGGACGTGGAGGAGAGACGCTGATGTACCGCCCCATTTTGTTCCCGCGATGAGACGTATAACATTTATGGTGCTGTTCACTTGATTTTATAGATCAGCAATATGCTGACTCCATCTGAGTTGGCTATCTAAGGTAACGCCAAGGAAGCGATGCTTTCTTGCGATTTCGATTTTCTGGCCATCCACGAAAAGCTTCAAGTTTTTCACTCTTTTTCTCGTGAATGGCAGAACTACAGACTTGGCGTGAGAAATCTTCATGCCTCGCTCTTTGAGGTAATCACTTATTGCGTCTAGTCCTTGTTGAAGCCGAAGTTCGATCACTGCCAGTGATTCGTTAGACGTCCATATGCATATGTCGTCTGCATACATGGATATGTTCAAGGTTTCGGGCAGTACTTCTGGAAGACCTGCCATTGCAGCATTGAAAAGAAGCGGACTTAGAACGCTTCCTTGGGGTACACCTCTGCTCATGTTGAAACGATCACTGTCTCCGTTATTGGTTGAAATGTATATTTGTCTGTTACATAAGAAGTTGGCGATCCATTGAAGGATAGGGCCGTGAACCCCTAGTGAGGTAAGCCCGTGCAGCACAGAAAGGTGGCTGACAGAGTCGAACGCCTTCTTAATATCTATGAACGCCGCAACAGCCATGTTTCCACAGCTCATCTCATGTTCTACAAATGTAACGAGGTCGAAGACGCAGTCCGTGGTGCATCGCCGTCGTCTGAAGCCAGCCATCTGTTCTAGAAATGAGTTGTTAGCTTCAATCCACCACGGTAATCTTCTGTCAACCATTTTTTTCCATTACTTTAGATACACAGCTAGTGAGGCTGACTGGTCGGAATGAGTCAAGCGAAAGCGTTCATTTACCGGGCTTCAGTAGTGGGACGATTCTCGCGACCTTCCAACACATTGGAACGTACGCCTTCGTCCACATGTCGTTATATATCCGTAGAAGAACTGGCATGCCGTTGGGTGCTAGATTTTTCAGAACACTGTACGATACGTTGTCGGGACCGGTTGCCATTCTTACGCGGGTTAGTGATAGAGCAGAGCGCAACTCTAGTAGAGAATACGTGTTATCCACTTGAACATGTGATAAAGTGTATGCATCTTGGATTTGCTGCTATACAGAAATAGGCAGTACAGCAGCGTTGTGAACAAATTGCCCAGTTCTAGTCAGCATTGTGCAAAACTTATTAGAAACATCACGTTCGGATAATCGAAGAGATATGGCCAATGCTCTGAATGGGTTTCGCTGGGATACTGGATGCCTTAGAGCAGTGATTGTTTGCCAGATTTTTGGAGGTGGAGTAAATGGGGTCAATGAATTGCAGAAATCATGCCATTTTTCCCAACCTAACTTTTGCATGTGTCGGATAGATTGGATGTGTGTGGCCTGACTCTTCTTGTATTCTTCAAGCCTCCCAGTGCGGCGATAGGGACATTCTGCTCGCCTTCTAATAGCTCGTAGGAGCGCATAGTCTGCATCTACGCTGGAGTGGCCTGCTAGGACAGCTGTAAACCTTGTCGCACGGGATCAACTGCTTTTAATGCAGTACATAAATGCAGGACATAAGGGAGTCAGAGAAGTTGTTCAAGCGCTTTGTGTAAGACAGCTTAGGGAGGGCAGATTGAAATGGTTTGCCAAATGTGCTCGGGTGGTATTCAAAAAGAAAAAAAAAAGGAGACGCTGCTCATTTCTCACAGCCCGAGGTCAGCACCTGCATTCCCCAACATTGTTCTAGCAGTCAGTGGACTTGGATAGCACATTGCTATTCGACCTACAAGAATTCGTTAAACTGTACGCTGTTGTGTTATACTGTAAAAAACTTCACTGAGATTGGTTTTAAGTTGGTAGCAAACGTGGAAAACTAGTAATAAAACGCGTGCGTTCATACATTAGGGTGTGAGAAGCCTCATAGTCAACACGAAATATCATTTGATACATTTGATTCTAGCCCGAACCGCTACGCCTGGTATCTTTCCTGTGGTAGAGCCGAAAGATATTCCGCAATAAGATAAATTGGCAAAACTTTATTGCTGAGTGAACATATTTTCTCACTGAACTGAAGGCAAATGTAAAGCTGGAAGACTGGAAGCCACGGAAAAGTTATATTACCGACTAAGTAAACTAGCATGCTTCCAGGGTGAAGCGGTACAGCGTAGTCGGATTTCGGATTTATTCCAATCTTTCTTGAACGCCGTACAGTAAAGTGGGCGCACATGGTTCTTAATACATAGCAGCGATGTTTCTTGTCTTGTGATGTTTTTCGTGTTAGCTGTATCAATGGTTGCCCACAAATATGAGGCACTCCTAAATTTTCCATAATTCCTTATGCACTCCAATAAATACATGATGGTTGATAAAAAAGTATTGCTACTCCTATATCAGCACCACTTCTAGATCTTGTTAGAAAAAAATTTTTTTCACTGTCTTCCCCACAATAATGCCATTTCTCATTCCTTTTAAATATCTTTTGATAACTCAGACACACGAAAAAAATTCTCCGAAGTTGCCAAGCGACTCCTCCGTGGCAGGTTGTTCCAGTTCGAGTTAATAAATATTTTACCCTTAAGTGTTTCTTCCAGTCTGGAAATAAAAGTTTTGGGGCCAGGTTGGTACTTTAGAGAGAGTGTTCCAACTGCTCGAAACTACACACTTGAATGGTAGCCTGGGGGACTCACAACCTGTGCACTGGATCATTCTCGTGCAGTAGAAAGATATCTCTTTTCACGCGTCCTCGGTATTCTCGCACGATGATTTCACGCAGTTTTCAAGGAACATGATCGTCGTATTTGCCTGGAACTGTCCTACTGTTCTCAAGATATTCACTGAGCAGAATCTCCCTTATCCTCCCCCCCCCCAAAAAAAAACAAAATGTGTCATCAATTTTCTATCAGTTTCCTCCCTGAACGTCGTGTTTTGAATTTTCTCGGGGGAAGGGACCCCCAATGCCTTCACTTAATGTGCAGCTGTTTTGTTTCTGGGCGCACTGATACAGCCATGCCGCATAAAATCTGTCATATCGCTGTAATATAGGCGCAAATATTCTTTTGAATGCACATGGTCGTGTAGATCTTGCGCTGAGAGATTCCCGGGCTGCCACGTTGCCAAGACCTTCGACATACACAATACATCAGGGGTAGTGACATTACTGCCATAATGAATGTCCAATTTTCCGCCAACTTTGAATACGTTGATTCTCTTCTCACAAGCAACGAGAAGGAAGACCAGCTACGGGCTATCCAGAGAGCCCATGACATGGCCGACGAGACGCGTCTCTCTGCCCCGTCGTGGGTGCGGCTTGCCTATGTCGCCCCCTAAGAAGGAAGTGAGCGTCGTCTCCGGATCAAATAAAGTTCTTTGTCTGCCTGCCTGTGTCTGTGAATATTCAGCATAAAGCTTTTTCCTGAATATGAATACTGCAAATTGGCCGAAGAGCTCGGATACCTTGTCTGGGTTATTTTACACGTGCCCTCGGCCACGTTTGAATACACTGAACCACTTAGTCACAGTATTATATGATAGACATTCACTCTCACACACATTCCCCTAGCTGATGATGATGATGATTTGTGGGGTTTAACGTCCCAAAACCACTATTTGATTATGAGAGACGCCGTAGTGGAGGGCTCCGGAAATTTTGACCACCTGGGGTTCTTTAACGTGCACCCAAATCTGAGTACACGGGCCTACAACATTTCCGCCTCCATCGAAAATGCAGCCGCTACAGCCGGGATTTGATCTCGCGACCTGCGGGTCAGCAGCCGAGTACCTTAGCCACTAGACCACCGTGGCGGGGCCGCATTCCCCCAGCGATGCTGAATTTCTTTGCTTGAACTGCCTTCGTTGCATAAAAACTTGATGAGGCTGTGGTACTCGAGCTTCAAATCGTAATATGACGCAATATCTGACTAAATAATGCTGGCTAAGTAACAAATTGGAAGGCTTGTTAAGCTGCGTGTTTAGAAAAAGTGAGTATCGTTTTAGAGTATTTAGAAAAAATGGTTAACATAATGAAGTACTAGGTACTTTTATATGAGTACTAGGTACACTTATTTGGTTATGCACGTCGTAAAATTGCTTACTTCCCCTTGTAGCTTTGTATGAGACTGTTAAGAATTCGACGCCTCTAAAAAAGCGAGAAGTTCACTAGTGTCAGACCTAGCTACGGTTTTGGCAAGCTACAAAGATAATATACAAAGTAAGGTCCCAATAAATCAATGAAATTACCAGTGATAACAAGAGACTACGCAAAAAATAGTATTATGAGACAAATGTTGAACAGGTAAATGGTTTCTTGACGCATGGCTTGCCTCAAGCCATTATAAATGCGTTGTCATGGCTGTACTGGTACGAGCCAAACCTTATAGAGGAAACGCTTCAGAATTTAAAAGCATTTTTGTCTACTCGGCAATCGAAACACCACTGTGTTGGACCGATTTCCAAGCCGAATGTATAAGTCCGTACAGACCAAGAAATATATACACATACGGTGCAGATATCCCGATATATGGTACAAAATGCGAAATTATGGGTACAAAAGTAGCAGACGGAAATGTTATTTTTTTATGAAGCCTTACACAAAAGAAGCAAATGACCACATGCGATCAAGCAAAGCAGTGGCTCAGAAGCGAAGATGCGTTATCAAATCGCATGTTTGTGCCCGATGTAACTGCGCTTCTCGTGATGATGTTCTGTACAACTCGGGCGTCTTGAATACATTCTGATCCCACAAATAAAGTGTCATTACTGAAACATTACTACCTAAATAACAAAAATATGTAGATGGAGGGCTTGAGATGATAGCATACCGAAGCTTACATCAGAATATGTGTACATATAGAATTGAAAAGAAGGACATACGCACGAAATGCTTGGTTTAAGAGCGTTTTGGCTGCTGGGGTGAGCCACGTCATTCTGTCTGACGAAGGCTCTTCGATTCTCTATTATACCAGACTCCATCGAGGATACCCGCACTAATGCGCAAGGCAAACATGTTTGAGTTATTGATTTTCCACCAGATATGTGTACAAGTTATGCTAATCATGGTGTTCATTAGTCAGATTGTTAAACTACAACTCACGGACTACTTCTTATTCAAGGTAATTGGTCGATTATGCACTTGTTCTTATTAGACCTGCATTGACTTCTACGTCGAACAATTTTTTTTTGTTTTCAATGTTTGTGTTACACTTTATATAGAAGGTGGTTGGCGAATTATGCAGTAGATTTCTTATACGGCTATACTGACTTCTCATTAAAGCATAATGCTTTATTTTGTATATTTGTGTTGCATGCCCGGTGCAAGGCCTGTCGTGTACGCAGCAGTTTTACTAGGCGGAACACCGGTTCTCTGTTATCCGTAATTGTCTTGTTCATATTCATCCTTATGATCTAAAACGTTTACTGTATAGGAGTGCGCGAATGCTAAGTCGTCTAACCAAATCGAACACGAATCGAATATCAATGCCGCAGAGACCCCAGTTTCGAGCACTATTCAAATAGTTCTAGAATAGTAAGGCAATCATTATAGATGAAGCCCTACACTTCTGCCACATTTTATTCGAAGAAAATGTTGAGAACCTTAACAAAATATCATTACGAGCAGTTTCAATCATCGAGACGCAAGACAATTGATAAAACTTATTTAAGCCGGCGTAATGCAGAGAATAGGGCCTTGGGGGTATTTTGGAATTGTAGGTTGAAATACAGCAGCGCTTAAGTATCCTAATCATTGTGCTATTTTTTTTCCAGAGCTTCCAATAAAAAAGTGAAACAAAGTATTAGAATGGCGTCGCCCTAGGGGTTTCAAGCCTTAAGGAAGGGCGGAGCTTGGTGACCATCTTTGTGTCCCTTTATTTTTAGCTTTCTTTCGCCGTCTCTTTTTTTGCTCTCATCACTCAGTTTCTCTCTCACTTTTTGGTCTTTGTTTATGTCCATTTCATCCTTTCTCTATTTATTGAGACCTTTTTCTTTCCATTTCTTTCTCTTTCTCTCTCTCTCTCTTTCTCTCTCGCTTTCTGTTTTTCATGTCTTTATTTATTTATTTATTTATTTATTTATTTATTTATTTATTTATTTACTTATTTATTTATTCTTTCATCGCTATGCTTTACTCACTTCCCTCATTATTCCCCTCATATCCATCCTTCGGGCTGCACTATACTATGCAAAAAATGCCCTATATATACTCTGTTCGCGTGCCTAGATAGCCGAGCTGTTACGGCACTCGCCTTTGGATCGTGGGTACGTGGTTTCGAATCCCCCCTCACCAAAATTGTTGTTTATGTCTCTCTCTCTCTCTGTACTCGTTCTGTCACCGAATGGAGTTATTGAATCATACGCCTGAAAAATTGGTGGCGCATGCAGTGGTAGTAGTATTTCCCATTTAACTCAACAAACAAACTCAATTTTGTTCTGACTCCTCACAATCTGTCTCTTTGCTCCTACAACAAAACGCTAATTTTCGGCATGTATATTATCAACGTCAAATGAAACCCGAACTGCGGCAAGCCTTCGCGACGGTATAGTGCGCGCCTCCAGTTATCACGATTACAAGGCGCGCACATTTTGTTCGGCAGCTATGCGCTTATATGCGCACCTGTCCATAGTGATAAGTGGACGGCGTGCACTATACCAACACGAAGGCTTGCCACTGTTCGGGTTTCTTTTGACGCAGAAAGTAAATGTCTCAAGCACGCATGCTTGAACAAATGCGTATACGTAGTGAAGGAAAATGTCCCAAGCGCACTATTTTTCTTCGTCCCAATCGTCTACAGGGCGAAAGAGTGACATCTTAATAGCGTGCATAGGGACATCGTTAAGGCATCGACCCCTATTCTTAGCGGGTCATAACAGACACGACCCGCAAATACGATGCGCACTGTCACATTGCCAACATTACAGCCCGTACCACGCCGAATGGTGCGGGGAAAGGAGCGCCGAAGGAACTACTACAGAAGCGAACAACCATCAGAGCGAAAAGGGACATCAGGTGCTCGCCGTTTCTATATAACGGGGAACACGGATTTGAAAGAGACTCCGCATTTCGGATGTTCAGCACTAAAATAAAGTAAACGCGTCATGTCAAAAAAAAAGAAGAAGAAAATAACGCGAGGATAAGCTTCTTTTGGCAACCAGCGTGACAAATGCGATTCGTCCGACCATTCGACGTTCCGTTGACTGCTGCCCTTCTTTTGCTTCTCCTTCCTTCCGTCTCCTTCCCTGCCATGATGGCTTTTCGGAAACACATTCAGGAACTTCCACGCCGCCTCCTACCGTCGCGGCAGAAATAGCTTCTGCACGACGCGGTGTTTTGCAGGAGAGCTGTTATGCTCAATGCTTGCGGTGTGTAATATGCGTAACGTTATCCTTATCATGAACCGGCACGCACTCAATCCACTCTCCCTCCCTTTATCAAGCATACTGTACACCCACCGCGGTGGTCTAGTGACTAAGGTACTCGGCTGCTGACCCGCAGGTCGCGGGTTCGATTCCCGGCTGCGGCGGCTGCATTTCCGATGGAGGCGGAAATGTTGGAGGCCCGTGTGCTCAGATTTGGGTGCACGTTAAAGAACCCCAGGTGGTCGAAATTTCCGGAGCCCTCCACTACGGCGTCTCTCATAATCAAATTTCATTTCATTTCATTTTATTATACCCCTCAGGGCCAGAGGCATTACAGAGGGGGAGTGGTAAAAGCACAAAAAGGTAACAAAATAAAAGGAACAAAATATGCAAGTACAATAGAGACGCACTATAAGTTAGAAAGAGCCTGAGTATACAATATTAGCTACAGAATTGCGAAAATGTTTACAGTTAATAATGTTTACAATGTCAGCGGGAAGGCCATTCCAATCGCGAGAGGTTCGTGGTAGAAATGATTGATAAAAGTACTCAGTATTACATGAAGCGAATCCAACTTTGTGACGATGATCAGTGCGATGGGATACATAAGATGGTTGAGGGATGAGTCGATCGCGCAGATCAGGATGATGATACATTTTATGAAACAAGGCAATGCGTGACACTTTTCTGCGCAGTGATAATGATGGGAGGGAAAGGTCTGATTTCATAGAAGTTATGCTGGCGGTGCGACTGTAATTAGCGCGAATGAAACGTACAGAGTTGTTCTGAACCATCTCTAGAGCAGTAATTAAGTTGATATGGGTGGGATCCCACACCGATGTAGCATACTCTAATTTCGATCGGATTAGTGTTTTATAGAGCAGGAGTTTCAAGGAGGAAGGAACGTGATAAACATTTCGACGAAGATAGCCTAACATGCGGTTAGCTTTGTTAATTAAGTGCTCGATATGAGCAGACCAGTTTAGGTTTGCAGTAATGTAAACACCGAGGTATTTATATGAAGTTACTGATTCTAAATGAATGTTATCAATGTGGTATGGTGGTGGACGGGAAGATTTTCTGGAAACACGCATGACTTTACATTTATTAATATTTAGTTGCATTAGCCATTCACTGCACCAGTTTGCGATTGCGCCAAGATCAGACTGAGGTGAGGCAACATCATTAGAGTTCGTTATCTCTCTAAAAACAACACAGTCATCCGCGAATAGGAGAATATTAGAGGTAACAACGGAAGGAAGATCATTAATATAAATTAGGAATAATAAAGGCCCAAGGACTGAACCTTGAGGAACTCCCGAATAGACATCTGTAAACTCTGAGTTAAAGCCATTAAAAGAAACAAATTGTGAGCGGTTTAAAAGGAAGCACTCAATCCATTTCAGTAAATTAATACCAATGTTAAGCGTGTTTAGTTTAAGCAGTAGCAATTTATGACAAACCTTGTCGAATGCCTTAGAAAAATCTAAGAATATGCAGTCAATGATCGATGATCGATCTAGTACTTGATGTAGCGCATGAGTAAAGGTTATTAGCTGAGTTTCACATGAGTAATGTTTTCTAAAACCGTGTTGTGCTGAACAGAAAAAAGAGTTGGATTCTAGAAAACCGACAAGGTTAGTGAAAATAATATGCTCAAACATTTTACAACATGTGCTGGTTAAGGAAATGGGGCGATAGTTAAGTGGAGATGTCTTGCTTCCAGACTTGTGAATTGGAATGACCTTCCCAATTTTCCACTCATTTGGAAGAATAGACTGATCAAGAGACTGTTGAAAAAGTTTAGTTAAGATTAACGCAGCGTAGGCCGAAGTGTTTTTCAAGAACTTGTTACTAATATTATCACAGCCGGGAGCTGAATGAAGGCTAAGTCCACCAATGAGCTCAAGAACACCAAGTGTACTGATTAGTATAGGTGGCATACTTTCAAAGGTATGGCTGTTTGTTGTGGGGTTATTAACAGCAGAACGGGCAGAAAAGTTCTCAGCAAATGTACGGTTAAAAACTGAGGCACAAATATCAGATGAAATGGGGTCGCCAGAGGAATCGGTCAGTGTGATAGCGTCATCGGTTGAGGGATTAAAAGTTCGCCAGAATTTCTTAACATTTGTGGTTAACATGGAAGGTAGTACATGGGAATGAAAATGTTTTTTTGCATTTCGAAGGGCTTGAATGTACAGCGTAGACGCTGTTGCATATAAAGCCCAACGTTCATTAGAAGGCGAAAGTTTTGCGGCGCGAAAGAAACGCTTTTTCCTGTTTGACAAACGCCGGATATGGCTGTTGTACCAGGGTGCATTTGAGTTGTTGGTTACACTGCGGTGTGGGATGTACTGTTCAGTGAGTTGAATTATTTTATCTGAAAACATATTCCAATTAGTTTGCACACTGCGATCGTCAAAACCGTCAAGAAAAAGATCAGTGAAGGTAGAAAGGTCATTGTTGATTGCCTCAAAGTCACCTCTGTTATAGTCACGAATGATTTTTTTCTTTTTCTTTGTTTTCGGGTGGGCTAAGTTAATGGAAAAATGTAGAAGCAAATGATCGCTAAGACCCGGAAGGTACGTTATGGGCGATATTATATCGGAACTGTTTGTTAGAATTAAGTCTAATGTGTTTGCAGCGTGAGCTACTATTCTGGTTGCTTGTGTACACATTTGCTGTAAGGAAAATACCGAGCAAACGTCTAAAAATTCGCGAGCTTGGGACGAGAGCGGAAATATTAAAGGGGAATGGGAATTCCTGGTTATGTTGGGAAAATTGAAATCACCCAGCAAGAGCAACGGCGATGTAGGGAAACGCGTACTAACAACGTTTATGGCATCTTGAAGTTCGCTACTGAATGTAGGCGAGGGTGAGGGTGGGCGGTAGCATACCCCGATGACTACATTCTGGTGACTAAGCGTTACCACAGCCCATATCATTTCTAGATTAGTATGAACGTGTACAGATGATGATGGGATATCGCTGGAAATAGCCAGAAGTACGCCACCGCCTCTCTGAGTGCCACGGTCGCGACGAAAAAGTGAGAAGCGATGAGCGTTTAAAAATATCTCGGAGTCGCACACTTGCCCGCAGAGCCAAGTTTCAGTTAACGCGATAATTTTAGCGGAGCATGTGTCGATCGCTGATGATAGAGAGTTATACTTGTTAAGAACACTTCTGATATTAGTAAACAGGACCGATATGGAAGCTACAGTCACATGACCACTGCCCCTCGCGCTTTCCTAGGGCTTGGAAGTTGCAGGCGGGGCAATGGTTCGTGTACTACGATTTGGAATGTTGATGATTGCATCACTATTTGGGTCGTACATGTAGCATTTTTGGTTCAGAAGCAGCTTGTTGTAGCTGAGTTTATGCTTGACGGGGCCTGGTTGACTCTTAGCAAAATCAAGTAGTTTTTTCCGAGCTGCACGTGTAGCGGGTGAAAAATCCTCTGCTACAGTGATGTTATGTTTCTTTAGGTGTATATGTGTCGCAAGTAACGCATCTTTTGTTTTATAGGATAGGCATTTAACTATGATTGGGCGACATTTGCCCTGGCTGAAGGTACCCAAGCGATGCGCGCGTTCAATGGCATCAGAGGAAAGGGGAGAAGAAAGGTGGCAATTGAGAGTGGAAATAACTTTTTCCTCTCTCATTGCCCAGGTTTCTTCAGAATCTGGGATGCCGTAGAAAATGAGGTTGTTGCGTCGCAGTCTGTCATCGTGATCCTGCACGCGTGTTTGCAATGAGCATACCTGAGCGGAAAGCTGATCTGTCTGAGTATGGATGCTACTAACTTCCTGGGTAAGTTCTTCTAGTTTTTTATAATTTTCCTCCAGTACTTCAAGCCGGTTCTGAATAGCAGTGATCTTGGTTTCCATGGATTTCTGTCCAGATTTAATTGCTTTAACATGAGCTGCTAATTCGGTCTGTACCTTCGAACTTTCCAGTGAGCGGGTGTGAACATCTTTGAGCATTTGGAAAATGACCCTCATCTGTTCCGCGGGATCTGCGGGTAAGGATGCTATGTCACCGAGCGTGTCCGAACGCTTGGTAGGGGGCCCGGGGTTGCTCTCAACATCGCCAGCAGCAACATTCACAAAACACTTCACACAACACCCGTGGACCAGTATTAAGCAGAGGTTCTTTGCATATAAAGAAACGTTTGCACACGCCTGCATTGCAAAAGGGAAGCGATTCAGTGCTTGTACAGAAGCACCGATCCCGTGTCCACTGAATTGGTTTGGGCTGCGCTGGCTTCTTAAACACTTGGTTTTCTTAAACAAATGGTGGTTTTGGGACGTTAAACCTCACAAATCAAATCAATCAAATCAAGCAAACTGTACAGAGAGTTGACAAAAAAAAGCAGAAACATGCCCACCACCTCTGCAGTGACCCAGCCTTACGGTACTCAGTACAAATAGCGCTACTTTTTTTTTTCATCCGTGATGACGTGACAACCGGATGGCAAGGTGGCAAAGAAAGCAGGCCTGATGTCAGTGTTTCAGCATATTTCGGCGAAAATTGCGGAGTTCACTAAGACCCATTCATAAAATATATTTTCTACTTATGACTCACTGAGACACAGGCTCACCAAAATGTTCCTGAAGCCTCTCACTAAAGTATTACTCGCTCAGACTCCCGACTCGTACCGAGTCTGAGGCCCGTGTTCACAAGCGCTCGTCGACTCAAAACTCGACCTCAAGGGCTCCTTCAAAACTTTTCGCGCTGCATAAATCCCGACGCAAAATAGTCCGCAAGGATCCCCCGAGGTCGAGTTTCGAGTCGAAGAGGGTCTGTCAATACGGGCCTGAATGAGTCCGAGTGAGTCGACCATTAGTCCAGAATTAGCTTTTCAGCTTTTCTGACCATGGTGTCAATGCTATATAACAACCATATATCACGCAATCACTGATTTTCTCGGCATTTTTTAACATCGAACCTTCGAAGTCTCGTTATGGACGGTTGCAAAGCAATGCGTACATTTTTTTTTATTGAAAGAGATGACATGGCGAAGTATATTTATCAATAACTTTCCCGTAAAAGTAGCTGAGGGTGGAGTTCAAGGCACTCCCTGACGTAATACACACCTCCGATCAATAAATATGAAAAACGATTTATGAATGATGCTGCTTTGGAATATGTGTGAACAGATTCAAGTATAAATGCGAGTTCAGCTAAGGCTCACAGTAATGCTGAATGCGAGTAGATACGACGATAGGTCGGCAAACAAAAGTGAAAGTCGATCAGACTCACTCAAAAATCATATCTTGCTCTTTGGACTCACTCTTACTCCGACTTTTAGTCCCCCGGATTCACTCAGACTCAGACTCACGGCTCGATTTGAGTCTCAGCGAGTCCGAGAGCGTCAACTAATGAGTGAGTTTGCCGATCGACGCGTTTGGTACCGTACGCTTCCTTTCTCGCTCTCTTGTTGAAGGAGAAAAAAAGACGGGAAATCTAGGGAACACAAGCTTACTGACGTTTTTACCACTGGCCCTGCATCACGAATACAGATGACGTGGGAGCAATTACCACGTATGACACAGCTAAAAGCGCATGAAAAAAAGAAAGTCTAATAAAACACCTGATGCAATCTCTTGGTCAGCTAGTCAAACCACTCCTTGTCCTTGCTGTCACTGTGACTGTTGCCATGCCACCTATCGCAGACTTTGAGTAAGTGACATGTAATGCCCATGGTGTAAACCACAAATGTTTAGGCAAAACCACCCAGGCGTAGGCTGCACCGCAAGGTGCGTTTAGGTAGAAAGCATGGGGGGACAATAAAACGAATTTCAGGAGCCTTACGCATCTCCAGCCACGAAGTCTCACAGGGTCATTAGCGAACTATAGGAACCACCTCACCCAACCTAATGCCACCTACAGGCCCCGTAATTTTACTGTCATTTGAGGGGAAAAAAGAAGGCAATCCGCCAAGTACTGTGGAGAGCACCATTAGCAAATGCCTCAGCAGGGAGGAGTCATTCATTTAGGCAAATGGCCTAGGACTGGAAGGGAATGAGACATGCGTAGCGCATCACTGCCACGTCGACAGCACTTCGCCCCAATTAAAAAGAGCCTCCTGCATATATGGCACTGACGATGTGGGACGGAATTCAATTAGAGCGAATCCATCGTCAGGCTTCAACAGAGCAGCGAGCTGCGGGTAAGACATTCATGAGGGTCGCTTGAAGACAAAAGTGATATAAAAAGGGGTGTCGCAATCAAAATAACACGGCTGGCCTACGAGACCATTAAGCTGTCTCACTGCGGTAGTGATGGCGGCTTGCTGGACAACAAATTGGAGAGTCCAATTTTATATTAAAATGCGTTGATCGGATTTCGTATTTATTGTAGGCACATGTTGAACAACTAGCTAATACTTGGGCTAACTTCTATGCTAATCGTGACGCGCCTCGTCAGCGCGATTCGTTTTCCAGAAAAAAACATGCTTAATGCTTTCGTGATGCGTTATGTTCAATATTAAGCTTAGATTCATGTTTCGAAAGCAAATTGCCAAACGCTGTTTTAAAAAAATAATTTGTGCACATCCTGATGACTATTGCTTATTTCTTTGCTCTGAATTCATCTCCCCACCCCAACACTCTGCTATAAAAATAGAGGTTATTTTCTGTATATATTTGCTCACAATGCAGAATCTTTTTATATAAAAAATCTGTAAGTCGAATGTCTAGTTCAATTACGCACTTATTACAGACCCCCTTTGTGATGTTCAGTAGCCGTTAGCTTGAAAAACAAATGTGATTTATTCCTAGGACGCGTGGTGTGTTAAGCTTACTTGGATAAGGCCATAAAGCAAATACCATAAGAAACCTCACAGTGGCGGAACGGCGCAATTGAGTTAGCATAAAATGAACGCTTTCTTTTGACCAAGGTATTGTAAACGGCGAAAGAATAACAAAGGTTGTCAATCTTAACATAATTGCTACGTTTGTAAACACGAAAGAAAGCATAGAGGAATATGATAAATTATGACAAAGCGGGATCTGATAGAGGTGCGTAAATCGCATGCTCTTAGCATACTTGAGCTGGTCACAGAGCTTAGGGATTTGTCCTTCAGTTCTTAGGTTTAAAAATACGAGGTAATTCATAGCTCCTTCTACAGCAGAATAAGTATATATTTTTCTCGGTTTTATCACGTAATATATTTTATTTTCGGATACTATGTTGAATGCATATACGCTGAAGCACAACGCAGTTTTTAAGCGACAGCCTATAGCTGTGTATTTTGCAGAAACCGCCGTGTAAAAAAAACATGAATGATGATGTACGCGCAGGAAAGTATAAGGGTGGCTGTTTGGCTAGATTGGACACAGAAGTCGGCGACGGATTAGGTGACCAAAATAGTTAACACATGCGTAGCCCATTAGCAAAAGCGAGTGACTGCTGGCGCGAGCGGGTGGCCTTATATTCATAAATCATAATATTCATTACTCCGCGAACGCATTTTTAAAAAGCAAGCCGAATGAACCGTGAAAGGTTTAGTCTCTCGCACTATGGGCTATAGCTCTATATAATTAAAGGTTACGAAGCACTAAAACGCTAATTAAGGCTTCGTTTTTGGCAAAGAGAACAAAAGTAGGGCAAGAATAGAGCTACACTAGAAGAGAACATGGCTTGCTAACCAGCCACAGAAGTAATGATTTAATTGATTGCGCAGGACGATGAAGTCGTAAAACGAAAACAAAATTTAACCGCTGCGAAGATGGAAAAAGTGTACTGGTAGTTGAAAGGAAAACCAATTTGCTTATTTCACCAAGAATTATGCTTATCAGAGCACAGTGCTCTTTTTGCACATGGTCCTACGGTCATAGAGCTGCTGACATCGCCACGACTCGCTGCGTCGATTGTAAGTAATCATGACGAGCTTATAAAGGAGACACCGTACAGGTATCGCTTCGTGCTCTACAATGTGTTGCGTACCAAGGACAGATTGAATGTAAACGAAGGAGCACCGCCTCTCTTGTTTACCCTGTCTGCCGCCTCTTGCCGTCCATTATTCCGAACCCTGTTACGGCAGCGTTCCACACCAGCCCTGGTCTGGAAGATGAGAGCGCCGCCAGATTCGTGGAGGCGAAGATATGAGATGCCTCGGAAGTGTAAGGAGCAAATCGGGAAGGCTGCTGAAGTACGATGGGCATTCCGGCGTGATGCCAAGGGCAGGCTCCTCCAACGTTGTCTCGGCCGTCACCCGGCAAATCCAGGGCACGCAAACAATGAAGGAAAATATGCGGCGCCTTCATCGTTTCTCTGCTTACCTCATCCGAGTCTTCACTATATAAGCCAAGATACCACGTACTTTGCCTTCACACCTCGACTCTTTTCTCCTGGAGTTCATAAGTTGAGCCCCGGTGGAACAGCTTAATGAAGAAGCAAGGTATAATGTGCACGCAGTGAGCCTTATTGCTGTTCCGGAACTATATAAAACGACGCTTAGTGTTGTGTCACCCATCGTTCTCGTAGTCTTTTCTTTATTACTTGTTTCACCGCCTCTCTATTTACCCCTCACAGCCCGAAGCCAAGATTTCTGCCTCTCCAGACAACATTGGCATGGTCGAGTTTACTTGCGTGCGTTTGTGCTGTATACGTAAACAGGACTTCGGAATGATACACGGCGAACTGAAAGGCGTTCTATTTATTTATAGGCACGCCATACCACTTCAGCAACATTGCAGGGAAGTTAGGATCTGTTGTTACTGGACGCTGAACTACTAGTGCTACTGCACAGGTGCCGCAAGTGAAACAAGTTCACTATGGGTCTAAGTGCTACGGCCGAAGAAAGTGGTGCAGCTACAGGCCGCCAACAAATCACTAGAGGATGAAATCAAATCAATGTACCCCTCTTTATGACCACCCGAACAGATAACTCTAAAGATAAATCCAAAGATAACTGTGGAATACTAATACTAAGGGATAGATTTATGATTCACTAATTGTCTCAATCATAAACTGAGAATCGTAAAAGAAAGGGTTAGCATCGTCACACTGAGCTGCAGAAGCATGTAACTTTAAAAGCAAGGATGTGACAGAATGAAGCCTGTCTCCTATTGATATCCCTGAAAACTTACCGTCAGTGGCTGCTCGTGTTCAGAGACTCATCTTATGATGTCCGCAATTCGACCGTTCTAACGGGCTCGGTATGCATAGGCGTTTATTTCTTCATACATATATCTTGTGTACACCAAGTGGCAAAAATAATGAGTCTGCGATTCCCAGCAGTAGTAGGCCCCATGAACGTGTTCAAAATAGAACCTCACGGCAGTTACATGTTAGTTGAGGGATATGTCGAAAAATACATGTTATATATGGGTGCCTCTAAGGACGCTAATCTAATGCTGGTTCAAGCAGTCATCGAAAATATGGACTCTCTAGCGGATGAAAGCACATTCGCAGTTTCAAGTCTCTAATATAAGTATCTCTCTTGGCTGTGTATAACGAAGGGATTCTTTCCCAAGCAAGCCCTAAGCAATCCATTAAGGAGATGTGCCGTGACGTTTGCGTTGATGAGTTGAACGCTGAAACACCAAGGCAAAGAAAAACAAACAGTGGTATACCTCTTCAAACAGGCTCGATGTCAGCGCGACACTTCAGCACTTGAAAGCAGATGCTTGAGGGCTATTCATAGGTGGCATTAAAAGCGTTTATCAAAAATGTTTTTGAAAGCGTTTTTCAAATCGTTTGACGTCAATAATGGGGCCTTACTTTCTCCGCTACTTCTACACCTACTTCGATTCTTTGAAACCCAACAAATCCCACATATGCGAAAAGAAAGTGCACTTACGCCGACAATCAGCGTATAGTTGCAGAGGAACAAAAATAAGCAATTCAGAGTGCTCTGTTTTGTGACGCAAGCTTTTCTTGTGGATAGTTTCACTTTCACAAAGAGAATTTTTCACTATGTGTGTAGAAGTTCACTTGGGGTTAGGCTGCGCAACCTAAATACACGTGCACCACAGGAAAGTTAAGACAAGGAAAGTTGCACAGAAATGGCTGTAGTGATTGTTAGACTGTCAGTGTATATATGCATTGTCCCTGTTTTGTCGGATTTTTTTGTGAGTGTTTTTAGTTGATACCTCTCTGATAAGCTGGCGGTCGCTAGGCAAACAATTTATAAAGGCAGCAGGAAAACAAAAGAGGTTCACCAGATTTGCTATATTTGCCTGACTGGAATGTGATTTGACCAAGCTGCATTGCAGACAATGAGCCCTCATCTGGGCTTGC